>NW_026846588.1:272749462-272794867 GCF_025583915.1 Anolis sagrei ordinatus | reverse complement strand
GCAGAATAGAGCATGGGGAGCATGACTTCCCTAGATCTAGACACTATGCTCCTATTGATACATAGCTTAATGTGAATTAAGTTGAAACATGGCCAGTGTTATAGTCCAGCAAGTGTCAGAGGATTTTTCTGATGGTTCAGAAGATAAGCGGGATGATGGGGAGTCTGTGAGTGATCGGAGAGAATTGCAGGCAGATTAGTGCAATGTTTTTGATTCCTGTGCTTGTTTGGGAAAAAGTGAAAGTTCCAATTCCCTGTAGAAAAGACTTTGGGAAGATGGGGAGATTTCCAGGGAGTCTAGACTAGACACGAGAACGCAGGGAGTGAAAAACAGGCAGACTAGATATTCCCAGTGGATCCCTGATAAGACTCTGAAGTCCACATGTGTCAGGCATGATGTCATGGGTGTCTTTGAGGGCTTAAATGTTATGGTTTTGTTTCAGTCCCCTCAGAGGAGACAATGCTGCTATATGTATTGTCGAAGGCTTTCATGGCCAGAATTACTGGGTTGTAGGTTTTTTTCGGGCTATATGGCCATGGTCTATAGGCATTCTCTCCTGACGTTTCGCCTGCATCTATGGCAAGCATCCTCAGAGCAGTGAGGTCTGTTGGAACCAGGAAAAAGGTTTATATTTCTGTGGAATGACCAGGGTTGGACAAAGGACTCTTGTCTGCTGACCATTTCTTGCTGTTTCTTTGTCAGTGTTGATGTGGAGATTGTCTGGGTTGCCTACTCTGGAACATGCAACTTATAATTGTCCCTCTTTAGGGGTGTCTTTCAAATCTATGATATTATATCTGTCATATACATATATATTTATGTGTGTGAATCATATCTATCTATATCTATGACTGGATGGCTCTTTGTCAGGAGGGCTTTGATTATGTTTTCTTTCCCTGGTGAAGGGAGTTGGACTGGATGGCCTTAAGGCAGCATTTCTCAACTTGGGGGTCGAGGGGGGTGCCAGAAGGGTCGCCAAAGACCACCAGAAAACAGAGTATTTTCTGTTGGTCATGGGGGTGGTTCTGTGTGGGAAGTTTGGCCCAATTCTATCATTGGTGGGGTTCAGAATGCTCTTTGCAGCAACAAATCAGTGGATATGTTTTCATGTTGGGAAACTATCATGTCCTCCCCTCCTGCCCTTTGGATGAAATTATTTATCCAATTTGCTCCTTAACATACTGCTCTTTAACAGAAACTCTCAAAGAGGTTGGCACAAAGAGTAGAATAGCACAGCATGTCATTTTGTGTCCTAATTTGGCTCATTTCAAAGATTTATCTCTTCTGGCAGGCCTCTTCAGTCAATTTTAAACGATGAATTTTCAATTTGCATTTTATTGGTGTTTTACTTTTTTATGTATGTATTTTAATGGTCTTCTTTCTAATCTATGTATTTTAACTATGTTGCACCCCACCTAGAGTCATCAAAAGAGGCGAATAACAAACATTTTTTTTCTTTTTCTCCTCCCCCTCTTCTTCTTTTTCCTCCTCTTCATTCACTTCTTTCTTCTTTTTCTTCCTCGTCTTCTCCTTCCTCCTCCTCCTCCTCCTCATCTTCTTCCTTCGCTTCCTCTTTTTCTTTTTCTTCCTCTTCTTCCTTTTCCTCCTCTTTCTTCTTCCTCTTCCTCCTCTTTCTTCTTTTTCTTCCCCCTCTTCTTCTTTTTCCTTTTCTTCTCCTTCCTCCTCCTCCTCTTCTTCCCCCTCTTCCTCCTCCTCCTCCTCCTCCTCCTCGTTCTTCTTTTTCTTCCCCTTCTTCTTTTTCCTATTCTTCTTCTTCCTTCTCCTTCTCCTTTTCTTTGTTCTCCATCTCCTCCTCTTCTTTCTCTTCCTGTTCATCCTCTCATCCTTTTTCTCCATTTTTTCTTCCTCCTCTTCCTCTTCTTCTTTTTCCTCCTCTTCATTCTCCTCTTTCTTCTTTTTCTTCCTCCTCGTCTTCTCCTTCCTCCTCCTCTTCCTCTTCTTCTTCCTTCTCTTCCTCCTTCTCTTCTTCTTCTTCTTCTTCCTCTTCCTCCTCTTCCTCTTTCTTCCCCCTCTTTCTTCTTTTTCCTCATCTTCTCCTTCCTCCTCCTCCTCATCTTTTTCCTTCTCATCCTCCTTCTCTTCTTCTTCTTCCTCTTCCTCCTCTTTCTTCTTTTTCCTTTTTCTCCTTCCTCCTCCTCCTCTTCTTCCCCCTCTTCCTCCTCCTCCTCCTCTTCCTCCTCGTTCTTCTTTTTCTTCCCCTTCTTCTTTTTCCTATTCTTCTTCCCCTTCCTCCTTCTCCTTTTCTTTGTTCTCCATCTCCTCCTCTTCTTCCTCCTCTTCCTCTTCATCTTCTCATCCTTTTTCTCCGCTTCTTCCTCCTCCTCTTTCTTTTCCTCTTTCTCTTCTTCTTCCTCCACTTCTTCCTCTTCCTCCTTCTCCTCCTTTTCTTCTTTTTCCTTCTCTTCCTCTTCCTTTTCCTCCTCATTGTCTTCTTAACTTTGAATATTTTTTAATGGATTTTAACTGTGACATTTTTAATCCCATTTATATTTAATTCTGTTTTGATGTTTGCATATCTCTATATTTTGAATTGTATGCTAAAGCTTTATATTAAGCCGCTTTGAGTTTCCTTTGGGAGAATTAAAGCGGGGGAATTAATAATAATAATAATAATAATAATAATAATAATAAACCTTCCTTCCCCTCTTCTTCCTCTTCTTATTTTCCCTTCCACTACACAGGTCATCCCAGATTGGAAAGAGCAAGAGTGGTCTGCCGAGAAGCCCGAGAACTATGCCGGGATTTTTCATTTCCAGTTCTGGCGTTTTGGGGAGTGGGTGGACGTGGTGATTGACGACCGCCTGCCCACGCTCCACAACCAGCTCATCTACTGCCATTCCAACTCCAAGAATGAGTTGTGGTGTGCGCTGGTGGAGAAGGCCTATGCCAAGTGAGTACATCCTTATGACATCAGGACAAAACAGGACAGAATGTGCGGTGTTGCCATTGAGCTTCCTTACTATTGAGGATAACATTCGCTTTACAGAACTACAACTCCAGGAGCGATTGGGGTGGCATCTTATTAGTGGCGTGTGCAGGTGGCCATACATAAGCATATTTATTTATTTATCGTGTCAGGAGCAACCAGACATTTGTATTGCATTTTTAACAAAACAAACAAACAGACAAAACACAAAGTTTGCAAGCTTGGTAGTTAATTAAATGTCCTTTGACCAGTATCTGGCCACTTGGAGTGCCTCTGGTGTTGCCGCAAGGAGGTCCTCCATTGTGCATGTGGCAGTGCTCAGGTTGCATTGCAGCAGGTGGTCAGTGGTTTGCTCCTCTCCACCCTCGCATGTCGTGGACTCCACTTTGTAGCCCCATTTCTTGAGGTTGTCTCTGCATCTCGTGGTGCCAGAGTGCAGTCTGTTCAGCGCCTTCCAAGTCGCCCAGTCTTCTGTGCGCCCAGGGGGGAGTCTCTCATTTGTTATCAGCCATTGATTGAGATTCTGGGTTTGAGCCTGCCACTTTTGGACTCTCGCTTGCTGGGGTGTTCCAGCGAGTGTCTCTGTAGATCTTAGAAAACTATTTCTTGATTTAAGTCATTGACGTACTGGCTGATACATAAGCATAAGAAGCCCTATATAAGTGTAGAGATATCGATATATAGCTTCCTTTTATTGTTCAATGCCATCATTTCCCTATGATGAAAGCTTGAGGTGCATCCACAGTGTAGAATGAATGCAAATTGACACCACTTTAGCTATCATGCCCCAATGCTATGGAATCACAAGATTTGGTGAGACCCCAGTCTTCTTTGGCAAAGAAAGCTAAAGGCCTTGTGAAACTACAACTCCCATGATTCCATAGCATTGAGCTGTGGCCCTTAAAGTGGTACTGCACATTGTTGGGAAGTCCAGTATGCTTAGGCAAGAATATGTGTGAGTAATGACTTGTTTACAATATGATACTTTAAATAGCATGCCCGAAATTAATTTAGATTGTTTCTGAATTGTATGGCAAGCAGTTGACAATAGTGCAGTAAGTGCAATAAGTATAGACACGCAAACACAAACAAAAGCAGAGACTTCTCCTTTCATTTCCGGCTTCTGGAGGTGGTGCTCATCTCTGGCTCTGGGGAGGTGCTTTCTCCATTTTCAAGCCGAGGAGCCTGCATTGTCACCTGGTTGTGTGGGCTGCAAGATTGTTTGGAGCATCTCTGCCTTTTCTTGCTGAAACAGTGTCTATTTCTCTATTCGCATTTGCGTCTTTTTGAACTGCCAAATTGGCAGGAGCTGGAGCTGACAGATGGGAGCTCACCCTGTATTGCGGATTTGAACTGCCGACCTTCAGGTCAGCAGTTCAGCATCACAAGGGTTTAAACCCCATTGCACCACCACAGCTCCCTTTTTCTTTGTTTGTTTGTATCTTTTTGTTTGTTTGTTTAAAGAAGGTAGATTTACAGGGGGGTGCTGCATATTTTTTCCCTGGAATAATAATAATAATAATAATAACTTAATTTTATACCCCGCCTCCATCTCCCCGAAGGGACTCGAGGTGGGTTACAGAGGGACAAGGCCAAGGATTACAAATAAAACTTTTGCCATAGGTTCTCCAGTTCAACTCCAGTTCAGAGTTGCTCTAGAAGACTTATATACACTATTTATTTGACTCTAATGCTCACTTTCTTGGGTTAAATGACCTTACCAAAATTAGGATGTGCACTAGATTTGTGTAATATGGCAGTCTTAGTGCTGAGCCAATTATATTATTCCATATTGTTTACTGTATTTTATTTTTTATTTTATTTATTTTATTGTACTGTTGTTTTAGTTTCAAACTACAAGAGAGGAGATTCCATTTGAACATGAGGAAGAACTTCCTGACTGTGAGAGCCGTTCAGCAGTGGAACTCTCTGCCCCAGAGTGTGGTGGAGACTCCTTCTTTGGAAGCTTTTAAACAGAGGCTGGATGGCCATCTGTCAGGGGTGATTTGAATGCAATATTCCTGCTTCTTGGCAGAATGGGGTTGGACTGGATGGCCCATGAGGTCTCTTCCAACTCTTTGATTCTATGATTCTATTTTATTGTAATGCACTGTTGGGCTTGGCCCCATGTAAGCCGCCTCGAGTCCCTGTTGGGGAGATGGTGGCGGGGTATAAATAAAGATGATGATATTATTATTAAACAACAGAGGGGAAACAAACAGGCACATAAAATCACTCTCAACAAAAGATTCCCCCCAGGCACTTCCAAGCCATTGAATGCTAATCAAGGTGATCAGCTGAAACATTTTGTCTAGCCCCAGCAGACAAAAGTCCTTTGTCTCACCCTGGTCATTCCACAGATATATAAATCCATTTTTTCTAGTTCCAACAGACCTCACTACTTCTGAGGATGCTTGCCATAGATGCAGGCGAAACATCAGGAGAAAAATTGCCTCCAGAACATTGCCATATAGCCCGGAAAAACCTACAACAATCCATTATTATTATTAATAAAGGAAAAGGGGAAGCTGCATTAGGAGCTGCAACTCTTTGAAGCATGTCATCTCTGGTTTAATGGCCACGTCTCAATGATATCCAATGCTGGCATTTGTAGTTTGGTGAGGCATCTCCATCCTTTGACAGAGAAGGCTCGAGACCTTGTCAAACTACAGCCCCCATGATTCCATAGCATTGAACCAAGGCAATTAAAGAGGATTCATTCTGCAGCATCGATGCACCCCAAGGTTTTCTTTTCTGATAGTCTCAAGTAAATACAGTAGTTATATGGTTTTATGCGCTCCTAATTCTAGTGAATGTAGCAGACTGACTGTATTTCTGTGTCTCCAAATTCAGGCTCTCCGGATGTTACGAAGCCTTAGATGGAGGCAACACAGCTGATGCCTTGGTGGATTTCACCGGCGGTGTGTCAGAACCCATTGACCTCCTGGAAGGAGGATACGCTGACGACGAAGCCAAGCGCAACCTCCTCTTTGAGCGGGTGCTCAAGGTCCACAACCGGGGAGGCCTCATCAGCAGCTCCATCAAAGTAAGGCACCTCCAGGTGTTACTTATTGCAGGAGGGAGAGTTTTCCAGATACTGCAGACCGATGGGGAAAGAGCCAGATTGATATAAATGATAAATGGATAACCTTAAGGACTGTATAATAGCTTTCCTCAGGTCAAACTTTCCCTGTTTCTGCTTCCTTGAGGTTTTGGTGATTCAGTGTCCCTCCATCTTGAACACTTCTAGCTATTGTTCCTCAGGTTTTTCCCCCAGCAATATTCCTAAATTAGTCATTGTTCTACATTCCCTAGATTTAGGGAATTGGGATCCCTTGGAAAGTGAAAAACCCCAATATCTCTATCTCTTATCTCTCTCTCTCTCTCTCTCTCTCTTTCTATCAATCTATCTCTATCAATCTATCTCTATCAATCTATCTCTATCAATCTATATCAATCTATCTCTATCTATCTATCAATCTATCTATCAATCAATCTCTCTATCTCTCTCTCTCCCTATTTATCTCTATCTATCTCTATCTATCTCTATCTCTATCTATCTATCTCTATCTATCTATCTCTATCTATCTCTATCTATCTATCTATCTATCTATCTCTATCTATCTATCTCTATCTATCTATCTATCTCTATCTATCTATCTATCTATCTCTGTCTCTCTATCTCTATCTATCTATCTATCTATCTACTATCTATCTCTATCTCTCATCTCTCTCTCTCTCTATCTCTATTCTATCTATCTATCTCATCTATCTCTCTATCTCTCTCTCTCTATCTCTCTATCTATTCTATCTATCTATCTATCTATCTATCTATCTATCTATTTCTATCTATCTATCTATCTCTTTATCTATCTATCTCCCTCTCTCTCTCTCCCTCTCCCTCTCTCTCCATCTCTCTCTCTCTCTCTCTCTCTCTGTGACAGAGAGAACACATCTTTAGGAATTTCTAGGTCTTCCAGCATGACTTTATGGGCAACTTCTTCTGATGCTGCCCATAGAATAGCATATTAGATGGAAATGGCACAGTATTTCCAGGAAAAAATACTGTTTGATGCACATGTGGTTGATTGATGTCACCTGAGTAATGACAGCAAATGTCATGATATAATACCTAAAAGAATGTGGTAATGACTGAGTCAGGACCATGTGAGGGTTATTGCAAAGGGGTTACATCAGCCAGTATCCTTTACTAATGACTTATCAGCAGGTAGTTCTATAAGGAGGATGAAAGAATCATTTTCTCTCTCCTACTCAGTGTGAGTATCTGTCTATTCTGTATGTGACTATCAGATGGCCCTGGTTGTTTGCAAGTACAAGGAAAGTGGATCTGCATATCCTGGTGGTATATCTGTATATACAACTGTGAAGATTAAAGCCCAGATATTTTAGATGAAAACTTGAATTTGTGAATCTATTAAACAGTATGTAGATAAGGTCAGATGCTGGCAGTTAGACTCTGCTGATAAACGGGTGGAAGCATATGAGCCAACAATGTCATGTGGTGGCAAAAAAAGCCAATGGGATTTTGGCCTGCATCAATAGGAGCATAGTGTCTAGATCTAGGGAAGTCATGCTACCCCTCTATTCTGCTCTGGTTAGACCACACCTGGAATATTGTGTCCAATTCTGGGCACCACAATTCAAGAGAGATATTGACAAGCTGGAATGTCCAGAGGAGGGCGACTAAAATGATCAAGGGTCTGGAGAACAAGCCTATGAGGAGCGGCTTAAGGAGCTGGGCATGTTTAGCCTGAAGAAGAGAAGGCTGAGAGGAGATATGATAGCCATGTATAAATATGTGAGAGGAAGCCACAGGGAGGAGGGAGCAAGCTTGTGTTCTGCTTCCCTGGAGACTAGGACGCAATGGTTGAATACTATTATTATTATTATTATTATTATTATTATTATTATTATAACTTTATTTGTACCCCGCTAGCATCTCCCAAGGGATTCGATGCGGCTTACAACAGGCCGGAGCCCAACACAATACAATAATACAATACATAGCAAATAAACACAGTTAAAGCAGAAAACAACAGCAATAGCAATACAACAGGACATTATTAAAAACTGAGCCGGCCGGAGTAGGGTACAGGATTAAAAAGTGCTGAAGTGTCGGAGGGATATGGGATTAAAATATAAGTGCAGTGTGCGGTGAGGGTGATCTTGACTCTACTAAAGTGCTTCTGGGCTTTGGTAGTGGGGTTCCTAATCTGAGAAGGCACGTTGGAACAGCCAGGTTTTCAGGTTCTTTCTGAAAACCGCCAAAGTAGGGGCCTGTCTGAGATCTTTCGGGAGGGCATTCCAGAGGCGGGGAGCCACCACAGAGAAGGCCCTGTCCCGCGTCCCCACCAAGCGCGCCTGCGACGCGGGCGGGATCACGAGCAGGGCCTCTCCTGATGACTGGAGTGAACGTGTGGGTTCGTAGACTGTGATGCGGTCACGCAGGTAGGGTGGTCCCAAACCGTTCAGGGCTTTGTAGGTAAGCACCTGCACCTTAAATTGGGCTCGGAAAATAAACGGCAGCCAGTGGAGCTCCTTAAACAGAAGGGTTGACCTCTCTCTGTAATGGGCCCCCGTTAACATCCTGGCTGCTGCCCGTTGGACCAATTGGAATTTCCGAGCCGTTTTCAAGGGCAGCCCCACGTAGAGCGCATTGCAGTAATCCAGTCTAGAGGTGACTAAGGCATGGACCACCCCGGCCAGATCAGCCTTAGCGAGGTACGGGCACAGCTGGCGCACAAGTCTCAGTTGTGCAAAAGCCCTCCCGGCCACCGCCGACGCCTGAGCCTCAAGCGTGAGCGATGAGTCCAGGAGGACTCCCAAGCTGGGGACCTGTGGCTTCAGGGGGAGTGTAACCCCGTCCAACACAGGTTGCCACCCTATACCCCGATCTGGTTTGCGATCGACCAGGAGGACCTCTGTCTTGTCAGGATTGATCTTCAGCTTGTTCCTCCTCATCCAGATAGACACAGCGGCCAGGCACTCGTCCAGCACCCGAGAGGCCTCCTTGGAAATGGCTTCAAACTACAAGAGAGGAGATTCCATCTGAACATGAGGAAGAACTTCCTGACTGTGAGAGCTTCAGCAGTGGAACTCTCTGCCCTGGAGTGTGGTGGAGGCTCCTTCTTTGGAAGCTTTAAACAGAGGCTGGATGGCCATCTGTCAGGGGTGATTTGAATGCAATATTCCTGCTTCTTGGCAGGGGGTTGGACTGGATGGCCCATGAGGTCCAACTCTTTGATTCTATGAATGGCACCCTAATTTGACAAGCTGGAATGTGTCCAGAGGAGGGGGACTAAAATGATCAAGGGTCTGGAGAACAAGCCCTATGAGGAGCAGCTTAAGGAGCTGGGCATGTTTAGCCTGAAGAAGAGAAGGCTGAGAGGAGATATGATAGCCATGTATAAATATGTGAGAGGAAGCCACAGGGAGGAGAGAGCAAGCTTGTTTTCTGCTTCCCTGGAGACTAGGACGCGGAACAATGGCTTCAAACTACAAGAGAGGAGATTCCATCTGAACATGAGGAAGAACTTCCTGACTGTGAGAGCCGTTCAGCAGTGGAACTCTCTGCCCGGAGTGTGGTGGAGGCTCCTTCTTTGGAAGCTTTTAAACAGAGGCTGGATGGCCATCTGTCAGGGATGCTTTGAATGCAATATTCCTGCTTCTTGGCAGGTGGTTGGACTGAGGTCATGAGGTCTCTTTCAACTCTATGATTCTATTAAAGGACTCTGCTATATTTTGCTTGGTTATGGGACACTTGCTATACAGCTTGAAGCAGATCAAGGAGGTCATGATTATTTCAAAACTATAAATCACTTCATGCCATAACACTGAAGGACATAGAGATTCCCAGAAGAGTATTTATCTCTCGAAATCTCCATGTTCTCCAGCATAATCTAAGGAAGTTGATCATGCAGTCACTCTGGAGGGGTCAAGAAATTCCTAGTGGGAATATTTTAATTATTTTGTCAATTGGATCAAAAAGGCAAAATGATTTTAATCAGATCCGCAGTGAATTTAATCAGATCCTCAAAAGTCAAAACTGCAAATGTTGAGGGACGGATCAGCTACATTTTCTCTCTCTTGATTTCATATTCTTCATTTCCTTTCTTGGGAAGGCCACCTCAGCTGCGGACATGGAAGCCCGCCTGGATTGTGGCTTGGTCAAGGGACATGCTTACGCCGTCACCGATGTGAAGAAGGTCCGCCTGGGCCATGGCCTCTTGGCCTTTTTCAAGTCGGAGAAGCTCGATATGATCCGGCTGAGGAACCCGTGGGGGGAGAGGGAGTGGAACGGACCGTGGAGCGACACGTGAGTAAGAACCAAGTCATGGAAGCGGCAGCAATCAGAGCGAGAAGGGGATGGAGATTTGCCTTCCAACTATCCCAAGGTGCATCTACACCAGGCATGGGGAAACTTTGGCCCTCCAGGTGTTTTGGACTTCAACTCCCACAATTCCTAAGAGCCGGTAGGAGTTGAAATCCAAAACACCTGGAGGGCCAAAGTTTCCACCTTCCTGCCGTAGACAGTGATTTCGCCTTCCCTGTAACCTTGTGTGTTTACACCGTCACCCCAAATGTAGTCCAATGCAGATTGATAGGTGGGGATGTATATATATTATTTTCACCATAAGATATGTGTAATTTTTGTTTCTAAAGCTCTGAAGAATGGCAGAAAGTCAGCAACAGTGAAAGAGAAAAGCTGGGGATGACTGTGCAGGATGATGGAGAATTTTGGTGAGTGTGTTGTACAAATAAGATACTGATTTTTGTTTACTTTTTAACAAAATCTCTATCCTTCGTTTAAAAAGGTATTTAAGGCAGGCAAAAGTGATACAAACTGATTAAAAACAAAGTCTTGATTTTAGAAAATCATGACTTTTTAAAGATTATAACCTTTTAGAGAAGAGCCAAAAACCTGTTTGAGTAGAATCTTCTCAAGTCCTGTATTTGTTTATTTACTTACTTCATTTATATACCGCTTTTCTCAGCCCTCGGGTGACTCAAAGTGGTTAACAATAGCAAAAATTCGATGCTTGATATACAAAAGCAGTTAAAAAACAATTAAACAACAACATAATAAACAGTTAAACATCAATATAACATCTCATTAGCGTCTCAGTAAAATCATGATCCAATCTCATCATCCGTTGTTCCGTATTTCTATGTTCATTACACTGCCTATTCAAATAGGCTCGAACAACCAGGTCTTCACTTTCCTCCAAAATGCCAACAGGGAGGAAGCCGGTCTAATTTCTGTAGGAAGGGCATTCCACAGCCGAGGGGCCACCACTGAGAAGGCCCTGTCTCTCATTCCTGCCAGATGTACCTGTGATGCAGGCGGGACCGAGAGCAAAGCCTCCATAGATGATCTTAATGCCCTAACTGGTTCATAGGAGGAGATGCGTTCGGACAGGTAAGTTGGGCCAGAACCGTTTAGGGCTTTATAGGCTGACGCCAGCACTTTGAATTGTGCCCGGTAGCAGACTGGTAGCCAGTGGAGCTGGAGCAACAAGGGAGTCGTGTGCAACCAAACACAATTGGCTTCAGTTGTTAGACTGAACAACCTGTTAACTCTGACCTGTTAGGAAACAGAGAATACGCCAGTGCATAAAAATAGCAGTTCTTCAGAAGTGTAAAAATAACATATTTGGTTTACTCATGACCTTCATGTTTTCAGCATACACAGGTACACAACTTATCAGTTAGTTACAGATGTGTTTGAGATCATTTCTATGCCATCCAGTCAGAATATCTCTCACACAATAAGAGCCTTTATCACACTGGCGAAGGTAGTGGGAGAAAGGTTTTTTGCCACTTCAGTCGCTCAAGAGGCCGGCCCAAAATTAGTCCGCAGGGACTACTTTTGGGGGAAGGCGGAGCCCAGCAAGTTTGCTGCCCTTTCCACTTCCTTAAGGACCGCGAAAACCCAACCCTCCCGCCCATTAACAGTATAATTGAGTGGGTCGCCCGTAGGGGGGCCGGGTAGGAATTTTTTGCCCCCTTTCCCCTTGTGGAGAGGGGTTTTTTTCGCCTACCCTATACTGTTGCACGAGGGCAAATTGGGAGGGTAGGGACTTAAATAGGCATACCCAGTGCAGCGTGAGCAGGATGGATATTGAATTCGGTGCACACCCAAGGCGCCCATTTGGATGGTCCAGCAACTGTAACCTGGCCCTAGGATAATATTGGGGGGCAAGGAAAATTAGAGTGGCTCGGGATTTTGAAGAGGGACATCAATAATTCCGGGAACAGGTTCACCCTCACCAGTTTCATTGCCAAGTTCATGGCCAGGTCAAGGCCAAGTTCAATGCCAAGTTCATGGATATAAGTTTATACTCAGTTATGGTGGTGGTAGGTAGATTTAGTTTCTAATTAGGTAACAATAATAAAGTTGCCCTTAGTTAACCCAAGCACATGTGTGGCCTCTTTATTTGCGACGGTGATGTGGCAAACAGCAGGCAGGTCTGCGATCTGAGCAGTCCCACAGTCTAAAGAAGTCTGTGCTAATCTCAGAGCAGATCATGTGGTTTGCAGCCTCTCCCACAACTTCTCAGGAAAACATAGAACAAGGAAAGAAAGCTGCACATCAGAACATACATACAATAAGTAAACAACAGTATCATAGATAAACAAATTGCTAGAGGAGGCTTGAAGAAGGTTGTAATTTCCAACAAATTTGAAAAATGAAAACAAACAAACAACGAAAGTAAATAAAATTCAACATTTGTGGCTTGGAAAGGTTCCTTTTTAGACAAAATCTCCTTGGCAGATTCCAGGAATCCAAAAAGTTATTTTTTTAACTTTGTTAAAAATAATTTTAACTTTGTTAAATGTGATAGGTAAAAACTGCAACTGTGAAAATTAACAAAGCAAGGTGAAAATGGTGTTTTCTGCACAAAGAAGAAAATGCTATTTCTTCTCAGAATTATTTATTAATTTATTCTTATTATTTCCCACATTTCTAACCCCCTCAAACTGTGATGTGTGATGTGATGTGATTTTATATGCTTGCATGAATTTAACCTGGATCGTTGTAATATTAATGTTGTTTAATACTGTTTGTATATTTGTATATTTTAAGTTGTGAGCTGCTTTGAGTCTCCATGTGGAGAGAAAAAGCGAGATATAAATAAACATAATAATAGGTTCTTGTGGGTTTTTTCGGGCTGTATGGCCATGTTCTCTAGAGGCATTTCTCCTGACGTTTTGCATGACCTCACCTCTGAGGATGCTTGCCATAGATGCAGGCGAAACGTCAGGAGAAATGCTCTAGAACATGGCCATACAGCCCGAAAAAAACCCACAAGAACCTAGTGATTCCAGCCATGAAAGCCTTCGACAAACATTAAAATTAATAATGTATTGTCGAAGGCTTTCATGGCTGGAATCACTGGGTTGTTTAGGTTGTTGTAGGTTTTTTCAGGTTGTTCAGGTTGTTGTAGGTTTTTTCATGCTATATGGCCATGTTCTAGAAGCATTCTCTCCTGACGTTTCACCTGCATCTATGGCAAGCATCCTCAGACCTCACAACCCCTGAGGATGCTTGCCATAGATGCAGGTGAAATGTCAGGAGATGGCCATATAGCCCAAAAAACCTACAACAACCCAAACATCATCATCATCATCATTATCGTCATCATCGTCATCATCTGGTTTAATTCTGCAGTGTAGATGCATATTCTACTAGAAAATATAAGAACCTTGAAACCTGGTTAGGTCAAGAGTCAACATTTATCTTTTCTATCCTAGGATGGCGTTTGATGACTTCTGCAAGTATTTCACGGACATCATCAAGTGCCGCCTCATCAACACGTCTTACCTGAGCATCCACAAGACCTGGGAGGAGGCGGTCCTGCGGGGGGGATGGACGCGGCACGAAGACCCCCTGAAGAACCGGAGTGGAGGGTGCATCAATAACCGGGACACTTTCCTGCAGAACCCCCAGGTGGGAAGGCAGAGAGGCGGCCCATTTCTGCCAAGTAAAGGCTTATTCGGTTCAGAAAACAAAGTCCAATAGAGGTAGAGATTTTTTTTATTTCAGATAACAAAGTAGTAGACCGTATCATGGACTTTGGTTAGATTTGGCTTGAAAACAGTACATGTGAAAGCAATGAGAGAAGTTTCCAGTACTACACTAAAATGAGATGCACAGATATAGGATGGGTAACAGCTGGTTTGAAAACAGTCCAAGCAGAAGGGATCTTGGAGTCTTAGAATCATAGAATCAAAGAGTTGGAAGAGACCTCATGGGCCATCCAGTCCAACCCCATTCTGCCAAGAAGCAGGAATATTGCATTCAAATCACCCCTGACAGATGGCCATCCAGCCTCTGTTTACAAGCTTCCAAAGAAGGAGCCTCCACCACACTCCGGGGCAGAGAGTTCCACTGCTGAACGGCTCTCACAGTCAGGAAGTTCTTCCTCATGTTCAGATGGAATCTCCTCTCTTGTAGTTTGAAGCCATTGTTCCGCGTCCTAGTCTCCAGCGAAGCAGAAAACAAGCTTGCTCCCTCCTCCCTGTGGCTTCCTCTCACATATTTATACATGGCTATCATATCTCCTCTCAGCCTTCTCTTCTTTAGGCTAAACATGCCCAGTTCCTTAAGGCGCTCCTCATAGGGCTTGTTCTCCAGACCCTTGATCATTTTAGTCGCTCTCCTCTGGACACATTCCAGCTTGTCAATATCTCTCTTCAATTGTGGTGCCCAGAATTGGACACAATATTCCAGGTGTGGTCTAACCAAAGCAGAATAGAGGGGTAGCATTACTTCCCTAGATCTAGACACTATGCTCCTATTGATGAGGCCAAAATCCCATTGGCTTTTTTTTGCCGCCACATCACATTGTTGGCTCATGTTTAACTTGTTGTCCACGAGGACTCCAAGATCTTTTTCACACGTACTGCTCTCGAGCCAGGGATTGTCCCCCATTCTGTATCTTTGCATTTCGTTTTTCCTGCCTAAGTGGACAAGCTGAATATGAATGAACCAACAGTGTGATGCCACAGCAAAAAAAGCCAATATGATTCTAGGCTGCATCCATAAGACTATAGTGTCTACATCAGCGTATCTCAACCTGGGGGTCAGGACCCCTGGGGAGGGGGTCGCAAGCGGGTGTCAGAGGCATCGCCAAAGACCATCAGAAAACACAGAGGGAACCCTTTAAACCAGTGTTTCTCAACCTGGGGGTCAGGACCCCTGAGGGGGTCGCGAGGGGGTGTCAGAGGGGTCACCAAAGAACATAAGAAAACACAGTATTTTCTGATGGTCATGGGGATTCCATGTGGTAAGTTTGAGCCAATTCTTTCGTTGATGGAGTTCAGAATGTTATTTGATTGATCAAGGGTCTGGAGAACAAGCCCTATGAGGAGCGGCTTAAGGAGCTGGGCATGTTTAGCCTGAAGAAGAGAAGGCTGAGAGGAGATATGATAGCCATGTATAAATATGTGAGAGGAAGCCACAGGGAGGAGGGAGCAAGCTTGTTTTCTGCTTCCTTGGAGACTAGGACGCAGAACAATGGCTTCAAACTACAAGAAAGGAGATTCCATCTGAACATGAGGAAGAACTTCCTGACTGTGAGAGCCGTTCAGCAGTGGAACTCTCTGCCCCGGAGTGTTGTGGAGGCTCCTTCTTTGGAAGCTTTTAAACAGAGGCTGGATGGCCATCTGTCAGGGTGATTTGAATGCAATATTCCTGCTTCTTGGCAGAATGGGGTTGGACTGGATGGCCCATGAGGTCTCTTCCAACTCTTTGATTTTATGATTCTATGATTCTATGATTCTATGATTGTAATGAACTATAAATCCCAGCAACTACAACTCCCAAATGGCAAGATCTATTTTCCCCAGACTCCACCAGTGTTCACATTTGGACATATTGAGTATTCGTGCCAAGTTTGGTCCAGATCCACCATCGCATGAGTCCACAGTGCTATCTAGATATAGGTGAACTACAACTCCCAAACTCAAGATCAATGCCCATCAAACCCTTCCGGTGTTTTCCATTGGTCATGGGAGCCAAGTTTGGTTCAAATCCATCGCTGGTGGAGTTCAGAATGCTCTTTGATTAGAAGTGAACTATAAATCCCAGCAACTACAACTCCCAAATTACAAAATCAATCCTCCCCCAACCCCACTAGCATTCAAATTTGGGTGTATTGGGTATTTGTGCCCAGTTTGGTCCAGTGAATGAAAATGCATCCTGCATATCAGATATTTACATTATGATTTATAACAGTAGTAAAATGACTGTTATGAAGTAGCAATGAAAACAATATTATGGTTGGGGTCACCACAACATGAGGGACTGGATTAAGGGGTCACGGCATTAGGAAGGTTGAGACCCACTGCTTTAAACAGTTTTTAAACATATGCTTCATGCCTTAGAAATGATCAGGCTTCAGAGAGTTGGCAGCCATTTCCTTCCTGGCTGTTTCCAGTCAGCGCTCTCTTCACTCGCGAAGGTGAAAGTGGCAGTTAAAACCGCTTGTCCCAGCAGCAAGCCAGAGACAGTAGCCAATCAGAATTCTGGCTCCTGGCATGCTCAGCCAATCAGCTGCTGATACATGTCTTTCCAGTCAACATCATGGCGTCTTTTTACAAATCTCAACAAACGTCTCCTTTTTCTGTCTCCTTTCCTTTTCTGGCAGTATGTTTTTGACGTGAAGAAAACAGAAGATGAAGTGCTCATTTGCATCCAACAGAAGCCCAAACGGACGAGTCGGAAGGAAGGCAAGGGGGAGAATTTGGCCATCGGGTTTGACATCTTCAAGGTAAACAGTGAAAGACAACAAAGCTTGAGATAGAGGGAATCGCTTTTGGACTACAACTCCTAAGATTCCAGCACTGCAGTTCCCAGAACGCCCAGAAACATTGCCATACTGGCTGGAGAAATTTGGGATTTGTTGTCCAAAATGCTCAAAGATCTGAAAGCCAATCTCTATAAGAATTGGCTTAGGGAGTTGGTATGTTTAGCTTGGAGAAAAGACAGTTGAGAGAAAGGAACGTGAGGACCATGTATTCAAAATGATGTCTCATTTGGGGTGGGCACAAGCTTGTGTTCTGCTGCTTTAGAGATTAAGACATGGAGCCATGGATTCAAATTACAGAAAAAAAAGAGATTTCACCTAAACATTAGGAAGAACTTCCTGATGGTTGTTATTGGTGTTTATTCATTCAGTCTCTTCTGACTCTTTGTGGCCTCCTGGACCAGCCCATACCAGAGCTCTCTGTCATCCGTGGCCACCCCCAGCTCCTTCAAGGTCAATCCAGTCACTTCAAGGATACCATCTAGGGCTGGGCGGTTTCGTTCGTTAATTTCGTAATTCGTTATTAATTCGTATTTAAATTAGCTTACGATCCGATATTGAGCCATGCAGGAATAGTGTGAGGAGTAAATTAGATTCAAAACAATTCTTTCAATTTATTTCGTTATTGTTTCATTATTATTTCAAAATTATTTCGTATTTTTTTCGTAATTATTTTCGCATGTCTGGTGCAAGTTTTATAGTTGTTTGTTTTATCACACCAACAGTCAACAACAGAGGGAGAGGGAAGCTTCAGAAGTTCCCCCTGTCCCATTTGGAGGTTTTTTTAGCATATTGCGCAATCGCGTCCGCCATTAACGAATCGATTCGAAATTTCCGAAATTTCGTAAATTTCGAAATTTTGAAATCTTAAATTTCGGAAGTCCTCAGAATTTGGAAACGCTAGCGCGCCCTAGAAACGAAACGAGTTTAGAACCAATTTTTTTCTTACCCAGCCCTAATACCATCCATCCACCTTGCCCTTGGTTGGCACCTATCCTTTTTCCTTCCATTTTCTCCAGCATCATTGTCTTCTCTAAGCTTTCCTGTCTTCTCATGATGTGGCCAAAGGACTTCATGTTGTTGTTGTTTATTCATTCAGTTTCTTCCGACTCTTTGTGGCCTCCTGGACCAGCCCACGCCAGAGCTCCCTGTCATCCATGGCCACCCCCATCTCCTTCAGAGTCAAGCCAGCCACTTCAAGGCTAACATCCATCCATCTTGCCCTTGGTCAGCCCCTCTTCCTTTTTCCTTCCATTTTCCCCAGCATCATTGTCTTCTCTAAGCTTTCCTGTCTTCTCATGATGTGGCCAAAGGACTTCATGTTGTTGTTGTTTATTCATTCAGTTTCTTCCGACTCTTTGTGGCCTCCTGGACCAGCCCACGCCAGAGCTCCCTGTCATCCGTGGCCATTCCCAGCTCCTTCAGAGTCAAGCCAGTCACTTCAAGAATACCATCCATCCTTCTTGCCCTTGGTTGGCCCTTCTTCCTTTTTCCTTCCATTTTCCCCAGCATCATTGTCTTCTCTAAGCTTTCCTTTCTTCTCATGATGTGGCCAAAGCACTTCATCTTGGCCTCTACTATCCTTCCCTCCAATGAGCAGTCGGGCTTTATTTCCTGAAGGATGGACTGGTTCGATCTTCTCTCAGTTCAAGGCAGTCTCAGAACTTTCCTCCAACACCACAGTTCAAAAGCATCTCTTCCTTCGCTCAGCCTTCCCTATGGTCCAGCTCTCACATCCATAGGTGACTATGGGGAATACCATTGCTTTAACTATGTGGATCTTTATTGCCAATGTGATGTCTCTACTCTTCACTATTTTATCAAGATTGGTCATTGCTCTCCTCCCAAGAAGTAAGAACCTTCTGATTTCCTGGCTGCAGTTTGCGTCTGCAGTAATCTTTGCACCTAGAAATATGAAGTCTGTCACTGCCTCCATGTATTCTCCTTCTATTTGCCAGTTATCAATCAGTCTGGTTGCCATCTCAGTTTTTTGGATGTTTAACTGCAACCCAGCTTTTGCACTTTCTTCTTTCACCTTGGTTAGAGGGCTCCTAAGCTCCTCTTTGCTTTCGGCCATCAAAGTGGTATCATCTGCATATCTAAGGTTGTTAATGTTTCTTCCAGCAATTTTAAATCCAGCCTTGCATTTGCCAAGCCCCGCACATCGCATGATGTGTTCTGCATACAAGTTGAATAGGTTGGGTGAGAGTAAACAACCCTGCCGTACGCCTTTCCCAATCTTGAACCAGTCTCTGTTTCTACTGTTGCTACTTGGTCATTATACAGATTCCTCAGGAGACAGACAAGGTGGCTTGGTCTCCCCATACATACCACCAAGAACTTGCCACAATGCATTATGATCCACACAGTCAAAGGCTTTAGAATAGTCAATGAAACAGAAATAGATGTTTTTCTGAAACTCCCTGCCTTTCTCCATTATCCAGAGGATATTGGCAATTTGGTCTCTCGTTCCTCTGCCTTTTCTAAACCCAGCTTGTCCACCTGGCAACTCTCTCTCCATGTCTTGCTGGAGTCTTCCCTGCAGGATCTTGAGCATTCCCTTAGTGGCATGAGAAATAAGGGCCACTGTATGGAAGTTTTAGCAGTCTTTAGTATTTCCCTTTTTTGGTATGGGGATATAAGTGGATTTTTTTCCAGCCTGATGGCCATTCTTGCGTTTTCCCTATTTGCTGGCATATGGCATGCATCACCTTGACGGCATCCTCTTTCAACATTTGAAATAGTTCAGCTAGGTCAGAGCTGTTGGTTAGAGCTGTTCAAAACTGGAATATGCTGCCTGTGGGTCTGGTGGAGTCTTTCTCTGGAGACAGAGTCTTGATGGGCATCTAGTATTCCTGTATCGCAGAATGGCGTTAAACGGAATGATCTGTCAGAGTGAGATCCTGGGGTCTATGCACAGCGGAATTGAGGTTACCAGATCACACAGATGCAAAATAGGACGCACTGCAGTTTTTAGTTTCAAAAATAACAAAGTTTACTTAGCACATCTCAAGACAGGTCTGCTTCCAAGCGGGCTACATCATGAGCACTACAAAGCACAGCACACAACAGTTTCCAGAACATGTGCTTATCTCATTTCTCTCTGGCTGAATCCTCCCTTTTTCTTCCCAGGCAGGAAACTTTGTTATCTAACTTCTGTCAAGGTCTTTACTCTCGCTGCCTCTAGCAACAACAATTCCAGCATACAATTGAACATAACTGAATCCATTTTGAATACATATGAACACCATTGTTAAACATATTGAAACACATTGAAAAACATACATGCATACTTTCAATAATCCTGACAATTTCTGTTCCAGCTATAGGATTCTGTGGTTCTTGCTACCCTCTGAGGCAACAAGGAACAAACCTGAACACTCCTTTCTTAATGTTTGCCTTTCCCCAGTCTTCTTGCATCGCACCTATTTTCCTAGATTTCTCCATGTCCCATCTTGACCATGCTCTGATGTTGCTTGGCCACATGTGCCTTGGTTTCCATCTGTGATATGTTGGGCGATCTGCATCCAATGGTTTGCATGATTTACAGTCCTGTTCTTTTTGTGCTTCCTCCCATTCAGGTGGAGCTGAATCGGATGTACCGGATGCACACTTTGCAGCCCAAGGTGGCCAGCTCCATCTACATCAACTCCCGCAGCGTCTTCTTGAGGACGGACATGAAGGAAGGCCGCTACGTCATCATCCCAACCACCTTTGAGCCAGGCCATGTTGCAGAGTTTCTTCTCAGGCAGTTCACAGATGTGCCTTCCGATTGCCAGTAAGACTTTTTCTTAACTCCCCCCCCCCTTTCCTGGTGAGAAGATGACTGTTAAGAGATTTGGGGAGTTGGGGTTTGGTGAGGCACCAGATCTCTTTGGTAGAGAAGCCTAAAACTCTTGTAAAACCACAACTCACAGAATTTGATAGCAGGTAATGACCTATAAAACCCTAAATGGTTGCCCCCCCCCCCATATTTTTGATTACATCTCCATCTATGAACTCCATCTATGGTCCAACGGGCAGCAGCCAGGATGTTAACTGGTGCTCCTTACAGAGAGAGGTCAACCCTCCTGTTCAAGGAGCTCCACTGGCTGCCGTTTATTTTCTGAGCCCAATTTAAGGTGCAGGTGCTTACCTTCAAAGCCCTGACCGGAAAATGAACGGCAGCCAGTGGAGCTCCTTGAACAGGAGGGTTGACCTCTCTCTGTAAGGAGCACCAGCTACAAAGCCCTAAACGGTTTGGGACCATCCTACCTGCGTGACCGCATCTCCGTTTATGAACCCACGCGCTCACTTCGTTCATCCGGAGAGGCCCTGCTTGTGATTCCGCCTGCGTCGCAGGCACGTTTGTGGGGACGCGAGACAGGGCCTTTTCTGTGGTGGCCCCCCGACTCTGGAACACCCTCCCCAAAGATCTTAGACAGGCCCCTACATTGGCAGTCTTTAGAAAGAACTTGAAGACCTGGCTGTTCCGATGTGCCTTTCCAGAATAGGAAAACTCCAATAACAAGTCTCAGAAGCACTTTATTAGAATTAAGATTGCTGGCACACTGCACTTACCCTATAATCCTTACATATCACCTGTCACATCAGCACTTTTAATCTGTACCCATTACTCTGGCCCGGCCCAGTTTTATTGTGTCTTGATGTATTGTTTATTGCTTGTTGTTTAATATTGCTTAACTGTTTTTAATTTGCTTTAGGTTGTGTATTGTTATGTTGTGTTTTGAGGCCTTGGCCTTTGTAAGCCGTATCGAGTCCTTCGGGAGATGCTAGCGGGGTAGAAATAATGATAATAATAATAATAATAATAATAATAATAATAATAATAATAATCTTGCGCGAACTCTAAGATCCTCCGGGGAAGCCCCCCTCTCGCTACCACGTCCATCACAAACACGGTTGGTGGGGACGAGAGAGAGGACCTTCTCGTTGGTGGCCCCCCGCCTCTGCAACACCCTTCCAAGGGAAATAAGACAAGCCTGATCCCTCCCCTCTTTTCGTAAGAGTTTGAAGACTTGGTGGTTTCAACAAATCTTTGAGAGTGATCAGTGCTAGCTCAGCCCAGACGCTGTCCGGATACGACCTAGAACCTGATATATTACCCTGGTCATTCTCCTAACAGGCCCCTGGAAATAGCCCATCCCCTCTATTGTCATTTACCTATTACAGTTCTGTACCCAAATTGCAGTCCCATCTTATTTCAATTTGTATCAGTCTTGACCCAGCCTTTTTAATTGTCCTTACCCATTCTTTTTCCATGCCCTAACAAATAGACATGAAGACCAGGCTGGATTTTTTCTTTTAATATTTAAGTGTCGTTGGGTAATTCCATGCTTATGTTGCTGTTACTGTTATTTTTGTTCATGTTGTGACTCTGTATGTTTTGATGTTGTTGCTTGGAGTCCACCCAGGGAGATAGAGCAGTATATAAATAAAGTTTTGTTGTTGTTGTTGTTGTTATTATTATTATTATTATTATTATTATTATTGCAGTTAAACTGCATTAATTCAGCATCTACACAAATAGATACTACACTGCTCAGAGCCCCCGGAAGCACAGCAGGTTAAACCGCTGAGCTGCTGAACTTGTTGACCAAAATGTTGGCAGTTCAAATCCTGGAAGCAGGGTGAGCTCCTGCTGTTAGGCCCAGCTTCTGCCAACCTAGTAGATTGAAAACATGCAAATGTGAGTAGATTAATAGGTACCGCTCCGTTGGGAAGGTAATGGCGCTCCATGCAGTCATGCCAGCCACATGACCTTGGAGGCGTTTATGGAAAACACCGGCTCTTCAGCTTCTGAGCACCCCCAGAGTCGGACACGACTAGACTTAATGTCAAGGGAAAACCTTTACTTACACTGCTCTGCCAAATGAGACTCAAAGTAGCTTACAATATAAATAAATATAATAGAATATAAATAACTATAATATAAATATAATAAAAACCGAACAGCTGAACCAGTATGGAGTATTATAGGTTTAAAATCATGCAATCATATATCCAGTTGGAACACTTCTTTTCCAACTGGATATTTGGGGGGAGGGAGAGATTTCTTCAGAGGGGGGTTGTTTTTGCCATCTTCTGAGGCTGAGAGAATGTTACTTGCTCAAGATCACCCAGCGGGTTTCCATGCTCAAGCCAGGAATTGACCCCAGATTTCCAGAGTTTTCGAACAACTGCACAACCAAGGGGTGCAAAATAAGAAGTTTGACTTCTAGCATTGCAACCGTGGAAACTGTTCCTACTTCTATCTCTTTGTTGTATTTACTGTCCCTTAGTCACTTTGCCTCGATTTCCCCTTTGCTTTGGATACCTCAATTCTATTCAAAGGTATTCCACTGGAGTTTTAAGATACTGCAATGATAAAAATATGGGGACTAAAGGGAAATTTCCTTTTGGGGGGTGGACTTCCTCCTTTTGCTTCAGTCCTGATGCTGTGCCAGGAGTGCTTTGTTTCTGTCTTCCTGTGGCAGAATGAGGTTGGATTGGATGGCCCCTGGGGTCCCTTTCACCGAGACTCCAGGGTTGGAGATTTGTCTATTTCCTGACCGTTTTGTTTCCTCCTTCTTCCTTTTCCTTTTTCAGGGAGCTGACCCTGGATGAGCCTCCGCACACTTGCTGGAGCGGCATGTGTGGCTATCCACATCTGGTGTCCCAAGTCCATGTCATCTCAGCTACTGGACTGAAGAACCAAGGCTCAGCAGAAGGTGCTTGACTCTTTCACTCCTCATTTCCAACCACATCTGGCCAAAGGGCAGCAGTATGAAAATATAACATAATGGGATCTGCATCAAACTACAAGGAAAAAAAATTGTTTTGTTTTTTCCATGTCAGGAGTGACTTGAGAAACTGGTCTGAGAGAATTGGCCATCTGCAAGGCACCCAGATGTTTTGATGTTTTATCATCCTTGTGAATGGTTTCTCTCATGTCTCCGCATGGGGAGCTGTACAAAATCCATAGGGAGGACACCATATATATATACTGCCAATGATAATATTGTGATTGGTGAAGTTTCCTTAAAGATCCCTGGTCTAAATCTATAAGCACAGAAGAGAGGCTGAACATATTATTGAGGGCTTACCTTCTGAAGATGTTTCTGCACTGTAGAATGAATGCAGTTTGACACCTCTTTAGCTGCCATGGCACAGTGCTGTGGAATCCTGGGAGTTGTAGTTTGGTGAGCCAACAGCATCTTTGGCAGAGAAGGCTAAAGACCTTCAACTCTAATGATTCCATAGCTTTGAGCTATGGTAGTTCAAGTGATGCTGCAGAGGATCGGTTGCTGAGGAGATTCTACTTGAACATTAGGAAGAATTTCCTGACTGTGAGAGCTGTTCAGCAGTGGGACTCTCTGCCCCGGAGTGTGGTGGAGGCTCCTTCTTTGGAGGCTTTTCAAACAGAGGCTGGATGGCCATCTGTTGGGGGTGCTTTGAATGCAATTTTCCTGCTTCTTGGCAGGGGGTTGGACTGGATGGCCCATGAGGTCTCTTCCAACTCTATGATTCTATGATAGGACAGGGAGATGTCAAAACTATATATTATATATTACGTGTTATATCTTTCTTTGCTGTCACCAATTTATTATTAAGGTTTCTTTTTTGCCACCATTTATTAATCCATAAGCCACCTCCTTGCTAAGATGTTCCAGAAGACACAGGTGAAACACAAACAAGAATATTACGAATATTTTGTTTTTGAACAGTAAAGATGCGTAGTGGTTTCAATAAACTGGCAGGTTTTACCTTTACAGACAATAGTTTTATAACATGGGTTCTTGAAAACTATGCTCCTCGCACAGGAATACAAACAGGTTGTTTAAACCTTTGAATCCTCTTTCCCAGCACTCTAAACTATAGAGGCTCACTATCATTCTTAGCCCTTCTTCCCTGAAGGCTTTTAACTATTTTCCTCAAAGAGGTATCTTTCTAACAACAGTTCCCAAAACACTTCCTTTCTTCCACTTCCCAAAACTCACTCTTCAAACTCCAGACTAAATTCTGGCTGCATAGCACTTACTTTTCCTCTGGCTCTGCCCTATGAGGAGCGGCTTAAGGAGCTGGGCATGTTTAGCCTGAAGAAGAGAAGGCTGAGAGGAGATATGATAGCCATGTATAAATATGTGAGAGGAAGCCACAGGGAGGAGGGAGCAAGCTTGTTTTCTGCTTCCTTGGAGACTAGGATGCAGAACAATGGCTTCAAACTACAAGAGAGGAGATTCCATCTGAACACAAGGAAGAACTTCCTGACTGTGAGAGCCGTTCAGCAGTGGAACTCTCTGCCCCGGAGTGTGGTGGAGGCTCCTTCTTTGGAAGCTTTTAAACAGAGGCTGGATGGCCATCTATCAGGGGTGCTTTGAATGCAATTTTCCTGCTTCTTGGCAGAATGGGGTTGGACTGCATGGCCCATGAGGTCTCTTCCAACTCTTTGATTCTATGATCTCTGGAACTCCCTCAAATTTCACCTGTCAAGCAGACTGCACTTCCAGCTAAGCTACCTGACCGCTCCTCCCCTCCCCTGCTCTTCTTAGCTTTTTCAAGCCAGGCTTGTTACGGAAAGGTAGGCTAATCCCTTACAGGTGTCAAACTCCATTAATTCTACAGTGTAGTCTACAGAAAGTGATGGAGCTATATTCTCAGGCATAAAGAGACAGGAGGAAACGCTGAAAATCTTCACCTGAGTAAGACACTTGCCTGTTGCTCAGAGTGAGATGCCAGGTTTAGACAGGTAGCAAGGAAGGATTTGAAAGACCCCTTAGACCAGTGTTTCTCAACCTGGAGGGGTCACCAGGGGGTGTCAGAGGGGTCACCAAAGATCATCAGAAAACACAATATTTTCTGTTGGTCATGGGGGTTCTGTGTGGGAAGTTTGGCCCAATTCTATCATTGGTGGGGTTCAGAATGCTTTTTGATTGTAGGTAAACAATAAATCCCAGGAACAACTCCCAAATGTCAAGACCTATTTCCCCCAAACTCCACCAGTGTTCACATTTAGCATACTGAGTATTCATGCCATATTTGGTCCAGATCCATCATTGTTTGAGTCCATAGTGCTCTTTGTAGATGAACTACAACTCCCAAACTCAAGGTCAATGCCCACCAAACCCTTCCAGTGTTTTCTGTTGGTCGTGGGCATTCTGTATGCCAAGTTTGGTTCAATTCCATCCTTGGTGGAGTTCAGAATACTCTTTGATTGTAGGTGAACCATAAATCCCAACAACTACAAATCCCAAATTATGTTTCATAAGAGGAGCAAAAGTAATTTAAAAGTAAGTTATGAATTAGCAAAAGAATGTTATGGTTGGGGGTCACCATGACATGAGGAAATGTATTGAGGGGTCGCGGCATTAGGAAGGTTGAGAAACACTGCCTTAGACCAACGGTTCTCAACCTGTGGGTCCTCTACTCCCAGAAATCCTACCAGTGGTAAACTGGCTGGGATTTCTGGGAGTTGTAGGCCAGAACACCTGGGGAACCACTGCCTTATACAGGTTGAGAACCACTGCCTTATACGTTATCAGAAGAATCATTTTAAGAAAGTACAACAAGTTTTGATGGTCTTCACCAACGTTGAGTTTCATCAGCCATTTTTGTTCTCACCAGGAGTGGATCCCTACGTGATCATAAAGTGCGAAGGGGAGAAGATCCGTTCACCAGTGGTGAAGAACACCACGTCTCCAGAATTTGACGTGAAAGCCTTGTTCTACCGGAAGAAGCCGGGGCAGCCAGTCCTCATCCAGGTAGTGCCTTTTTTGACCAGGAAAGAAGGGGCAGGTGCAGTTCATAAATGGGAATTTTGTGTGTGTGTGTCAGGAGCAACTTGAAAAACTATAAGTCACTTCTGGTGTGAGAGAATTGGCCATCTGCAAGGACGTTGCCCAGGGGATGCCTGGATGTTTTGATGTTTTACCATCCTTGTGGGAGGCTTCTCTCACGTCTCTGCATAGGGAGCTGGAGCTGACAGAGGGAGCTCATCTGCACTCTCCCGGATTCAAACCTCCGACCTGTTGGTCTTCAGTCCTGCCGTCTCTCACGTCCCTGCCTGGGGAGCTGGAGCTGACAGAGGGAGCTCATCTGCACTCTCCCGGATTCAAACCTCCGACCTGTTGGTCTTCAGTCCTGCCGGCACAAGGGTTTAACCCATTGCGCCACCGGGGGCTCCATAAATGAGAATATAATTTGAGATCTTATTGAGGAGTCACAATCCAAAGATTAAGATATTGCCATTGCCAGGGGTTATATTTGCTCTCGGTTGGCCAAACGAACCACAAAAAATTGCTTTTTCAGCCTAGCATTTCACCAACCAAAGTGTCAGGATGCAGGATAATGTGATCTGCAACATCTTCCTGGTAACAGGGTGCTTTATCATCATAATTACCATCATTATTATTGTATTGACAATACAAGTACACCACTGCATCATCATTCAAAATATCCCCAGTATACCCTAAATAGGCTAAATTAACTATATATAAAATTCCCCACTTAAAATGAAATATCAATTAATCAATTAGTAATTAATTTATTAATCAGAAGAGATTTGGGGCTTTTTTTTGTGAAATAGGCACATTAGAAGATATTTTGGAAGATGGCAGGCAAGTCTAAACAGAGAAGTCATTTATATTTCATATACACCTTATAGCCATAGCCTAAAGGCAGTTTTGTGCATAAAACCAAGTTTGTTTACATTGAACCATTAGAAATCCAAGGCATCACATCGACAATCCATACTTTGTTGTTGTTGTTGTTGTTGTTGTTGTTGTTGTTGTTGTTGTTGCTGTTGCTGTTGTTGTGCATGGCAGGGGATTTTGCACATGGCAGGGAGATGGACTCTATGGTCTTTGTGATCTCATCCAATTCCATGATTCTGTTCTACGATTGAAAAGACACCTTGATCTGAATGTATTTCTTACCAGATGGTCCACCATTCCCTGTTTTGCTTCTTCCAGGTCTGGAACCATAACCTCCTAACAGATGAGTTCCTGGGCCAAGTCTCTCTGGTGGGAGACCCCAACGAGCTGCATCCTTTGCACATCATCCATCTCCAAGACAAGGGCGGCAAGCGAGCCAACGACCTTCCGGGCACCATCCAGGTGCAGTTGCTCACCAGCAGCATCCTGACCAACATCTGAAAGACAATCCCTTTTGTGCCATTATATACAGGTGTACATACAATCTTACGATAGACAGTGTAGGGTGTCAGAAAACTATCTGTACAATATCAATTGTATATAAAACCAAAGGTGCAGCTACACTGTGGAATTAATACAGTTTGACGCCACTTTGAGTGAAAGCTCTGGAATCCTAGGATTTGTACTTTTGTGAGTCGCCAGCACTCTTAGAAAGGAGGCTAAAGGCCTTTTGAAACTACAACTCTTATTTTTCCATGACATTGAGCTGCAGCAGTTAAAGTGGTACCAAACTGCATTAATTTTGCAGAGTAGATACACCCTGGGATTGTAAAGGTAATTTCTGGACGCCCTGTATATACATATATATACATATACATATATAAAAATACGCACACACATACATTTGATGGGTAATGTATGATGTGTACCATGCATGCATGCATTTATAAAAGGGGGGGGGACCATCTCATGCGTTCGAATTTTTTTGGTTACTTTACATTTTTTTATACAAAGGTGCCTTTTTTCAAAATGATTGTGTTTATGGGTCTTTGTTGTTGTCGTTGTTGTTGTTTTCCTTTCTGAGCAAATCTGAAAAAAATTGTTTTGTGATGGACAATTTGTGGGTGGACGATTTCGGAGTGGCTGCAAGTGCAGGTGCCACAAGGATGTATGTTTACAAAGAGAGATCTCTCTCTTTCTCTCTCTTTCTTCCTTTCTTCTCTCTCAGACGCACACATGTGGTTGGGGAGGCATTTGTATCCCCAACCCAGAAATAACCATATTGCCAAGTTCACCAAAGGGCTCTCGTTCTTAACTTGCATATCCCTGGGGCTGATGGCAACAACATCCTAAGAAAGACTATAGGACAGTGGTTCTCAACCTTCCTAATGCCACGACCCCTTACTACGTTTCCTCATGATATGGTGACCCCCAACCATAAAATTAGTTTCGTTGCTACTTCATAACTCATTTTTCTGCTGTTATGAATAGTAACAGATTGGGGGAGGGTATTGATTTTGTCCTGTGGGAGTTGTAGTTGCTGGGATTTATAGTTCACCTACAATCAAAGAGTATTCTGAACTCCACCAACGATGGAACTGAATCAAACGTGGCACACAGAATTCCCATGACCAACAGAAAATACTGGAAGGTTTTGGTGGGCACTGACGTTGAGTTTTGGGAGTTGTAGTTTACCTACATCCAGAGAGAACTGTAGACTCAAACAATGATGGATCTGGACCAAACATGGCACAAATTCTCAGTATGCCCAAATGTAAACAGTAGAGTTTGGGGGAAATAGACCTTGACATTTGGGAGTTGTAGTTGCTGGGGTTTATAGTTCACCTACAATCAAAGAGCATTCGAACCCTACCAAGGATTGAATTGGGCCAAACTTCGCACACAGAACCTCCATGACCAATAGAAAATACTGTGTTTTCTGGTGGTCTTTGGTGACCCCTCTGACACCCCCTCGCGACCCCTCCAGGGGTCCCGACCCCCAGGTTGAGAAACACTGCTATAGGAGTTAATCAAGAAACCACTTAATTGTTTCCCCTGGATTCCCTTTACCTGCACAAAGGATTGGCATTCAATGTACCTTTGCCCAGGTTGACTGAGATTCTGTGCCAGTGAAGTAAAAGCTTAAGATTATTTTATTGGGTGTAGAAAGATCTGCATTTCAGCTTGGTTTTGTTGACTTATGGGCCTCTGGTGGTGCAGTGGGTTAAACCGCTGAGCTGCTGAACTTGCTGACCTAAAGGATGGTGGTTTGAAACCAGGGAGCGGAGTGAGCTCCCCCTGTTAGCCCCACCTTCTGCCAACCTTGTTGTTGTTCGTTCGTTCAGTCGTTTCCTACTCTTTGTGACTTCATGGACCAGTCCATGCCAGAGCTCCCTGTCGGTCGTCACCACCCCCAGCTCCTTCAAGGTCAATCCAGTCACTTCAAGGATGCCATCCATCCATCTTGCCCTTGGTCGCCCCCTCTTCCTTTTTCCTTCCATTTTCCCCAGAATAATTGTCTTCTCTAAGCTTTCCTTTTTCTGCCAACCTAGGAATTCGAAAACTTGCAAATATGAATAGATCAATAGGTGCTGCTTCTGCGGGAAGGTAATGGCTTTCCATGCAGTCATGCTGGCCACATGACATTGGAGGTGTCTCTGGACAACGCCGGCTCTTCGGCTTAGAAATGGAGATGAGCAGCATCCCCAGAGTCGGACACGACTAGGCTTAATGTCATTGGAAACCTTTACCTTTGTTGAGTTAAGCAGTTCCTGTTCTGCATTATTTACTGTGGGTAAATGATGCCAACAAAAATCCAAGAAAGTCACATTGCTATTGGTACAAATAGGGGATTTAGTGCTCTGTGCACATTTTATCTCACCAGTAAAACTAAACCAACATTTTGCAGAAGGGGGAAAATGCAGCTCATAAAGAGGGGCTGCTAAGCGGCCAGATGGCTCATTAAATTCTCCGTCAGCAGTCAGTGGGATAATCGATTTTCAACAAATTATTTTAATTTCCTGGGAGGGGAGACCTTGCTGGTTCGTTGCAGCAGAAATGACAGCAGTGTTTGTAGCATCTCATTAGATTAGACTACAGTTTGCAAAAGCTAATGCTAAATACAGTCTTGGAGCATCAGATACCTTCTGATCTTGGAAGCTGAGCAGGGTCAGAAGTGGTCAGTATTTGGGTGGGAGACCACCAGGGGCTAAAGCAGTGGTTCTCAACTTGTAGGTCTCCAGGTGTTTTGGCCTACAACTCCCAGAAATCCCAGCCAGTTTACCCGCTGTTGGGATATCTGGGAGTTGAAGGTCAAAACACCCGGAGACCCACAGGCTGAGAACTACTGAGTTAAAGGCTAATTTTCAGTGGAAGGAAGTAATAAAACAACCTCTGACTATTCCTTGCCTAAGAAAACCCTATGAAATTCATGTGGTAGTCAGAGTTTGGCAGGCAACTGTAAGGCACGCACAAAATGCCACCAGACTTGTTTGCTTTGGAAATTTCAGTAACTATTTTGTACCATTATATGCCTATCTTCTTGGCCATAAGGACCTAGTAACGTTCCTGGTGCCAATCTCCATCTCATTTAATTGATTGCCTTTTAGAGTGGCAAAGATGAGACTCATATTTTACTTTGCCCCTTTGATATGTTCAAATTGTGCCATAGAAAAGAAGCCACATATAGAAAGGTTCAGGAGAAGGATATAGTGCCACAACTTTAATAATGAAAACAATATTTGACACAGTCTTCAACCGGTTCAGACGGCATTTGGAGATCTTTGAAGTTCAGGCTAAAACCCAGTGTGTTGTTGTTCATTCGTTCAGTCGTCTCCGACTCTTCGTGACCTCATGGACCAGCCCACGCCAGAGCTCCCTGTTGGCCGTCACCACCCCCAGCTCCTTCAAGGTCAGTCCAGTCACTTCAAGGATGCCATCCATCCATCTTGCCCTTGGTCGGCCCCTCTTCCTTTTACCTTCCACTTTCCCCAGCATAATTGTCTTCTCTAGGTGTAGATTCCCCAATCCACTACACTGACCCCGCTAACACAGGAGTAATGTTTTTTAGTGTTTCCCCATAATGTTGGTCCCTGCAGGTAGAAACCTAGCTTCTAAGGAGAGAAGCTCTTACCTTGCTTGTCCTTGGAATGTTTGTGTGCTAGTTTTCTATATGCAAGGAAGATTCATTTTGTTGTTGCATTAGAAGGTTAAATTATCATTCTCTTTTTTAGAAAACATTGATAGAAGGCTGTCCTATGAAGAGTCGTAACCCAAAAAGAAATGTTCCCCTTGATGCTTAATAATAATAATAATAATAATAATAATAATAATAATAATAATAATATACTTTATTTATATTCTGCCCTATCTCCCCAAAGGGACTCAGGGTGGATTACAGAACACTTATACGGCAAACATTCAATGCCGGTATACAATTAACAAAGACAGACAATGCATAAACAGAGGTAAAGGCTTCCCATCTTTTTCCATCTCCGGCATCTGGAGGCTGTGCTCGACTCCGGCCACTGGGAGTGCTGTTGCTCCATCTTCCATGCTGAGGAGCTTTGTTGTTTTCAGACGCTCTCCGGATCTAATCGCCGGCATGTCTGCATATGTGCCTTTTTATTACCTCCCCGCCAAACTGGTACCTAATTTATCTACTCACATTGCTGTTTTCGAACTGCTCTTTTAGCAGAAGCTGGGCTGACGGTGGGAGCTCTTAGAATCATAGAATCAAAGAGTTGGAAGAGACCTTATGGACCATCCAGTCCAACTCCCTGCCAAGAAGCAAGAAAATTGCATTCAAAGCACCCCCGACAGATGGCCATCCAGCCTCTGTTTAAAAGCTTCCAAAGAAGGAGCCTCCACCACACTCCGGGGCAGAGAGTTCCACTGCTGAACAGCTCTCACAGTCAGGAAGTTCTTCCTAATGTTCAGATGGAATCTCCTTTCTTGTAGTTTGAAGCCATTGTTTCCCGTCCTAGTCTCCAGGGAAGCACCAACCTAGGAATTCGAAAACTTGCAAATATGAATAGATCAATAGGTGCTGCTTCTGCGGGAAGGTAATGGCTTTCCATGCAGTCATGCTGGCCACATGACATTGGAGGTGTCTCTGGACAACGCCGGCTCTTCGGCTTAGAAATGGAGATGAGCAGCATCCCCAGAGTCGGACACGACTAGGCTTAATGTCATTGGAAACCTTTACCTTTGTTGAGTTAAGCAGTTCCTGTTCTGCATTATTTACTGTGGGTAAATGATGCCAACAAAAATCCAAGAAAGTCACATTGCTATTGGTACAAATAGGGGATTTAGTGCTCTGTGCACATTTTATCTCACCAGTAAAACTAAACCAACATTTTGCAGAAGGGGGAAAATGCAGCTCATAAAGAGCCAAGCTCCGGGGCAGAGAGTTCCACTGCTGAACAGCTCTCACAGTCAGGAAGTTCTTCCTAATGTTCAGATGGAATCTCCTTTCTTGTAGTTTGAAGCCATTGTTTCGCGTCCTAGTCTCCTGACCCTGGGCTTGAATTGCCAAACTTCTTCTACAGCAGGCGGTCTAACCACTGTGCTAGCCTGGCCCTAGTTGCTCTAGTTTTCCAACAAATACCTCGTTGAGTCACCCAGGCTGGAACTGTCGACATTTCGATCGGCAAGATTTTCTGCAGCTGCTGGTTTAACCGGCCCAGCTGTGTTTCTTAGAGTATTATAGCACTGTGTCAACGAAGTGTTTGGGGGAAATTATATTTAATGTTATAAAGCTCCCTGAATCCCAATGGGATTTTTTTAAGTGTATTTCCCCAAGTTTTAGGTAAATGTCTGTTCTTAGGGCAGAAGTCAGCAAACTTTTTAAACAGAGGGCCAGGTCACAGTCCCTCAAACTACTGGAGTGCCAGATTATAATTTGAAAAAAATATATAAATGAATTCCTATGCACACTGCACGTATCTTATTTGTAGTGCAAAAAAAAAAACACTTAAAAACAATACAATAATTAAAATGAAGAACAATTGTAACAAATATAAACTAATTAGTATTTCAGTGGGAAGTGTGGACCTGCTTTTGGCTGATAGGATTGTTGTTATTGTTGTGTGCTTTCAAGTCATTACAGACTTAGGTTGACCCTGAGTGAGAGCCAGTAGATGACTTGGAGGGCCGTATCTGCCCCCCTCCCGGGCCTTAGTTTGAGGACCCCTGTCCTAAGGCAAAAGGCAAGGAGATAGCTATGAGCGCATGGATGCCTTTTAAGTTCAGGTTTCATGGAGCCAAATTATATATTCTGATGTTATGCAGCAGCATCTTTGACTGGGCTTCTCTTGGTAGAAGAGTGGATGCCATTTTTAATATTCGGCTTCATAGAATGAAGCCACATTTCAGCATGACACGTGCAAAGAGTTGCTAAACCAGGCATGGGCAAACTTGAGCCCTCCAGGTGTTTTGGACTTCAACTCCCACAATTCCTAACAGCCTCAAGCCCTTTCCTTTTCCCCCTCAGCCGCTTAAGCTGAGGCTGTTAGGAATTGTGGGAGTTGAAGTCCAAAACACCAGGAGGGCCCAAGTTTGCCCATGACTATGCTAACCCAATGGGCTTTTTGTCCTTTGTCTCAGGCAGCCAAAACATCCTGTGTGTCTCCTTTGTGCGTGGCACCAAGCCCATGTGAAACAAGCCATACCAACCAGAGACGGACAGCTCTTGACGTCATCATGGTTTACAGGGACCAATACTCTTGTTTTACAAACTCCTCTCTTATTTTTCAATACCACACCAGTTGATATCTCTTTCTAGCCATCAGCCCTTCCCTTCTTTTGGAGGAATATACGGACCAGGGCATTACTCAACCCTTGTAGCCACGTCTGATGTTTCTTTGCCAATCCGAGATTGGTGGGTATTGGGGACAATCTGTAGATTAAATCCATTGCTGCTTCTGTCGAGACATGTTTAATTTTGTGAAATTTCATCAATTGCACTTTATCTGACGAATGCTTTATGAACCGTATGAATGCAGATTTGGGGAGGGGTGGGGGGGGAGTCTTGATAAATGCTAATTTTAAATGCATTGACATAATTGTCTGTACGAGATTTGGAAATAAAAACCAAAAAAAACCTCACAAAAATGGTTGTCTAGTCTTTCAGTAAAATATGTGATCTTCCTTTCTTCCTGGGAAATCCGATAAAATATATAGATTGGTCCAAAGATAGAAGAATTTGAAAAAACAAGAAAATAAAAAAACATTTAAAAACATTATTTTTTAATTAAAAAATAAGAAGAGCCAATTTTCCTCTACCCTTACTATTATTGTTGTTATTATTGTTGTTGTTGTTGTTATTATTATTATTATTATTATTATTATTATTATTATTATTCCTTTTTGATATTTTAATTAAAGATGAAGAATTGTGTTCTTTATTCACCCTCAAATTAAGAATATTCTTGTATAGACAAAGATAAAACCTCTAAGGACTAGATGGAAGTCACCAGAACATTTTTTGGTTATTATTATTATTATTATTATTATTATTATTATTATTATTTTCTATCTTTATTAAATTCTTTTTTTTCTCCTACCCATCTCTTACTACCCATTTTCTACTATCCTATCCCTTAATGTTCTCCCACTTTACATGTAATATATATATACACACACACACATACATACATACATTAGGCCTGGTTGATCAAGAAAAAAATTGGTTCTAAAATCGATTTGTAATTGGGGTGTTTTTTTGTTTCGATATTTAAAATAATTACAAAATTTTCCCCCAAAAAGTTTTGGTATTTACGAAATTTTGTAAATATTAACGAATTTTTAGAATATTTTTTGTATTTTTTAAGAATAATATTAAAATAATATTGAAAAATATTTAAAAATGGAAAATTAACCAAAAAATGGCCCAAATGTGGACCAAACACAGGCAGGAGACAGCAAATGAGAGCACACACCAACAGAAGAGTCTTTTCTTTTTTAGAATATTTTTTAAGAATAATATTAAAATAATATTAAAAAATAATATTAAAAAATAATATTAAAAAATATTTTAAAATGGAAAATTAACCAAAAAATTAAGAAACAAATTCACAAAAACCGAAGGAAGTAATGAATCCAAGCAAGGAATATAAGCAGCACTCACAGCAGCAAGGAATGAATCCAAGCAAGGAATGAATCCAATCCAGTTGCTAGCCATTGCCAAGCCAACCTCTTCTCTCTCCCTCGCCCTCTGCAGCAATGAGCTACGGCCGCGCGGAGCCGCTTTGAAAGGGCTCGCCGGCCAATCAAAAACAAACAGCCACGGTGCACTGCTTGGGAGCGCCGGATTGGCTCCCAGGCACCAGCAGCCTCCATCCCATTAACGAAACGAGCGGAAGCTCGTTAAAAGGATGGGGGATGCCGCTTCGTTATTTTAAAACCCTTCCGGGTTTGGAAAAATGTTTTGATATCGCTTCGTAAATGCTAAAAATAACGAATGTTTTACGAATAACGAAATTAACGAACAAAACCGCACAGGCCTAATATATATATATACACAAACACATATACACATCACACACACACACTCTTTCCCGACCTCTCCGTGTTTATTATTATTATTATTATTATTATTAAACTTTATTTGTACCCCACTAGCATCTCCCGAAGGACTCGATGCGGCTTACAAAGGCCAAGGCCTCAACATAACAACAACAAACAATAACAATGCAAGCAAAATAAAAACATAAGCAATAACACAACAAAACATTACACTATTACACAATAAAAACAGGGCCGGGCCAATGATGGATACAGGTTAAAAGTGCTGGTGTGTGAGGTGGTATGTTGGAGTTCTGGGCAAGTGCAATGTGCAGAGAGTATTAAACTCTAATAAAGTGCTTCTGGGACAGGGTGCTGGAGGTTATCCTATTCTGGGAAGGCACATCGGAATAACCAAGTCTCCACCCACCACATGGCTACCAGCCTCCTCCCAGTAAACCCAAATCAAGGAAAAGCTTCATGAGAACTACCACTCCTCTTGGCATCCTCCCAGCAACAGCAAGGGTATCCCTCTGGGCAGCTAAACCAGGAAACCCCAACTGGATGGCCCCCCACAAGGGTCTTTCTCCAGGGGCAAACCAAGAATCTGCAACTTGGAAATCCCTGAGCAGACTCAGAACTAGAGTTGGCAGATCAAAAGACAACCTGATAAAATGGCACTACCTAAAACAGTCCTCCACCTTGTGCAACTGTGGAGCAGAACAGACAACTCTGCACCTGTATGCTTGTCCACTATGCCCTGCCTCATGTACAGAGGAAGAATTGTTGCAGGCTACAGACAATGTGGTTGCTGTTGCCTATTTTTGGTCAAAAGATATTTAGCCACTTGTGCTCCTTCTATTTTTATCACTTTTATACTAATTTATGCAATGATTTGATATGAAATAAATAACTCATTGTGGCACTATAGTTGCCCCTCAACCTTTGTGGATTTTTGAAAGCTTTCATGGCCAGAATCAGTGAGTTGTTGTAGGTTTTTTCAGGCTATATGGCCATGTTCTAGAGCCGGGGTCCTCAAACTACGGCCCGCGGGCCACTTCTGGCCCGCCAAGGGCACTTATCCGGCCTGCGGAGGAGGAGCGCCCCCCCCACACACACAGTGCCCCTCCCTTGGCTGGCTCACGCTATCCGTCAGGCCCGATGGGCAGCATGAGCCAGCCAAAGGCAGCTGCTCTGCATGGCCTACTCGCGCGTAAAGCACCTCGTCTCTCCTGACGTTTCGCCTGCATCTATGGCAAACATCCTCAGAAGTAGTGACTACATCTGTGGATTTCATTATTAATAGATTCTGGGTTGTTGTAGGTTTTTCCGGGCTTTATGGCCATGTTCTGGAGGCAATTTTTCTCCTGTGGGATGGTATCTGTGTCTCTGCAGCGTAGAAGGAAAGTCAGGGAGCACAGTAGATGTGCTTTCCTGGTCCTTAGTTTTTCCAATTTTTGTGTGTCTTGGAACAGTTTCTCCCCGTAGAGATGTTCAATGTATTGTCGAAGGCTTTCATGGCCGGAATCACTGGGTTGTTGTAGGTTTTTCCGGGCTATATGGCCATGTTCTGGAGGCAATTTTTCTCCTAACATGGCCATATAGCCCGGAAAAACCTACAACAACCCAGTGATTCTGGCCATGAAAGCCTTCGACAATACATTAATAGATTCGTTTCTAAAATGTGTTCTCTTAAGTTTTCCAGCACTTCCTTCAATGAATCTGGAGGATCTAGAGCAGTGCTTCCCAACCTTTTTTTGACCAGAGACCACTTGACCAGGGACCACTTTGACCAGTGACCACTCCCCAACATTATTACCCATAATCATCATCAAAATAGTTTATTGTACGGGCCCAAGACCATGACAAAAAGCACCATACGCACACAATAGTACCCTCAGAGTACAGGCACCAAAGATGCTAAACAGAACCATAATTTGCTCCCACAACAAAAACAATGGAAGTTAATAATAGTTAAAATACATTTTAGGAGAGGATCCAGTTAACCCTTAGAATCTCCTTGGCAGTTGATAGCAATTTTATCTAACTCTGTCTTTCTGATCTTTTTTGCAGAGCAAGAAAAAAGGGGCTACTTTGTAAGTTACATAGTCATTTGTATCACCCAGTAGAAACTGCACTGTTTCTGCAATAGAGTTCCCTTCCTCTTGTGTCAACAAGGGTTTCAGGTGTCTTTCCCTTGGGTCACTATACAGTGGGCAGACTAACAGATAATGCACAATGTCTTCTACCTGACTTTGACTACAAATACATAGTCTGTTTTCCCAGGGAACATTTTGGTAGCGACCATCTAACACTGCGGTTGGCATCACTTGAAATCGCAGCTCGGTGAAGGCGGTTCTCAAGGAAGGAGGCTTGAGCTTAATCAGGTATCTGGCTCTGAAGTGTTCAGTTTTCAAAAAGGGGAACCATGGGGAAAACTTTGAGTTCCTGATTGATTGCAGGGACCTTCTTGAGTCAATCCAAAATAGCCAGTCTCTTAGTTGACTCTTAGTCATGTCCAGGGCAGAATTCAATTCAGGAAGATTGTAGTTGAGTAAGAGGTCCTCCAGGCCAGATCTCCATTGTCCATGGCCACTCTATTACCCACAATACTCATACATTTGCCCATGTCTGGTCTATTGTTGTTGTTCATTCGTTCAGTCGTCTCCAACTCTTCGTGACCTCATGGACCAACCCACACCAGAGCTCCCTTTCGGCCGTCACCACCCCCAGCTCCTTCAAAGTCAGTTCAGTCACTTCAAGGATGCCATCCATCCATCTTGCCCTTGGTCAGCCCCTCTTCCTTTTACCTTCTACTTTCCCCAGCATAATTGTCTTCTCTAGGCTTTGCTGTCTCCTCATGATGTGGCCAAAGTACTTCAACTTTGTCTTTAGTCTCCTTCCCTCCAGTGAGCAGCCGGGCTTTATTTCTTGGAGGATGGACTGGTTGGATCTTCTCACAGTCCAAGACACTCTCAGAACTTTCCTCCAACACCACAGCTCAAAAGCATCTATCTTCCTTCGCTCAGCCTTCCCTAAGGTCCAGCTCTCACATCCGTAGGTTACTACAGGGAATACCATGGCTTTGACTATGAGGATCTTTGTTAGACTTCGTAAAACAAAGGTTTGAGCGTCTGTCCATAAGGTGGTGCTATCATGCTTTCTTAGACCAAATAGTGTTTTGTTTTGATCTCAGTGTGATATCTTTATAATCAGAGAAGTTCACTGTTTACTTCCTTCCTTGCATCTCCAAAACTTGATACATATCTTAAAAATCCAAAGAAATTGATTGATGAGTCATAGAATGAAAATACAGGGTGTTAACACTCCTCGGTGCATCTAAACTATACAAAAAATGCAGTTTGACACCGCTTTAACTGCCATGGTTCAGTGCTATGGAATCCTGTAAGTTTTAGTTTTACAAGTTCTTTTGCCTCCTCTGCCAAATAGTTCTGATGCCTACCAAATTACAACTCCCAGCATTCCATAACATTGAGACATGGCAGTTTAAACAGTGTCAAACTACGTTAATTATACAGTTTAGATGCACATTTACCTCCACTTACTTTATTCCTGCCTTCAAGAACAGGCACATCCTGAGGTTTTTCCCTTCTCTGTGAAATGATCAAAATTTTCTGACGATACTTTGCTACAGGATGATTCTTTTTTGTTGTAAAACTTGGGGTTGTTGTTGTTTATTTGTTCAGTCATTTCCGACCCTTTGTGACCTCATGGACCAGCCCACGCCAAAGCTCCCTGTCGGCTGTGGCCACCCCCAGCTCCTTCAGAGTCAAGCCAGTCACTTCAAGGATGCCATCCATCCATCTTGCCTTTGGTCCCCTCTTCCTTTTCCCTTCAATTTTCCCCAGCATCATTCTCTTCTCCGAGCTTTCCTTTCTCCTCATGATGTGGCCAAAGTACTTCATCTTGGGTTGTTGTAGGTTTTTTCAGGCTATATGGCCATGTTCTAGAGGCGTTCTCTCCTGACGTTTCGCCTGCATCTATGGCAAGCATCCTCAGAGGTAATGAGGTCTGTTGGAACTAGGACAAAGGGTTTATATATCTGTGGAATGACTTCATCTTGGCCTCTACTATCCTTCCCTCCAATGAGAAGTCAGGTTTTATTTCATGAAATATGGACTGGTTGGATCTTCTCACAGTCCAAGGCTCTATCTGAATTTTCCTCCAGCACCACAGTTCAAAAGCATCTATCTTCCTTCACTCAGCCTTCCTTATCGTCCAGCTCTCACATCCATGGGTTACTACAGGGAATACCAACTTAGCAACTTCCCACTTTGGACAGGATTCAGATCCAAAAGGACCATAACAGATTGGAGAGTTGGCCCAAACTAATCAAATGCATTTCCACAAGTGGAATTGTAGGGTACTACACTTTGGCAATAAGAATGAAAGGCACAGGCGATGCCTAGCTTGAAAAGATTCCATGTGAAAGGGATCTAGGAGTCTTAGTAAACCACAAGCTGGACATGAGTCAACAATGTGATGCTGCAACTAAAAAGGCCAATGTCATTCTAGGCTGCATCAATGGAAGTCTAGTGTCTAGATCAGGCATGGGAAAACTTTTTCAAAGTTCCATTTGTGAGCCACATCCATGCTTATTCTTTGTCTATTTTGCTCTCAATTTTTCCCAGGAACTGTCCACGGAGAGCCTTCTTTTCCTAGTTTCTCTTTTGCTCCGCATTGTATTTTTACAGTATTCCCTCTTTGTCTTTTGCACTTGAAGCAGTTTACTACTATTGACTTCCCTCAATGTTGGTTCTTGACTGCCTTTCACGTAATCTGCCAGTGCGTGTTTCTCTTCTTCTACCGCTTGTTTCACTTGCAGAAGACCTCTCTGCCTCCTGATTTTCTGGGCAGGTAAAGTCTGTCGACATCACTACGCGGGTGTAATGAGTAGTGGATTGTCATCAGTTTTCTTGTTTTTCTGTCCAGATCATCCAGCTCTGCTTGTGTCCAGTTCACAATTCCAGCAGTGTATCTAATGATGGATGGCCCAGGTGTTGATAGCCTTGATCGTATTTCCGCCATTTAATTTGCTCTTCAAAACTTTTCTGACTCTTTGGATATATTCTTTGCTGACCACATTTTTCACATGCCCATGCTTGATATTGTCCAACTGTAGTATGCCCAGATATTTATAGGCTTCAGGCTGATTGCATTTTATGGTTTGTCTTTTGGCATCTCTATGCCCTCGCTGTGAGTAATTTCCCCTTTCTTTAATGTCACTGTGGCACATTTGTCTAGGCCAAACTCTATACTGATGTCAGTGCTGAAGATTCTGACTGTTTTGGTCAGTGACTGGATTTCAGTTTCTGATTTTCCATAAAGCTTTAGATCATCTATGTTCAGCAATAATATTTATTTATTGTATACTACCCTTTCCCACCCTCAGGCAACTCAGGGCAGTTTACAGATGCAACAATTCAATGCCCAAAAACACCATAAAAACATTTTAAAACATTAACATGTAATATAAAACCATAACAAGATCAATAAAAACACAAATCATTAGCGTCTCCTAGTTAAAACATTGTCCAATCTCATCATCCAGTCGTTCCATATTCCTATGTCTGTAACACTGCATTTTCAAACGCTTGCTCAAAAAGCCAAGTCTTGACTTCTTTCCAGAATGTTAAAAGGGAGGGGGCTGATCTAATGTCCCTAGGAAGGTTGCTCCATAGCTGAGGGGCCACCACTGAGAAGGCCCTGTCTCTCGTCCCCGCCAAACGTACTTGTGGCAAAGGCAGGATCAAGAGCAGGGCCTTCCCAGATGATCTTAAAGTCCTAGATGGTTCATAAGGGGAGATGCGTTCGGACAGGTAAGTTGGGCCAGAACCGTTTAGGGCTTTATAGGCTAAAGCAGGGGTCCTTAAACTAAGGCCCAAGGGCCGAATACTGCCCTCCAAGGTAATTTGCCCGTCCCTCGCTCAGGGTCAACCTAAGTCTGAAACGACTTGAAAGCACACAACAACAACAAGAATCCTATCTCATCAGCCAAAAGCAGGCTCACACTTCCCATTGAAATACTAATAAACTTATATTTATTAAAATCATTCTTCATTTTAATTATTATATTGTATTTAAGGTTTTTTTTGCACTACAAATAAAACATGTGCAGTGTGCATAGGAATTCATTCATATTTTTCATAGAATCATAGAGTTGGAAGAGACCTCAAGGGCCATCCAGTCCAACCCCATTCTGCCAAGAAGCAGGAATATTGCATTCAAGTCACCCCTGACAGATAGCCATCCAGCCTCTGTTTAAAAGCTTCCAAAAAGGAGCCTCCACCACAATCCGGGGCAGAGAGTTCCACTGCTGAACGGCTCTCACAGTCAGGAAGTTCTTCCTCGTGTTCAGATGGAATCTCCTTTCTTGTAGTTTCGAAGCCATTGTTCTGCGCCCCAGTCTCCAGGGAAGCAGAAAGCAAGCTTGCTCCCTCCTCCCCGTGACTTCCTCTCACATATTGATACATGGCTATCATATCTCCTCTCAGCCTTTTCTTCTTCAGGCTAAACATGCCCAGCTCTTTAAGCCGCTCCTCATAGGGCTTGTTCTCCAGACCCTTGATCATTTTAGTCGCCCGCCACACATTCCAGCTTGTCAATATCTTTCTTCAATTGTGGTGCCCAGAATTGGACACAGTATTATAGGTGTGGTCTAACCAAGGCCCTGGTTATAATTTTTTCAAATTATAATCCGGCCCTCTAGCAGTTTGAGGGACTGTGACCTGGCCCTCTGCTTAAAAAGTTTGTGGACCCCTGTGCTAAAGCCAGCACTTTGAAGAGCTGGCACAACAGAGGGGTTGTATGCAGGCATGTAGCCGGGGGGGGGGGGGGGGCTTGAGGGGCTTCCCCCCCCCCCAAATTCTCATGGTGGTTCGCGAAAAGGCCTTACTGGTGCATTATTTAAACTGTTATGTTTATTCATATCATGATCTGATCACCATGCTCAATATATCCCATATGCATGGGGGTATTGGGGTAATGATACAAAAGGTTTGCTAGGGTAGACCCTCTTTCACTCAGACTCAGCCCCCCCCCCCCCAAAACTCAGCCTCCCCCCAACCCCCCCCGAAAAAAACTGCCCCCCCCCCCCCCGAATCAAAATCCTGGCTACGGGCCTGGTTGTATGCTCCCTCTGTTAGTAATCTGGCTGCCATTCATTGGAGCATTTGAAGCTTCTGGACAGTCTTCAAAGGCAACCCCACGTAGAGCATGTTGCAGTAGTCTATATGGGATGTAACCAGAGTGTGGACTACCATGGCCAAGTCAGACTTCCCAAGGTACGGGAATAATTATTAAATAATTATGAAATTATTATTTCATCAAGATGAAGGCGATATGAGGCACTGAATCTGGCCTTTCCTAGTAAGTTAAGGCAAATCCAAACAGCTACACCATCTCCAATCATGTGCACTGTTTCTTACTGATAACTCTGCCCACCTTGACCACACTCAGACGATGCCTGTCCATGAGAGTGCCCTGGTTTTCATTTGTGAAATAATGGGAGGAGGAGGGAGAAGCCGACTTGGCCAGCTCAGTTCTTGCTCTCTTTTTCTGTTTGCGCTGTAATCTCTCCGCTCCTCCCCTCTGTAAGCAGGATCAGCGGGTATGAATGGGCGGCTATTGAAGTGAATCAGGTACTGTGGGCAAAGCAGCTCTTGACAGCAAACAAATGGGAAGAAAGGGAGAGAGAGAGCCAAGGCAGGCTGGTGGAGAGGAACAAGTGGACCTCTGAGCAATGCACCCAGCTCTCCACTGGACCATGTCCATTCAAGCCAGCTCTTGCTTTCAAAACCATTAGAGATTTCTATCCATCCACTGTGTGGCCTTGGAGAGGAGGGTTCTCTGCATCAGAAAGGTAAGACAGGAGCAAAACCCGGTACAGGTTTCTCTTTTAATTCATCTGGATTTGCTCTAAAGCTTCTTAGGGCCAGTGCTGTGCCCAAAGCCTGGCTGAGAGCATCCCTTGTTGCTCTTTCCAAGTTATAATGTGTTTGTTGACCGAGAAGGGAGTGCGCTGTTGCTTCTCGGGGGGGGGGGGGGGGGGGGGGGGGGGGGGAGTTTTGCCCAAAAGAAAAGAACAGAAGAGAATAGTTTTGCATAAATATAATACAATGGGCCATTCGTATTCCCTGGGAGTCAGTTCCAGGACTCCCCAGGGTACCCAAATCCATAGGTGCTCAAACTTTGGTATATACAATGACAGTAAATTGGTCCTCTTATATAAAATTGTAAAATCACCGTTTGTTGTTTGAATTTTTTATTTTCGAGGTGGTGGGGATGGGGGGGGGGGGTTACAGCCATGGATGATTGAATCTGTAGATATGGAGACCTGGCTGTAGATGCCTTTGCTGGCCAATATAGCCTACTGAAGTTTATCAATAGTTTTGCAAAGATATTGTGTTTCCCTGTTTGCATATCCCTTGTACGGGAATCTAATATGCTCCAAAACTGTACACCTGGGTGGCTGAGAGACTGACACCTTTGCTTTCTACAATGGACACAAAGTTTGTTTCATACACAGCATTATTTAAAAAATAGTGTGTATAAAATGACCTAAAGAGTCTCTGTATATGAAATATCTGTGAATTTCATGTCTATATTCAAATCCTATCTCCAAAATATCTCACTATATAGATCAGGCATGGACACACTTTCTAACTTGGGGACCACATACTAACACTCCCTGCTAGGAGGACTGGCTTTCTGGTGACAGAAGAAAAGAAGGGAACGAAGAAGGAAAGAGAGAAGGAAGGAAGGATGAAAGGGAGGAAGGGAAGGATAGAAGGAAGGAAGGATGAAAGGGTGGAAGGGAAGGAGTTAGTAAAGAGAGAAGGGAGGAAGGGAGGAAGAGAAGGATGGAAGGAAGGAAAGGAAGGATAAAGGAAAGAGAGAAGGAAAGACAAAAGGGAAGGGAAGAAGGAGAAAGAGGGAGAGAGAGAAGGAAGAGGGAAGGAAGGATGAAATGGTGTAAGGGAAGGCTGGAAGGAGAAAGAGGAAAAGAAAGAGGAAGGAAAGAGAGAAGGAAGAAAAGACAAAAGGAAGGGAAGGCTGAAAAGATGGAAGGGAAGGAAGAAAAGAATGGAGGAAGGGGAGGAGGAAGGAAAGAGAGAAGAAAGGAAGGACAAAGGGGGATGGAGGGAGGAAAGTGAGAAGGAAGGAAAGGGAAGGAAAAAGAAAGGAGAAAGAAGGAGTGAAGGGAGGAAGGACGAAAGGGTGGAAGGGAAGGAAGGAGGGAGGGAGAAAGAGGGAAGGAAGGAGGAAGAAAAGAGGAGGGAAGGAGGAAGAAAAGAGGAGGGAAGGAAGGAAGGAAGGTGGAAGGGAAGGAGAAACAGGGAGAGAAGGAGAAGGAAAGAGAGAAGGAGGGAAGAAAGGAAGGAAAAGGAAAGGACAGGACAGGATGGTGAGGAAGAGGAGGCCTGAGACAAGAGCCCAATGGCCTGTATTTGGCCCCCGGGCCTGGGTT
>NW_026846588.1:272719540-272747851 GCF_025583915.1 Anolis sagrei ordinatus | reverse complement strand
AGACAAACTAGAACAAAAGGTCAGAAAAAATGGCAGAGACTACGTTTTCTCGGTTACCAGGATGATACCAAGGGGTATCGTTTTATTAAAGACAATAATAAAATTGTGATTTCAAGAAGTGCAAACTTTGAAAAGAATACAGGTTGGGAACATGTTCATCAGAATAGTGAAGTGTTTTTTCATTTAAAGGAACATATGCCATCAAAGATAGATTTAAAATCTGAGTCTGAAAAATACATTGAGGAACAAAGTGAGGATGATATAAAAGAAGAGCCTGAATTAAGTTTACAGGAAGCTGATGCTGAGGAGCAAATTGTAATACCAAGAAGGTCACAAAGATCTAACAAAGGTGTACCTCCAGATAGGTTCGTGATTCAGGGGGTAATGACTTGTCAGCCTGAAATGGAACCTGAAACCTTTCAGGATTTAAATAATTGTAGTCCAGAAGAACAAAGAAATTGGAAAAAGGCAATGGACGATGAATTTGAATCTTTGCTAAATTTAGAAGTGTTTGATATTGTTGATGTTCCCATAGATAAGCCAGTGATTGGGTGCAGATGGGTTTTTAGGAAGAAACTATTACCCGATGGAAGTTGTAAATATAAAGCTAGGCTAGTAGCTCAAGGATTTGCGCAAAAGCAATTCGTAAATTATGATAACACCTTTGCCCCTACAGCAAAAGCTGAATCAATGAGAATTATAATTGCTTTAGCTGAGCAAGAAGGATTTAAGTTAAAACATTTTGATTTTGAAACAGCGTATTTAAATGCCACAATTAATGAGGAGATATATATGAGGCAAGCGCCTGGATACGAAATTCAAGCAGGAAAGGTTTGTCGGCTTCGGAAAGCATTGTATGGATTGAAACAATCGGCCCGGAGGTGGAACCAGTGTATACATGAAGTATTGGTGAAATTAGGATTTAAACAAAGTGTGGCCGATGCATGTGTTTATACACTAGGTGAAGGCAAAGATAAGATAATTGTGTTAATTTATGTAGATGATCTATGTATAGCCGCACAAACTGACTCTAAAATACAAACTGTATATACGTATTTGTCAAAACATTTTAGGTTAAAAGATTTGGGATGTTTGAAACATTATTTAGGCATCGAAGTAGTAAACAATGAAGGGGTGATATTTCTAAATCAAACAAGGAAAATTTTAGACCTTGTAGCCAAAGCAGGTTTACAAGATGCTAATGCTGTTAAAACTCCTTTAACAGGAGATTTCTTAAGATTGGAAGACACAAGAGAACTAAAAAACACAAAGTTATATCATTCTTTTGTTGGAAGTCTTTTGCACATTGCAAATTGGTCTCGGCCAGATATTGCATATGCAGTGAGTTTACTTAGTAGGAAAGTATCAAAACCAACTATAAGTGACTGGCTAGCATTAAAAAGGTTGATTAGATATTTAAAAGGAACTGCTAATTATTGTTTGTGTTTTTCTAAAGAGGCTGACAAAGAACTGGTAATGTACGCCGACAGTTCTTTTGCTGATGAAAAAGATAGAAAATCTATAAGTGGATACATAGTGCTACATGGAAAATCTCCTATCTGCTGGAGGTCCAGAAAGCAAACAACTGTTGCAGTTTCTACGGCTGAAGCAGAATATGCGGCGTTGTCTCAAGCTGCAAATGAGTTACTTTGGATTAAACAGTTATTTGATGATTTAGGTGTAGAATGTAAATTGCCTATTACTGTGTATGACGATTCTCAAACGTGTATAGCTATGTCAGAAAGTGAAAGTTTAAAAAATACAACAAAATACATAGCTGTGAAGTATCAAAATATAAGAACCTTAATCAAGGAAGGATTTATCAAAATGGTTTATTGTAGGTCTGAAGATAACTTGGCAGATATTTTTACAAAACCTTTAACGGCAGCTAAGCATGGTGAAGCAACCAGAAAGTTAGGCCTAGTAGAATTAAAACAAAATTTGTAAATAATGTAACTTAGATAAAGTGAAGGGGCATGTTGCTACTAAGAGGTTGCAACGTACTTTATCTAAGTTGTTGTAAGGATCAATGTTGTTTGTGCTATACCTTTAACTTACTGTAAGGTTCAAGGCTGTTTGTGCTACAGCTGTTTCAGTTAATTGAAGAGTTAATTGAGAGTATTATTTTCATGTGTATAAAGATAGCTACTGTGTGTTTAGTTTTTGCCATTGTGCCTTAATGCCATTGTGCGTGTTTGCCATTGTGCGTGTTTGCCTCTGTGCCGTTCTGTCGGGGACTATGCTGCAGATGTCCTGTGAAGACACAGCCTTGAGAAGAGGACAAGGATTCCTGCTTATCTCAGCTGAGTGGTGATATCTCTCAGAAGATATTGTTTTATGTTACTTTTGTGGAAACAGTAGTCCTGCTACTTTATTTTGTATGCTGCCAATACAACAATATTTTCTTTTCTACTTGAAGTCAACGTCTCATGTATTTTTTCTTTTATGAGCCAATTCATCACACATTGTTAACTGGGCTAGAGTCAATCCGCATGCTTCTCATGCTAGCGCATGACATATCAGTCCCCGAAAGGTGCATGCGTTCAAATATAGTTAGAAAGAGTACTGTAGTTTGGAAACTAAAGTGCAAGCCTTGTGTTTTGAGAGGATATAGGTGTCTTGCAGGCATTATCCAAAAAGGCATTCTTTTCTATGGTAAGGGATAAGATGCTAGTGTAGCATCTTTGAAAGTGTTTTTATCCTCTTCACTTTTTAGAAGCGGTGAATTGTAGGTCACTAGTTATGGCCTTGGAATCTCTTAGACCCAGGCTGTCTGAAATATTATATTTCATTTTCCAAAACCACCCAAGTTTCAGGAGATGGTTTTCTTTCAGGTCTATCACCATAACAGGTCAAAGGAAAGAGTCTTTGTTTTCAACCAGAGGAACTCCCTCTCAGTAGAAACTAGGTAGTTCACTCTTTACACCAGGAAACAAAGAAACTGTTAAGCCCGACAGATATTGTTCGGTGTTCTTTGGGTTTCAGTTCTAAGATTCCCCATGAATACCAAAATCTGTGGATGCTCAGGTCTCATTCTATACAATGGAAGAAAAATTGTTTCCCTTATATCAAATGGCAACATGAAGGCTTACTTTTAGGATTATTTTTTTTTTGGAGAGGGAAATATTTTCAAGCTATTGATGGTTAAATCCTTAGGTACAGAATCTGTGGATAATGGAGGTCCATTATATACAAATAAGATAGAGCTTATAGCTAAAATCATGGGGAGAATTCTACTACTATTTATCTGTTGCTTACTAAGTTAGAGGCATCTTTTAAACTAAACTGTTGAAATGAAATGGTAAAGTTATCGCTATGGATTGCATTCCTGCTTCTCATGTCATTGAGAAAGAAAGTTTGTGACTTCCAAACTCTGGAGAAGCACAAGAGCATCTTTAATAGCATTCCCTTCAAGTCTCAGGTTGTTGTTCTTCTTCACTGTCATCAAGTCAACTTTGACTTGTTTTAGTTGTAGTTGTTGTTGTTCAGTCACTTCTTACTCTTCATGACCTCATGGACCAGCCCACACCAGAGCTCCCTGTCGGTCATGGCCACCCCCAGCTCCTTCAAGGTCAAGCCAGGCACTTCAAGGATACCATCCACCCATCATGTCAGCCCCTCTTCCTTTTTCCTTCCTTTCTCCCCACATCACTTTCTTCTTCAAGCTTTCCTGTCTTTTCATGATGTGGCCAAAGTACTTCATCTTTGCCTCTAATGTCCTTCTCTCCAGTGAGCAGTCGGGATATATTTCCTTGCGTATGGACTGGTTAGATCTTCTCGTGGTCCAAGGCACTCTCAGAATTTTCTTCCAACAGCATAGTTCAAAAGCACCTATCTTTGCTCAGCCTTCTTTATGGTCCAGATCTCATGTCCATAGGTTGCTACGGGGAATACCAAACCCTCAAAGTCACCTTCTTTTTAACAATCCTGCAAGGCTCTTGCAGATTCAGGGTTGGTTGAGTTCATCCATCTAGGATACCATCTTCCTCTTTTCCTACTGCCCTCCACTTTATCAAGCATTATTACCTTTCCCAGTAAGTCCTATCTTCTCATGCTGTGGCTGAACTACAAACAGGCTCAGTTTGGCTTCTAGGGAGAGTTCAGGCTCAATTTGCTCATTCCTTTGTCTTTTTTGGAAATCCATTGAATCCATAGAACTTCTTTCCATCCCTGCATCTCAAATACATTGATTTTTTTCCTATCACTGTCAAGTTTTTACAACCAATCACAGAAATGGGGAATATGATGGTATGGGCCATCCAAACTATCTCTTTGCAACCCTATACCAAACAAGCTCAGCACCTCAAACAGTGGCTTGGACCCACCAAGAAAATCCAACAAATGCTACGTTCAGCAAAGGACAAGAGGGATCCTCTCACCTCTGCAGGAGTCTACCATATACCATGCAGATGTGGACAAGTCTACATAGGGACCACCAAATGCAGCGCCCAACCACAAATCAAGGGACATGAAAGGCACGACAAACTTCTTCAACCAGAGAAGTCAGCCATAGCAGAGCACCTGAGGAACCAACCTGGACACAACATATTATTTGAGAACACAGAAATGCTGGACCACTCTCACAACCACCATGTCAGGCTACACTGAGAAGTCATTGAAATCCACAAGCATGTGGACAATTTCAACAGAAAGGAGGAAACCATGAAAATGAACAAAATCTGGCTACCAATATTTAAAAACTCTAAAATTACAACAGCAAAACGACAGAGAGGAAACAATCTGGAACATCTAATCACCTCTCAACAAAAGATTGCCTCAGGCACTGCCAGGCCATCAAATGCTAATCAAAGTGGTCAGTTGAAACATTCACACCTAGCTCCAGCAGACAAGAGTTCTTTGTCCCACCCTGGGCATTCCACAGATATATAAACCCCTTTTCCTAGTTCCAACAGACCTCACTTCCTATGAGGGTGTTTGCCATAGATGCAGGCGAAACGTCAGGAGAAAATGCCTCTAGACCATGGCCATATAACCTGAAAAGACCTACAACAATCCTGTGATTCCGGCCATGAAAGCCTTCGACAATGGCTTGGATTCTTTATGCTGTTGAGATCAACCCTGAGGTTAAGTTAGCTACCGTAAGCCTCTGTTCTGCTGTAATGTAGCTTTGCACGCCGCCTGGTATCAGATCTTGGCTGCGACTTGAGAGTTTGCAGTAGTGTGAGTTACACAGGAATCAAAGCAGTGTAATTCCTTGCTGCCCGTCTGGCCTGTGCCATAAAGTGGCCAAGACTTGACATGGCTCACTTGTAGCCTCTGCTCTGGAGATCAAGAGTTGGTCTGATGGGCTAGTATTACCCATGGAGAGATCTCTGCAGAACATTAGGGAAAACTTCCTAATGGTTAGCTGGAACCTTTGAAGTATCCCAGAGCTTTGTGTCTTTCTGGAAATTACGTCCAGATCTGATTCAACCCAATTCCTATACAGACAGATCCCAGCACCACCACTATTCCCTTGGGCTGATTAGCACAGTGGAAGCTGTTGCTTGGTCCAGATGCTGATGAGCATCTTCAAGTTTCCTATTTTGTAGGAATCCTTACATTTAAAACAGAGCTGGACTAGAAAGCCTTCAAATGAAGGACAGCATCTTAAAAAAGGATGTCTTCCAATAGCTCCCACTAAAGTAGACTGCATTGATACCCTGGAGAAGATGTATTCATAGAATCATAGAATCAAAGAGTTGGAAGAGACCTCATGGGCCATCCAGTCCAACCCCCTGTCAAGAAGCAGAAATATTGCATTCAAATCACCCCTGACAGATGGCCATCCAGCCTCTGTTTAAAAGCTTCCAAAGAAGGAGCCTCCACCACACTCCGGGGCAGAGAGTTCCACTGCTGAACAGCTCTCATAGTCAGGAAGTTCTTCCTCATGTTCAGATGGAATCTCCTCTCTTGTAGTTTGAAGCCATTGTTCCACATCCTAGTCTCCAGGGAGGCAGAAAACAAGCTTGCTCCCTCCTCCTCCCTGTGGCTTCCTCTCACATATTTATACATGGCTATCATATCTCCTCTCAGCCTTCTCTTCTTCAGGCTAATTATGCCCGGCTCCTTAAGCTGCTCCTCATAGGGCTTGTTCTCCAGTCCCTTGATCATTTTAGTCGCCCTCCTCTGGACACATTCCAGCTTGTCAATATCTCTCTTGAATTGTGGTGCCCAGAATTGGACACAATATTCCAGGTGTGGTCTAACCAAAGCAGAATAGAGGGGTAGCATTACTTCCCTAGATCTAGACACTATGCTCCTATTGATGCAGGCCAAAATCCCATTGGCTTTTTTTTGCCACCACCTCACATTGTTGGCTTATGTTTAACTTGTTGTCCACGAGGACTCAAAGATCTTTTTCACACGTACTGCTCTCAAGCCAGGCATTGTCCCCCATTCTGTATCTTTGCATCTCGTTTTTCCTGCCTAAGTGGAGTATCTTGTATTTGTCCCCGTTGAACTTCATTTTGTTAGTTTTGGTTTATCTCTCTAATCTGTCAAGTTTGTTTTGAATCCTGCTCCTGTCCTCTGGAGTAATGGGTATCCCTCCCAATTTGGTGTCGTTGACATAAGATCCAAACATACTTTTCAAAAGATGAAAGCAATAGATTAGGGTCAGCTCGTGATTCAAAGAGATATCAAGTGACTGTGGCAAAATCTAGAGAAATCTCAGGGTATGTCTACCTTCACGGTAGCCATCTTGTAATGCTAGCTTTCATGTCAGTGGGGATATAAATCCGCTCCAGGTTTTGCTCCAAGCAATTCTCTGGCCTGTTAGGGAAATAGAGGAGGAGAACCACAACGATCAAAAGCCTGAAAACCTTGCCCTTTGAGGAGTAGCTGATGATGCTAGGCATGTTGAGCCTGGAGAAGAGAAGCCCGTGAAAGGCCATGATAGCCACGTTTAAATATTTGAAAGGATGTCATATTGAAGAAGGGACAAGATCTGGAAATCATGAATCCTCATGAGGAGCTGCTGAAGGAGCCGGGTATGTTTAGCTTGGAGAACAAAAGGTTAAGAGGAGACATTTTATTTATTTTGTATCAAAAGCATTGCATAAATTAGTATAAAACTGATAAAAATAGAAGAAACGCAGATGGCTAAATATCTTTTGACCAAAAACGGGCAACAGCAACAGCATTGTCTGTAGCCTCCAACAATTCCTCCTTTTGTACATGAGGTATGGCATAGTGGACAAGCATACAGATGCGGAGTTGTCTATTCTGCTCCACAGTCACACAAGGTGTGGGATTCGTTTAGGTCAGTGGTGCTCAACCTTCCTAATGCTGTGACCTCTTAATACAGTTCCTCATGTTGTGGGGACCCCCAAACATTTTTTCCCATTGCTACATCATAACTGTAATTTTGCTACTATTATGAATTGTAATGTAAATATCTGATATGGAGGATGCATTTTCATTCACTGGACCAAATTTGGCACAAACACCCGATACGCCCAAATTTGAATACTGGTGGGGTTGTGGGGGATTGATTTTGTCATTTGGAAGTTGTAGTTGCTGAGATTTATAGTTCACCTACAATCAAAGAGCATTCTGAACTCCACCAATGATGGAGTTGAACCAAACTTGGCACACGGAATTCCCATGACCAAAAGAAAATACTGGAAGGATTTGATGGGCATTGACCTTGAGTTTTGGAGTTGTAGTTCACCTACATCCAGAGAGCACTTTGGACTCAAACAATGATGGATCTGGATGAAACTTGGCAGGGATACTCATTATGCACAAATGTGAACACTGGGAAAACAGACCTTGACATTTGGGAGTTGTAGTTGCTGGGATTTATAGGTCACCTACAATCAAAGAGCATTCTGAACCCCACCAATGATAGAATTGGGCCAAACTTCCCACACAGAATCCTCATGACTAACAGAAAATACTGTGTTTTCTGATGGTCTTTGGCGACCCCTCTGACACCCCCTTGTGACCCCCCCAAGGGTTCCGACCCCCAGGTTGAGAAACAATGGTTTAGGTAGTGCCATTTTACCAGGTTGTCTTTTGATCTGCCCACCCCACTTGAGTCTGTTCAGGGACTTCCAAGTTGACCATTCTTGGTTTGCCCCAGAGGACGACCCTCGTGGGGGGTCATCCAGTTGGGGTTTCCAGGTTTAGCTGCCTAGAGGTATACCCTTGCTGTTGCTGGGGGATGCCAAGAGGAGTGGTAGTTCTCCTTGATTTGAGTCTACTGGGAGGAGGCTGGTAGTGATGTAGTGGGTGGCTTTCACAGTGTCCAACCTTATTTCTCTCACATTTAGCGGCAACTTCCCATCGCACATCAGGGTGGCAATGCCAGCTAGCTTGTAGAGTTTATCAACAGGTGTAGGTTTAAGACATCCTGTGATTATTCTGCATGTTTCATTCAATGCCATGCTCACCTGCTTTGAGAAGACATTATAGCCATGTTTATATATCTGAAAAGATGTCATGCTGAGGAAGGGGCAAGTGTTGTGGTTCTGCCTGTGCTTGTTTCATTGCCTGATGTTTCAGAGAACAGTCAACAAGCTTTTGCAGATCCTCAGGAGTCTGAGGCTTGGGATTTTGGACAGGAGTCTGGCGTTGCTCCCGATGCGGCTGAGGATTCTGGGATTGTCAGTCCAACAGTAGATTTATTTATTTATTTATTTATTTACTCTATTTGTATACCACATATATCAGCCTGAGGCGGCGACTCAATGCGGTTTACAATAAAAAGCAACACTAAACAATGTATGAGACACACAATACAGACAAACACATAATCATCAACGCCACACTTAGAATCAGATTCCGATCTCAAGATCCTTTTTCCATTCCTTGTCCGATGCCGTCATTATTGAGTTAGTTGTTACTACATGGTTATCCGAAAGCCTGCTCGTAGAGCCACGTCTTCACCCTCCTCCGAAACACCAGTAACGAAGGGGCCTGCCTGATGTCCACCGGTAACGCATTCCATAGCCGAGGGGCCACCACCGAGAAGGCCCTGTCTCTCGTGCCCGCCAGCCGCACTTGTGACGCCGGCGGAACCGAGAGCAGGGCCTCCCCGGAAGATCTTAACGCTCTTCCCGGTTCGTAGGAGGAGATGCGTTCGGAGAGGTAAGTGGGGCCGGAACCGTGTAGGGCTTTATAGGCTAAAGCCAGCACCTTAAATTGTGCCCGGTAGCAAATTGGCAGCCAGTGGAGCTGGTTCAGCAGGGGGGTGGTGTGCTCCCTGAGAGCCGCTCCCGTTAGCAACCTGGCTGCCGAGCGCTGGACCATCTGAAGCTTCCGGGCAGTCTTCAAGGGCAACCCCACGTAGAGCGCGTTGCAGTAGTCTATGCGGGATGTGACAAGAGCGTGGACTACCGTGGCCAAGTCCGACTTCCCAAGATACGGGCGCAGCTGGCGCACGAGCCGAAGCTGTGCAAATGCTCCTCTGGAAACCGCCGAGACTTGGGGTTCCAAGCTTAGCGAAGAATCCAGAGTCACACCCAAGCTGCGAACCTGCGTCTTCAGGGGGAGTGCGACCCCGTCCAACACAGGCTGTAACCCTATACCCTGTTCGGCATAGAATGGCATAGATGTTCAGTTAGAGACAGATTCAGAGGCCGACAGTCCTGAGCTAGCTTTCCCAAGAGAACCAAGGTCGGAATTTGATCGGAATGTGTTAATTGGAGATGTAGAGCAGTCTGACTCCCCGGAGTTAGATAGAAGAAAAGACATTTGTCAACAGAGACAGACGGCTGAAGGGAGGCGCTGTTCTCTGAGACTGGTATCTAAGAAAGGCACTCCTCAGAGTTTTCAAGGAGAAAGACATAGTTTCTTAAGTATAAATGAGGGTTGATTTGGATTGATTCTTCAGAGAAATCAATGTCTAGTTAAGGGAACATACCTGGTACCTCTCTCGTTTCAAGTTTCATGGGCCTTGGATTTTTCTATGTGGTTTTTCATGATTTCTAGTGTTCTTCATGGTTTCTTGTATTTGCTCCTGGATTCAAGTGGTTTCATGGACTCATGTAATTTTTTGGATCTTTGCTATGCCTATCATGTACCTTTAATCTTCTGGATTGTTTTCTGTGCCAACGGATTATCGCTTCCAAGTTTTTAAGTGACTGTTTTTACATGGAGTATATTTTGTATTACTTTTAATAGCTTTTATTCTTTTGCTGAAGCTACATTTAATTTTTAATAAACTGTTTTGCTTTTTGATTGAACTTGGGAGTGTGAGATTGGTTCAGAGGTGCCTTCTCAGCCCTGGTGTGCAACAGCAAGCTTGCTTTCTGCTCCTCCATGCACTGTGATACAAAGCAATAGATTCAAACTTCAGAAAAAGATAATCCATAACATGATGAAGAACTTTCTGATGACAAACCCTGTTTGAATGTGGAACTTACTACTGCTTCCTGGGAGTGCAGTGGAGTCTCCTCTGAAGGTTTTCAATCTTGTCTGGATGGCCATCTGTCTGGAGGGCTTGGATTCCTGCCTGGAAGAATGGCATTCGACTCAGTGGTCCTTGCTCAACGATTCTATTCCCCATTGAGTATGGATAGCATCATTAAAGTTTGCATTACAACAGAATCCCCCAGTGCCAACTTATTGTATTATGGGTAGTAGAAGGCAATAACAACTGGGAATCCAGCAAAGCTTCTTGCTGCACCAGTCCATCATTCAGAGATCCTAACATTTCTTTGGGGGCAAAGGGAAGCATTACCTTGATACAGAATGGGGGACGCATGGCTCGAATGCAGTTCTTGTGAAAAAGATCTTGGAGTCCTCATGGACAACAAGACAAACATGAGCCAGCAATGTGATGCAGCGGCAAAAAAAAACCAACGGGAATTTGGCCTGCATCAATAGGAGCATAGTGCCTAGATCCAGGGAAGTCATGCTACCCCTCTATTCTGCCTTGGTTAGACCACACCTGGAATACTGTATCCAATTCTGGGCACCACAGTTGAAGAGAGATGTTGACAAGCTGGAATGTGTCCAGAGGAGGGTGACTAAAAATGATCAAGGGTCTGGAGAACAAGCCCTATGAGGAGCGGCTTAAAGAGCTGGGCATGTTTAGCCTGAAGAAGAGAAGGCTGAGAGGAGATATGATAGCCATGTATAAATATGTGAGAGGAAGCCACAGGGAGGAGGGAGCAAGCTTGTTTTCTGCTTCCCTGGAGACTAGGACACAGAACAATGGCTTCAAAGTACAAGAAAGGAGATTCCAACTGAACATGAGGAAGAACTTCCTGACCGTGAGAGCTGTTCAGCAGTGGAACTCTCCACCCCAGATTGTGGTGGAGGCTTCTTCTTTGGAAGCTTTTAAGCAGAGGCTGGATGGCCATCTGTCGGGGATGGTTTTAAGGAGATTCCATCTGAACATGAGGAAGAACTTCCTGTCTGTGAGAGCTGTTCAGCAGTGGAACTCTCTGCGCTGGAGTGTGGTAGAGACACCTTCTTTGGAAGCTTTTAAACAGAGGCTGGATGGCCATCTGTCAGGGGTGCTTTGAATGCAATATTCCTGCTTCTTGGCACAATGGGGTTAGACTGGATGGCCCATGGGGTCTCTTCCAACTCTATGATTCTATGATTCTTGTCTACATTTCTTCCTTGTTATTGATAGTTATACTTTTTGTCAGTTAGAAGCCAAGAGGTATCATGCTAAGGTTCCCTGGAAATCAGTCCCATTCTCTGTGAATTTTAAAATCCCTTTTAAAACCCCTCTCATTCCCATGTATACCTTGTGGCAATGAGTTCCATAAATCAACCTCGCTCTGTGAAAAAGAACCTGTTCTCTCCCACTTGCTCTAAAGCTTCTGCCCGTCTACATGGCCCTCTCCAGCTCGTGCTTACTAACTTGTGACTTTGCGGCCGGCCGTTACCATGGAAGGGATTAGTCTAGTGTGAAAGAAAGCCTGTTTAGTTCATCCACTTTCAAAGCCTTTTTCTAGAGCAGCAGCAACTGGCTTCCACAGACAACATGGAAGGGGGAGGAGAGGAGAAAACTTCTAGTTCTTGGTCTTCTTGGTCTCTCTTCTTGATTTTCAAGAAAACTAGAACATTTCCTACTCTTGATCTTGATGATTTCATTTGATGAACAACAGTATGACTGCTAGCACCTATAATTTTCATATAATACACCATAGGTTTGTTATGAACCAAGAGAACAGGTGATCTGAGGAACCAACAAAAGTCCAGTTGACCCCTAAAGCAAGCGTGGGAATTCCAGTTCTCACAAGCTGGGAATTTGAATGTTGGAATTTGAATCTACAGCATCCCATATGATTTTTTGGACTGAGCTTGATTGATTTATTAGATTAGCAAATCTATGAGAGAAGATGGAAAAGAACTCCAGCTTCTTGCAGAAGACAGTCTTCTCTTCTCCAAGCTAGGTACATGCAGCTCCCTCAATCGTTTCTCAGAAGGTTTGCTTTCTAGAGCTTGGTCACCCTTCTGTGGACACATTCCAGCTTGACAAACACTATATAAAATGACAAAATCGGGGTCTGCCTCTTGGAATGGTTAAGCAATGGATATACTTTACTAAGCTTGAGGATAATGGTCATCCAAGCATGTCTTGGAGGTGGATAGGGAGGTAGCTGTGGAGCCCTATTCTTGATCTGTATGTTCTCCCGCAGTGAGGACATCGGTTTCAGGTGGAAGGCAGTCCCGATCAGGGTTGGCTTGATGTGCCTTCCTCTTGGCACGTTTCTCCCTTTCCCCCTCCATTCATGCCTCTTCAAATTCCACAGCACTACTGGCCACAGCTGACCTCCAGTTAGAGCGCTCAAGGGCCAGGGCTTCCCAGTTCTCAGTGTCTATGCCACAGTTTTAAAGGTTGGCTTTAAGCCCATCTTTAAATCTCTTTTCCTGCCCACCAACATTACATTTCCCATTCTTCAGTTGGAAGTAGAGTAACTGCTTTGGGAGATGGTGGTTGGGCATCTGGACAACGTGGCCGGTCCAGTGGAGTTGATGGTGGAGGACCATCACTTCAATGCCTGTGGTCTTTGCTTCTTCCAGCACACTGACATTTGTCCTCTTGTCTATCCAAGAGATTTGCAAGATTTTCCGGAGGCAGCGCTGATGGAATTGTTGTAGGAGTTGCATGTGATGTCTGTAGACAGTCCACATTTCGCAGGCATATAGCAGGGTTGGGAGGACAATAGCTTTATAAACAAGCACCTTGGTCTCCCTACGGATGTCCCGGTCCTCTAACACTCTCTGCTTCATTTGGAAAAAATGGTGCACTTGCAGAGCTTAGGCAGTGTTGTATTTCAGTGTCAATGTTGACTTTTGTGAAGAGGTGGCTGCCAAGGTAATGGAAATGGTCAACATTTTCTAATGTTACACCATTAAGCTGCATTTCTGGCATCGCAGAAGGATTGGCTAGTCACTGCTGGAAGAGCACTTTGGTTTTCTCAATGTTCAATGACAGGCCAAGCTTCTCATATGCTTCTGCAAAAGTGTTTAGAGTGGCTTGTAGGTCTTCTGAATGTGCATAGATTACATTATCAACAGCATATTGGAGTTCTATAACAAATGGTGTTGTGACCTTGGTTTTGGCTTTCAGTCTGCTGAGGTTGAATAGCTTGCCATCTGTCTGATGAATGATTTCCACTCCAGTGGGAAACTTCCCATCAACAAGATGAGATAAATAAATAGATATTGAACCACCAGACGGCAAATATGGCATTCACGATCTCAGCCACATTTGTGGACAATTATGGATTTTGGATTATTTTGCATAAGGGATGTTCAACCTGTATCCTGGTGCTAAATGTGAGAAAAAGTTCGTAGAAGAAATGTTCAGATGGATCCAAGCGAGCACGCACTGCCTCCTTCAGCAGGAGAGCAGAAGCAATCCTTTTCAACGCTTGATGAAAATTTAATGCCTGCCGGCTGCAAGGCCAGGAGAAACTCAGAGGTGGTCTGTGCAGAGGTGCTATGTAACGTGAGGACATAATTTGATTTGGGACATAATCCCCCTTTGCTGAGTGCAGCCAAAAAGGCCATTTGAGTAATGGCAATCCAGCCTAGAAAAGAGGAGGATGGAAGGGGAAAGAGATCGACGAGGTAGAAACCAAATGCTTTACCCACTTGCAAAGAGCGAGATAAGGACCTTCCTTTGTTTATGGAGCAACTGAGGAAGGGGTCAAAGAAATCACCAGCTTAAAAAGTGAATGAAGTTATCATTGGTCCCACCATGTTGGAATGTAGCAGGTCTCAGGTTGCATTGCAACAGGTGGTCTGTGGTTTGCTCTTCTCCACACTCGCATGTCGTGGATTCCACTTTGTAGCCCCATTTCCTAAGGTTGCTCTGCATCTCGTGGTGCCAGAGCGCAGTCTGTTCAGCGCCTTCTAAGTCGGCCAGTAGTCTGTGTGCCCAGTGGTATCAGCCATTGATTGAGGTTCTGGGTTTGAGCCTGCCACTTTTGGACTCTTGCTTGCTGAGGTGTTCCAGCGAGTGTTTCTGTAGATCTTAGAAAACTATCTCTTGATTTAAGTCGTTGACGTGCTGGCTGATACCCAAACAAGGGATGAGCTGGAGATGTCACTGCCTTGGTCCTTTCACTATTGGCTGCTACTTCCCGACGGATGTCAGGTGGTGCAATATCGGCTAGACAGTGTAATTTCTCCAGTGGTGTAGGGCGCAGACACCCCGTGATAATGCGGCATGTCTCATTAAGAGCCACATCCACTGTTTTAGTGTGGTGAGATGTGTTCCACACTGGGCATGCATACTCAGCAGCAGAGTAGCATAGCACAAGGGCAGATGTCTTCACTGTGTCTGGTTGTGATCCCCAGGTTGTGCCAGTCAGCTTTCGTATGATATTGTTTCTAGCACCCACTTTTTGCTTGATATACAGGCAGTGCTTCTTGTAGGTCAGAGCACGGTCCAGAGTGACTCCCAGGTATTTGTCCCAAGTGGCCAGATACTGGTCAAAGGACATTTAATCAACTTCCAAGCTTGCAAACTTTGTGTTTTGTCTGGTTGCTCCTGACACGATAAATAAAAACCATGTTGGAATTAAACTGGTATCATGGATCTGTTTGCCAAAATGGGTATGCACGCTATTTTCTGTTCGTCTCTAAGGAGAATCATGAATTGCTGGTTTTCATCAATCCAATTGGGGTGCATCTACACTATGGAATCAATGCAGTTTGATCTCATTTTCGTTGTCATGGCAATGAAGAGAGGCTGCCGTGTCTCACTCTGCCCCTGGCAAATGTATTTCTTCCTTTCCTCCAGGTGAAATGGAGAGAAGCTGTTGATGAATCCAGCTAAGGATCTGTTAGTTCCAGATTGCAGGTTTCTCAGGTGTTTGCTGTGCATCGGCACATTTTACCTGCACCATTGTTGATTTGCACTTTGTTCTGCAAACAGATGTTGCACATTGCAAACATTCTCAGGATACGTCCCACTTAAGTTAGAGGAAAAGTAGTCTAACCCTTAGTAACACCTGAGCAGGAAACATTATATTACTGGATTGTTGTAGGTTTTTTCGGGCTATATGGCCATGTTCTAGAGGCATTCTCTCCTGATGTTTCGCCTGCATCTATGGCAAGCATCCTCTGAAGGGTTTGGTGGGCAGTGTCCTTTGCTTTTGGAGTTGTAGTTCACCTACATCCAGAGATCACTGTGGACTCAAACAATGATGGATCTGGACCAAACTCTACAGGAAAACTCAATATGCCCAAATGTGAACACTGGTGGAGTTTGGGGAAAATAGAATCTTGACATTTGGGAGTTGTAGTTGCTGGGATTTATAGTTCACCTACAATCACAGAGCATTCTGAACCCCACCAACGATAGAATTGGGCCAAACCTCCCACACAGAACCCCCATGCGAGCCACAGCAACACGAGGCAGGGGATGGCTAGTAGTCAATAAAACAGAAATAGATGTTTTTCTGAAACTCCCTGCCTTTCTCCAGTGGATATTGGCACTTTGGTCTCTCGTTCCTCTGCCTTTTCTAAACCCAGCTTGTACATCTGGCAACTCTCTTTCCACGCATAGAATCATAGAATCAAAGAGTTGGAAGAGACCTCAGGGGCCATCCAGTCCAACCCCCTGCCAAGAAGCAGGAATATTGCATTCAAATCACCCCTGACAGATGGCCATCCAGCCTGTTTAAAAGCTTCCAAAGAAGGAGCCTCCACCACACTCCAGGGCAGAGAGTTCCACTGCTGAACGGCTCTCACAGTCAGCATTGCTGGAGTCTACCTTGCAGGGTCTTGAGCATTACCTTACTGTGAAATAAGTGCCACTGTACGAAAGTTTGAGCATTCTTTAGTGTTTACCTTTTTTGGTATGGGGATATAAGTTGATTTGTTCCAATCTGATGGCCATTCTTGTGTTTTCCATATTTTCTGGCATATGGCATGCATCACTTTGATAGCATCCTCTTTCAAGATTTTAAACACTTCATCTGGGATCCCATCATCTCCTGCTGCCTTGTTATTGAGGCTTGTTCAACCTCATTTCTCAGGATGTATATACAGAATTTTTTCTGTATATACATCCTGAATTAAAAAAACAGTTAAATATTTATGTCATAATATTTAAAGTTAAATATACAATTAAAATTGCATTCAAAAGCTAAACACTGCCCCCCCCCCAAATTCCACCCACAACCTCCTTCAAGCCTTTTCCAATTTGAACCCACTACCTATTCCCTCCCACCCACTGCTCTCTTATCCCCGTGTATTCTTGATAACTGATTATATCATTTTGTTCATCTGATTAAATGAAGCTTGAGTTCATGAAAGGTGACACCTTATTATGGGAACAGAGCATGGGGCAAAATCAGTGCGGCTGGGTGCCTTGGATAAATACAAGGGTTGAATGAAAAGTAATGCCTCCACCTTCGTTACTTGGGTTTGGATGGGAATATTTTAATAAATCAAACACAGAAATAATCCTTAGAATGTGCTCTTTAACTACCACCAGGCCTGTAGCCAGGATTTCGATTCGGGGGGGGGGGGTCGGGGGGGGGCTGAGTCTGAGTGAAAGAGGGTCTACCCTAGCAAACCTTTTGTATCATTACCCCAATACCCCCATGCATATGGGATATATTGAGTATGGTGATCAGATCATGATATGAATAAACATAACAGTTTAAATAATGCACCAGTAAGGCCTTTTCACTATCCACCATGAGAATTTGGGGGGGGGCTGAAGCCCCTCAGGCCACCCCCCGCCCCCGGCTACATGCGACTACCACTATTCATAATCACAAATTGGATACATTTCTGCCAGTGATGAACATGTTTTCTGAAGCCGTCACAGAATAAAGTTCAACAATGACAAATGCAAGATACTCCACTTTGGCAGGAAAAACAAAATGCAAAGATACAGAATGGGGGATGCCTGGCTCGAGAGCAGTACGTGTGAAAAAGATCTTGGAGTCCTCGTGGACAACAAGTTAAACATGAGCCAACAATGTGATGTGGCAGCAAAAAAGCCAATGGGATTTTGGCCTGCATCAATAGGAGCATAGTGTCTAGGTCCAGGGAAGTAATGCTACCCCTCTATTCTGCTTTGGTTAGACCACACCTGGAATATTGTGTCCAATTCTGGGCACCACAATTCAAGAGAGATATTGACAAGCTGGAATGTGTCCAGAGGAGGGCGACTAAAATGATCAAGGGTCTGGAGAACAAGCCCTATGAGGAGCGGCTTAAGGAGCTGGGCATGTTTAGCCTGAAGAAGAGAAGGCTGAGAGAAGATATGATAGCCATGTATAAATATGTGAGAGGAAGCCACAGGGAGGAGGGAGCAAGCTTGTTTTCTGCTTCCCTGGAGACTAGGACGTGGAACAATGGCTTCAAACTACAAGAGAGGAGATTCCATCTGAACATGAGGAAGAACTTCCTGACTGTGAGAGCCGTTCAGCAGTGGAACTCTCTGCCCTGGAGTGTGGTGGAGGCCCCTTCTTTGGAAGCTTTTAAACAGAGGCTGGATGGCCATCTGTCAGGGGTGATTTGAATGCAATATTCCTGCTTCTTGGCAGGGGGTTGGACTGGATGGCCCATGAGGTCTCTTCCAACTCTTTGATTCTATGATTCTATGGAAGAATGCCATAATTGTTTCCGCAACCAGTGTCTCACAGTTCTCTCAATGTCTTCATTAGAAGCATAATGATGTCCCTGCAGATCTTCTTTCGTTAATGGGAACAGATAGAAGTCACACGGTGCTAAATCTGAACTGTATGGAGTATGTCATACAGTAGTGAGATCCAGTCTCTGAAGTTTCAAGTCTGTGTGTTTTCATTTCAGGTGTCAGCATCCTGGGTACCCATTGTGCACAGATCTTCCGATAACCAAGCAAAGCAATAATGTGACCCACATGTTCTTGTGAAATGCCGATTATGCTTGAAATTTCTCTCTGAGTGATACGACAATCGTCCTGAATCAATATGTCAACCTTTTGCTTGTGAAACTCGGTGGTTGCTGTCACAGGACGTCCAACTCTTTGTTTGTCACGCAAGTCAGATGTTCCCACCTCAACATCTTTAAACTTACTCGCCCAGACGCACAGTACTCACATCAACACAATCACCATAAACAGCTTGCATTCTCTGATGAATCTCCTTTGGGGTGACACCTTCTGCTGTCAAGAATTCAATGACTGCACATTGCTTAAGTAGCATTGACCGACCGTTTGTGCAGGGCTCCATACTTCACACTTTAACAACAGAACTGTTCAATGCTAAAATGGAACTGTAGAGGAGAGTCTACTGAACAAGCCAGTACCTGCCACATACCAGTACTGCAATCTGTTGAGGAGTTACGAAGGTGGAGGCATTACTTTTCATTCAACCCTAGTACGTCTGGGACTTCCTGATTTTAAAACTAGAAATGACAGAACATAAAATTTATTTTTTAATCCATTTTTCGCAGAATAAATTTCCTGCTACGCCTTGATTGAGAAGATAATCACACTTCTTAGGGAGTTTCAGGAATTCAAGGACATAGAACTGTTATCTTTGGTGATGGCATGCTGTCACTCCCCTTTAGTAACTCAAGTTTAACTGTATAATGTTCTTTTTTTGTACTTTTTCACTGGCCAGGGGCTGCAAAATCAGAATGTACTACATCCTTATTACCCACCTGCTCATAGAATCATAGAATCAAAGAGTTGGAAGAGACCTCATGGGCCATCCAGTCCAACCCCATTCTGCCAAGAAGCAGGAATATTGCATTCAAATCACCCCTGACAGATGGCCATCCAGCCTCTGCTTAAAAGCTTCCAAAGAAGGAGCCTCCACCACACTCCGGGGCAGAGAGTTCCACTGCTGAACGGCTCTCACAGTCAGGAAGTTTTTCCTAATGTTCAGATGGAATCTCCTCTCTTGTAGTTTGAAGCCATTGTTCCGCGTCCTAGTTTCCAGGGAAGCAGAAAAGAAGCCTTCCTGTGGCTTCCTCTCACATATTTATACATGGCTATCATATCCCCTCTCAGCCTTCTCTTCTTCAGGCTAAACATGCCCAGCTCCTTAAGCCGCTCCTCATAGGGCTTGTTCTCCAGACCCTTGATCATTTTAGTCGCCCTCCTCTGGACACATTCCAGCTTGTCAATATCTCTCTTGAATTGTGGTGCCCAGAATTGGAAACAATATTCCAGGTGTGGTCTAACCAAGAGGAATAGAGGGGTAGCATTACTTCCCTAGATCTAGACACTATGCTCCTATTGATGCAGGCCAAAATTCCATTGGCTTTTTTTGCCGCCACATCACATTGTTGGCGCATGTTTAACTTGTTGTCCACGAGGACTCCAAGATCTTTTCCACACGTATTCTGATACTCCTTATCAGAATAGTAGTCGTAATTTTGATTTCATACCCATCTCTCCTTGAGGCTTAAGGCAGGGTACAAAACACTTCTTTCCAGGAAATACTGCATTTCCCTTTTCTCTGTGTTCTAACGAGTTTATTTTCCTATTTTTTCTTTCTTAACTGTGAATCGTTTGTAAGTCAGATGTTTGTAGCTCAGGGACTGCCTTGTCCTGAAATGAAACCTGTCTGTTTTGCAAAACGATCTTTACTTTGTTTCCCAGGACAGCGTCGACACTGTAGCCTTTGGAGGCGTGGGAACAAAAGGAAGCCACCTGTCTTTTGAGGCCTTGCCCTATCCCTTTGCAAGCAGCCTGTATTGAATTCCTCCGCAGCCTTAGAAAGAGCTGGACCAAAGGCCAAGAGCAAACGGAGAAGGCCAGGCCATTCACGTTGTCCTTTTGTCTGCCACATAATGAGAGACAGAAGTTAGGAGAGGCTGCATTGTGCTTTCTTGGAGAAGGTTAAAAATTGATGTGCATTTCCTGATAGTCCAGAAATCTCATCAAACATTTACAGTATAGGAATTCAGATGACACAAAATCAAGAGGGACTGCAATCATTCTGGAGCAATGGCCAAAAATCCTTTAAATCATCTTAATGAGGGCACTTCTAGACAGGATCTGATCCCAGGTTTTCTGCTCCAAACTGGATTATATGAGCCCTCCCTGTGATCCTGGGATACAGGGTCTGTCTGGAAGGGCCCTGAGTTAGAATGTGGGACAGAACACAACAGGATAAACTCTTGCAAGAACAAAGAAAAGTATTGCAGTACAGTTTTTGTTGTTTGCCTTCAAGGCATTTCTTATGCTGAACCTAAGCCACGGGATTTTCTGGGACTGAGAATATGTGACTTTCTCAGGGTCACACATGGCCAAGCAGATATTCAAATCCTGGTCTTCAGACTCTGTCCAATGCTCCAATCACTATGCTTCACTGGCTACAATACAATAGTACAGAACAAATCCAGTGTGGTTCGGATTTTTTTTAAAAAATATCTTTATTGGCATTTTGGTTACAAATGGTAAAAAGAGAGGGAGGGAAAGGGGGGAGGAAAGAATAAAAATCCTCGCAATCTAGGTCACTTCTCTATTGTCATCTCTAGTTCCTAACTTCATTAATGAATACATTTATATACGTTCTTATCTTCCTTACGGCGAGCAGGTGAAATGTGAACTCTGTTGAGACTTCAGATATTCTTTATATGATGACCAGTCCGTGGGTATTAGGGATTTGCCCTTTGTGTCCTTTAGGAGGAAGGTCAGTAGATCCATGTCCATAATGTCCCGAAGTTTTATTTCCCATTCTTCTTTAGTTGCCCATTCTTTTAATATCAATTTCTTTGCATAAGTGATTCTTGCTGCTGTTGTTATGTACATGAATAGTTTATCTTTATTACTGTCCAATTCTATGTCTCCATCTGTAATACCAAGAAGAAAGTATTCAGGTTTGAGCTGCACCTTAATTTGTAGGATCTTTTGTGTTGCCTCTTGGATGGTTTTCCAGTATCTTCTTGCAATCGGGCATGTCCACCACATATGGTACAGTGTTCCCACCTGCGTTTGACATTTCCAACATTTGTTCTGGGTCTCTTTGTATGTTAAGGCCAATTTTTGTGGAGTGTGGTTTGGATTGAGATACAAGGCTTAAGGATATGATCTCTGACATTAAAATGCCCTTTCATCTTTCCCTGGCCTCAGAGCCATATGTGCTGGTTGACTGAAATGTCTATTATCCCCAGTCCTCATCATATAGCACATAATGAAAAGGGATGGGAGTTGTCATTCAATAGCATCTGGGGACCCAAAGTGGGTAAAAAATAAAGAGCATTGATAACTATGTAAAAATACATATAGTTGGCCCTCTGTATTCATGGATTCTCCTTCTATGGAGTCCTTTGAAGGCAACCATAAGGCTGATGTGTCTAGTGTGTTGGTGGTACACACAATAGTAATCATATTGTCCTTCGCCGTGGGCTTCGCTCAAAGTCATATGATATGTGCACAAGCTCTGACTCATCAAGTGCCCTAATCCTATTTTGGGATTTATTTTAATTGCAGACCTCAATGACTTAAAACATCTAGACAATTTAAAAAATAAAGTTCCTGCTGCTTCCTGCTATTTTTCCTTAAACCAGAGTTTCCCAACCTGGGGGTAGGGACCCCTGGGGAAATCATGGGGGGTATCAGGGGGGTGTCAAAGACCATCAGAAAACACAGTATTTTCTGTTGGTCATGGGGGTTCTGTGTGGGAAGTTTTGCCCAATTCTATCATTGGTGGGGTTCAGAATGCTCTTTGATTGTGTTGTTGTTGTTCATTCGTTCAGTCGTCTCCGACTCTTCGTGACCTCATGGACCAGCCCATGCCAGAGCTCCCTGTCGGCCGTCACCACCCCCAGCTCCTTCAAGGTCGGTCCATCTTTGATTGTAGGTGAACTATAAATCCCAGCAACTACAACTCCCAAATGTCAAGGTCTATTTTCCCCAAACTCCACCAGTGTTCACATTTGGGCATATTGAGTATTTGTGCCAAGTTTGGTCCAGATCCATCATTGTTTGAGTCCACAATGCTCTCTGGCTGTAGGGTGAACTACAACTCCAAAACTCAAGGTCAATGCCCACCAAACCCTTCCAGTATTTTCTGTTGGTCATGGGAGTTCTGTGTGCCAGTTTGGTTCAATTCATCGTTGGTGGAGTTCAAAATGCTCTGTGGTTGTAGGCGAACTATAAATCCCAGCAACTACAACTCCCAAATGACAAAATCAATCCCCCTAACCCCACCAATTTTTATATTTTGGCATATCAGGTATCTGTGCCAAATTTCGTCCTGTGAATGAAAGTACATCCTGCATATCAGATATTTACATTACGATTCATAACAGGAGCAAAATTAGAGTTGTGAAGTAGCCAGAAAAATAATGTTATGGTTGGGGGTCACCACAACATGAGGAACCATATTAAGGGCTTGCGGCATTAGGAAAGTTAAGAACACTTGTTCTGTCGCCGCTGGGCCTGTATTTGGTTGACTTTAAATATAGGATGTGTAACCTTTGCCCAGCGGGAAGCCAGGGGCCTAAGAAGAAGTTCTCAGAGGTTTTCACCTACAAAAGAATCTTCATATGGCTTGAAAAATACAACAAAGTCTTTTATTAATGAATCAAACAGGTACTTCAAAGCTTTCTTGATAAAGAATTAGTTCTCTCAATCTTGCCCACAGGGGACAGGCACTATCTTCAATAACTTTCTTTAAAGGAAAATTCCCCTTTTTTAACTTCTCCCAAGGCTGACTAAAATCCAACCCTCACTGGTGTGGGTTCCGCTGCCAGGCCGAACTGCTTCTCGAGCGCTGAGAGGACCTACCAGCAAGGCAATGGATGTTCTCCAGTTGGAGTTCTTTAGACCTTAAGGCTGTCTTCCTGGAAACTCTCAAGGCTGTGGGAAGACTTCCCTGAAGTTCTTAGGAGACTCTTAAAGCTGTTCTCCCCTGGAAATTCTTTCCCTGGAGATTCTGTTGTAACCCTGGAAATTCTTAAAGGTTGAAGCCTTTGTACAGGGGAAGCAACACACATCCTATACATTGGTTAACCTGGCTGAAACTAAACTCAAAATGGCTCACTTCCCTACCAAAGCCCAAAAAGGGGGCAGGACTAGGGAACCTAAGGATAATTGACAAGCAATTGACCCAATAACTGCAAAGTAAGGGAAGCCCCCGGTGGTGCAGTGGGTTAAAGCACTGAGCTGCTGAGCTTGTTGATCGAAAGGTCACAGGTTCGATTCTGGGGAGCGGCGTGAGCTTCCGCTGTCAGCCCCAGCTTCTGCCAACCTAGCAGTTCGAAAACATGCAAATGTGAGTAGATCAATAGGTACCTCTCCGGCGGGAAGGTAACGGTGCTCCATGCAGTCATGCCGGCCACATGACCTTGGAGGTGTCTACGAACAACGCTGGCTCTTCTTCTTAGAAATGGAGATGAGCACCACACCCCAGAGTCAGACATGACTGGACTTAATGTCAGGGGACTACCTTTACCTTTACCTAAGGGGAGCCATCTAACTGCAAAGGCATATAACTTCAAAATACATGCAGCAATGAACAAATAGCAAGATAAGCTTGGTGTGCCTGTACCAAAACAACACTGCTTTAAGCCATCTAGTCTTAGCTAAAGTTCTGTAGAACTTGAAAACTTGGCCATTTTTTTTCTTACACCCTCCACAACAACAACAACAACACTTTATTTATATTCTGCTCTATCTGGGATTCAGGGCGAATTCCAAACCTAAAAGGCAAACATTCAATGCCCGAATACAACAACAATACATCCATGCTAACAAAATTTATACAGCCCAACATATAAATACGAATTATAACTTAACAAACTAAAATTAGATAAAAAGCACCGCCTGTTATAGAAGTCATAAGACAAAACATCAAACATCTTGAGCTTCCACTGCCATTTGGTAGGTTTGACTTTTGCAGGATTTGGTTAACCACAGATGTGACTTTAAAACATTCTCTCTGGGAATCTCTCATCTACATTATGCAAACACAATGCAGGGTTTTAGTCACAGTTAAGATGCAAACCTTTGGTGGAATCTATCTGCAACCTGCCTAATGCTCCACGGCCATGACATGTTGTATTCAAATTGGAACAGAAGACCCGAGAAAAGGGCATGGCTGGCTGAGAGTCTGGAATCCCAAAATGAAGTCTTCCATTGTATATCGTACAATTACAATTACGCTTTCCTGGCAGAGGTTCTATGGGAAATTCTTGGCTCAGGGATCAGAAGGGAAATATTTCAAAAAAAAATGAAGGGAGCGGGGCTTCCTAAAGCATTAAGAAAGCTGCGGAAGGCTAGGAAAACATGCCAGGAAGAAATATTTAAGTTTGTTGTTGTTCAATGTATTGTCGAAGGCTTTCATGGCCGGAATCACTGGGTTGTTGTAGTTTTTTTTCGGGCTATATGGCCATGTTCTAGAGGCATTCTCTCCTGACGTTTCACCTGCATCTATGGCAAGCATCCTCATAGGTAGTGAGGTCTGTTGGAACTAGGAAAAGGGTTTATATATCTGTGAAATGACCAGGGTAGGACAAAGAACTCTTGTCTACTGGAGTAGGTGTGAATGTTTCAACTGACCACCTTGATTAGCATTTGATAGCCTGGCAGTGCCTAGAGCAATTTTTTGTTGAGAGGTGATTATTTGTTGTTGTTCATTTGTTCAGTCGCTTCTGACTCTTTGTGACCTCATGAACCAGGCCACACCAGAGCTCCCTCTCGGCCATCACCACCCCCAGCTCCTTCAATGTCAAGCCAGTCACTTCAAGGATAACATCCATCCATTTTGCCCTTGATCGGCCCCTCTTCCTTTTTCCTTCCATTTTCCCCAGCATCGTTCTCTTCTCCAAGCTTTCCTGTCTTCTCATGATGTGGCCAAAGTCCTTCATCTTTGCCTCTAAGATCCTTCCCTCCAATTAGCAGCCGGGCTTTATTTCCTGAAGTATGGACTGGTTGGATCTTCTCACAGTCCACTCTTCGAACTTTCTTCAATCAGAAGACATTTACTTCTTGGAAGGAGAGCAATGACCAATCTCAATAAAATAGTGGAGACATCACACTGGCAACCAAGATCTGCCTAGTAAAAGCAATTGTATTCAATGTAGTCACCTCTGGATGTGAGAGCTGGACCTTAGGGAAGGCTGAGCGAAGGAAGAGAGATGCTTTTGAATTGTGGTGTTGGAGGAAAGTTCTTCTTTCAGATGTGGAAGCCACAGGGGAGGAGGGAGCAAGCTTGTTTTCTGCTTCCTTGGAGACTAGGACGCGAAACAATGGCTTCACACTACAAGAGAGGAGATTCCATCTGAACAATAACTTTCTGACTGTGAGAGCCGTTCAGCAGTGGAACTCTCTGCCCGGGAGTGTGGTGGGGGCTCCTTCTTTGGAGGCTTTTAAACAGAGGCTGGATGGCCATCTGTCAGGGGTGATTTGAATGCAATTCCTGCTTCCTGGCAGAGGGTTGGACTGGATGGCCCATGAGGTCTCTTCCAACTCTTTGATTCTATGATTCTATGATTCTCTTCTTCAGGCTAAACATGCCTAGCTCTTTAAGCCGCTCCTCATAGGGCTTGTTCTCCAGACCCTTGATCATTTCAGTCTCCCTCCTCTGGACACCTTCTTGCTTGTCAACATCTCCCTTCAATTGTGGTGCCCAGAATTGGACACAATATTCCAGATGTGGTCTGACAAAGGCTGAAGAGGGGTAGCATTACTTCCCTGGATATAGACATTATACTCCTATTGATGCAGGACAAAATCCCATTGGCTTTTTTTGCCACCGTATCACATTGTTGGCCCTTGTTCAACCTGTTGTCCATAAGGACTCCAAGATCTTTTTCATACGTACTGCTCTCGAGCCACACATTCCCCATTTTGTATCTTTGCATTTCATTTTTTCTGCCAAAGTGGAGTATCTTGCATTTGTCCCTGTTGAACTTCACTTTGTTATTTTTGGACCATCTCTCTAATCTGTACAGATCGTTTTGAAGTCTGCTCCTGTCTTCTAGAGTATTGGCGATTCTTCAAAATGTGATGTCGTCTGCAAACTTGATGATCTGCTGTTTGTTTCAAAAGCTCCTTGAAGTGAAGAGATGAGGCACTGAGCCTGAGAGAGAAGGCAAGGCATGCTTTGAATTCACGCTAATCAATTGTTAATAAATAGATGAATTAACATCCCTTGCAGGCCAGTGCGTCTGTGGATTAGCTGGCAGCCTGGCGGGTCATGGGATTTTAAATCAGCAGACGAAGAATGTGGAGAGCCAAATTGGGAAAGATTACCAAGTAAAAATGCCAAGTCTTGCTACTGACAGAGAAGGGGCATGGCTTTGGTGTTCTAGGGACTGCCCACAAGTTTCTAAATTTCTTTCCAACTGCATCTACCTGGCCCACTTCCAAGATTAGTTTTCAAATACAGCTTACTTGATGATCAAAGGTCTGGAGAACTAAAATGATCAAGGGTCTGGAAAACAAGCCCTATGAGGAGCGGCTTAAGGAGCTGGGCATGTTTAGCCTGAGAAGAGAAGGCTGAGAGGAGATATGATAGCCATGTATAAATATGTGAGAGGAAGCCACAGGGAGGAGGGAGCAAGCTTGTTTTCTGCTTCCTTGGAGACTAGGACGCGGAACAATGGCTTCAAACTACAAGAGAGGAGATTCCATCTGAACATGAACTTCCTGACTGTGAGAGCCGTTCAGCAGTGGAACTCTCTGCTCCGGAGTGTGGTGGAGGCTCCTTCTTTGGAAGCTTTTAAACAGAGGCTGGATGGCCATCTGTCAGGGGTGATTTGAATGCAACATTCCTGCTTCTTGGCAGGGGGTTGGACTGGATGGTCCACGAGGTCTCTTCCAATTCTTTGATTCTATGATTCTATATGTAGGCAGACTCTCATCCAAGTACTAACCAGGGATGACCCTGCTTAGCTTCCAAGATCAAACAACCATCAAAGAATGGGTATTTATGTTACTGTATTTATGTAAATGCAAACATGACATTGCTGGGGTTGTGCAAAAGAGGTTATATCGGCATACATGCTGCACAAATGTGTACACATTCTAGAAGACTGCTACACAAATGTGTACACCTTCTGGTTACCAGTGAAACAGGATTGGTTCTCTTCAGACTGAGGAATTGAGAGTCCTTTACCATTCTTCAGCTGTTGTTACCATTTTTAAGTTGTATATTAAAAATGCTATCTTTTCTCTATAAGAATTGTGGATACTGGGTTGTTGTAGGTTTTTTCAGGCTGTATGGCCATGGTCTAGAGGCATTCTCTCCTGACGTTTCACCTGCATCTATGGCAAGCATCCTCAGAGGTAGTGGAAAATGAGTACCTCTGAGGATGCTTGCCATAGATGCAGGCGAAACGTCAGGAGAGAATGCCTCTAGACCATGGCCATACAGCACGAAAAAACCTACAACAATTGTGGATACTGTTCCATCATCTGGGCGGAGGCCACAAGGGGGTGCCAGACAGAGAAGGATAGTCTATGTTGTTGGGTTTTGGGAAATGGCATTCATAACCTTTTGAAAAACACCATTTAGAGATCATAACTTTTAGAAAAAACACGACCTTTCAGAGAAGAGCCCAAAACCCTTTCGAATAGAATCTTCGATATAATTAGGCAATGGTTTTCAATTGTTAGACTGAATGACCTGTTCTCTCTGATCAGTTAGGAAAACAAGAGATTTCCCAGTGCATAAAAACAGCAGAGATTTAGAAGTGTTTTTCTGTGCCCCAAAATGTATACTCTCCCATAAAACAACTTGTTTTATATCATGCACTAAAGAGACAAAAATGAAGTAGACTATGGGTTGTTGTAGGTTTTTTCGGGCTATATGGCCATGGTCTAGAGGCATTCTCTCCTTACGTTTCACCTGCATCTATGGCAAGCATCCTCAGAGGTAGTGAGGTCTGTTGGAACTAGGAAAAAGGGTTTATATATCTGTGGAATGA
>NW_026846588.1:272712040-272714540 GCF_025583915.1 Anolis sagrei ordinatus | reverse complement strand
TGGACATCATTCCACAGGACATATAAACCCCACTTGTGTAGTTTCCAACAGACCTCACAACCTCTGGGGATGCCTGCCATAGATGTGGGCGAAATGTCAGGTGGGAATGCTTCTGGAACATGGCCATACAACCTAGAAAACTCATGGCAACCCAGTGATTCAGGCCATGAAAGCCTTTGACAACACACAGAAGCTAAACTCTTAGATAAGTAATTAAAAATCAGCACATTCACCTATATAAATAAAAGGCTTCCAGAGATTAATTCACATTATGTTTGTCTTCAAATCCTTATGTGATTTAAAGATACTTTCGAAAAGAAATTGAATAGATGTTAATGTATTCACCTGTCCAAACAAAGAGACTTTCAGGGCTTGGTGCTTAAAAGTTCACCTTTGAAGCTTTATGTAGCTTGAAGTTATTATTATTATTATTATTATTATTATTATTATTATTATTATTATTATTTTAAATGAATGGATGTCGACATATTTACCCATCCAAATAAAAGGTGTTTGGTGCATTAATTCTTTAAGGTTTGGCTTTGAATCCTTGTGCATTCAATGATATTTGTGGTGCTCAATAAGGGTTTCATCTTTGTTGTTCCTCTCCCTATTGTTACTGTCTATGAGAGTTCCCTACAACTTGTATATTACTAGCTGTCCCCTGCCACGCGTTGCTGTGGCCCAGTCTGGTGATCTGGAAAATAAAGTAATGAGAAAGTGTTGGTTTCTAATATATGGAATTCTTTTATGCTTGTGAGTAAACAGTATTTCTTGCTGTTTTTTGTGTCAGTGTTGGTGTGGAGATTGTCTGGTTTGCCTACTCTGGAACATGCAACATATCATTGTCCTTCTTTAGGGGTCCCTTTCAAATCTTTGATACTGCATCTGTCATATACATGTGTGTGTGTGTGTGTGTGTGTGAATGGCTGGATGGCCCTTTGTCAGGAGGGCTTTGATTATGTTTTCTTGCCCTGGTGAAGGGAGTTGGACTGGATGGCTTTAAGGCAGCATTTCTCAACCTGGGAAGTCAAGACCCGGGGGGGGGTCACCAGGGGGTGTCAGAAGGGTCACCAAAGACCACCAGAAAACACAGTATTTTCTGTTTGTCATGGGAGTTCTGTGTGGGATGTTCTAGAGGCATTTCTCCTGACGTTTCTGCCTGCATCTATGGCAAGCATCCTCAGAGGTAGTGAGGTCTGTTGGAATTAGGACAATGGGTTTATATATCTGTGGAATGGCTGGGGTGGGGCAAAGAGCTCTTCTCTGCTGGAGCTAGGTGTGAATGTTTCAACTGATCACCTTCATTAGCATTTGAAGGCCTGCCTGAGCCTGGGAAAATCTTTTGTTGAGAGGTGTTAAGATGTGCCTGGTTGTTTCCTCTCTGTTGTTTTGCTGTTGTAATTTTAGAGTTTTTTAATACTGGTAGCCAGATTTTGTTCATTTTCATGGTTTCCTCCTTTCTGTTGAAATTGTCCACGTGCTTGTGGATTTCAATGGCTTCTCTGTGTAGTATTAAAAAACTCTAAAATTACAACAGCAAAACAGCAGAGAGGAAACAACCAGGCACATCTTACGCTGGAGAGTGGGAACGGAGTAGGCCAACGGGATTTGAGCATTATAAAACGGGAATAGGAAACAGATGGAGGACAGGTTTATGGTACCCCGTAACCATAATATGTCAAACAACTAATGATGCATTTCTTGTTGATACGTTGGCTGCTCATTGCGTCATGGAGGAGGGAGGGGGTTCCGTTAACCGGGGAGCCCCCATAGAAGTCGTGGTGGGGAGGGGGAGATACAGGAAAGGGAGACCTCTAATTCGACCTAGGGAATGGGGAACAACTTTAGTAATCCCAAATCGGTCTCCTGATATGATAAGTCGGTGTAACCAGGATGGCGGTCCTTCCGGATTGAAAGTGGTGCTGTTGAACGCCAGATCTGTCAACGGTAAAACAACTTTCATCCAGGATATAATCCTGGATGAACGGGCAGATCTGGCGTGCATCACAGAGACCTGGTTGGATGAAGCGGGAGGTGTAAACTTAACCCAGCTTTGCCCACCAGGGTTCTCTGTGCAGCACCAACCGAGATCCGGAGGGCGGGGAGGCGGGGTTGCAGTGGTCTATAGAGATACCATTCCTCTGACCAGGGCCCCCATCCCACAGTCAACAAAATTTGAATGCGTCTACCTGAGGGTGGGAGACCGGGACAGATTAGGGATTCTGCTAGTGTACCGGCCACCTCGCTGCACTACAGACTCCCTGACTGAGCTAGCGGGGGTGGTCTCGGACCTGGCGTTGGAGTCCCAACGGCTGCTTGTGCTGGGGGACTTCAACGTCCATGCCGAGGCTGCCCTAACGGGAGCGGCTCAGGACTTCATGTCTACCATGGCAACCATGGGGCTGTCCCAACAAGTATCTGGCCCCACCCACGCTGGACATACATTGGACTTGGTTTTCTGCCAGGGATGGGAGGAAGGTGACGGTGTTGAGGAGTT
>NW_026846588.1:272696961-272711281 GCF_025583915.1 Anolis sagrei ordinatus | reverse complement strand
CGTTCATTGGTTCTTTTGTTTTTAAGGTACTAATTACGCACAGAGCATTTATATATATATAGATTGTCCCTTTTGTGTTGTATAGGCAGAATTGTTATACCTATTGAATTGGCTGGTGCAAATAGCTGCAAACTTCATTCAGGACTTTCCAAAACTTTACAGATATCTGTACCAATGTGAAAGAGGTAGAAAATGTGAAAATAGGATGTGGGAGATTATAAAATTGTGCAATTTGTCCATCTTTATGCAAAGATACACTGCTTCTGAACATAGAGTCTCAGTTCATCTAAGGATCCATCTACACCAGAGGTTCTCAACCTACCTAATGCTGCGACCCCTTAATACAGTTTCTCATGTTGTGGTGACCCCCACCATAAAATTATTTTCGTTGCTACTTCATAACTGTAATTTTTGCTACTGTTATGAATTATAATGTAAATATCTGATATGCAGGATGTATTTTCATTCACTGGACCAAATTTGGCACAAATACCCAATATGCCTATATTTGAATACTGGTGAGGTTGGATGGGGATTGATTTTGTCATTTGGAGCCCCCGGTGGCGCAGTGGGTTAAAGCACCGAGCTGCTGAGCTTGTTGATCGAAAGGTCGCAGGTTCGATTCTGGGGAGCGGCGTGAGCTTCCACTGTCAGCCCTAGCTTCTGCCAACCTAGCAGTTCGAAAACATGCAAATGTGAGTAGATCAATAGGTACCGCGTCTGTGGTGAAGTCATGCTGGCCACATGACCTTGGAGGTGTCTACGGACAACGCTGGCTCTTCGGCTTAGAAATGGAGATGAGCACCACACCCCAGAGTCAGACATGACTGCACTTAATGTCAGGGGACTACCTTTACCTACAATCAAAGAGCATTCTAAACCCAGCCCACAATGGATCTGCACCAAACTTGGCAATATACTTACATGGCCAACATTGAATACTGGTGGGGTTGGAGGGCTGTTTTTGAATTCTGGGAGTTGTAGTTCACCAACACCAAAAAGGAAGAGAAGGACAGGCGGAGAGAACTTCAGCCTTCCCTGTCAAAAGGGTTCCTAAGACCATCCGAAATATGTATTTTCTGATGGTCTTTTTTGCGATCCCTCTGAAACCCCCCTCACAACCCCCCCAGGGGTCCTGACCCTCAGGTTGAGAAACACTGATCTACACTTCAGTTTGACACTACATAACTGCCATTTTATGGAATCACTAACTGTACCCACCACGCGTTGCTATGGCCAAACTTCCCTCCCTCCTTTTCTCCTTCTTTCTTTCTCTCCTTCCTTCCCTTTTTTTCTTTCCTTCTCTTCTCTTCCTCCCCCCCCCCTTCCTCTTCCTCTTTCTCCCCATTCTTCCTTCTCTATCTATTCTTGGACTGCAACTCCCAGCAGTCCTCCTGATCGATCTATTTACTTACCTATCTATCTCTATCTAATTTATCTATCTGGAGGATTGCTGGGAGTTGCATTCCAGGAACAGGAAACTGGAAATATTCAGGGATTGGGATGCTCTCAAAGAAATCCAAGGAGAAGAAAGCTTGCAGCTTGGAAGCCGTTCATTTGGATAATCTTCCTCTCCTAAAGGGCCTGGTCTAGGGGATGCTGGGAGATGTAGTCCGGAAGAGAGTGTAGATATGCTATTGTGTGGGGGGTTTTGCTGGGGGAGTCATTTTTCACATGCGCTGTAGCATCTTTTGGGGGGTTTTTTTGGCTTTTAAGTTCCTTCCGCTATGTTTTTTAGTGTTTTTATGAGTGATGGTCATTTACTGGCCTGATAGGTGTCTTGTGTCCAAATTTGGTGACAATTGGTGCAGTGGTTTTTGAGTTATGTTAATCCCACCAACATACATTACATTTTTATTTATATAGATGGGAGTTGTAGTTTTATAAGGTCTTTGGCCTTCTCTATAAATTCCTAAATACCTGGTACCCAATGATTGGCCTATACCCTGCTGTGTAAACATGTTGGTGAGACCTTGAATCACACAAAATGGGACAGATTCCCTTTTCCATCATGAGACAATACCAAGCGCGCCGTGCATTTAGATTGAGGTGAAGCCAGGCAAGAATTGCCATCAGGCTTCTAAGCATAATTGCTTTGGTGGCAATCCCTCCCTCGTAAATCAAGCCCATTTCTATCTCATCCTGGATGGATAGATGAGTTTTAAACTCCTCCCAATCGCCATCCAGAACTCTTCTGAGTGCCAACTGGATGGTATATTTGCATATAGATTGAAACGTGAATCACTGCTTCTCTGCTCATTAACTGTGGCAGTTGAGACATTTGGCATTTTAACGGCACTCAGTGTCAAATTCCTCGCCTTCAAATGAATTTATGGTGTAATTAATACTCCACGGGAACTGTGAACGTCCAATGGAGGCCAAGATGGTGGGAGAATATGCATGTAGTATTGAACAGAGAGATATTGAAATTGGGGGAAGGAAGGATTTTAGTTCAGCTTTGCTGGTTGAGGTTGTGCATCCGTTCTCTGAAACGGTTACAACCAAAATGTTTGGTATTTGGGTGTTTTTGGATGTTGGAATACCTGCACATATACTTTAGGAAAAGCATAACCTTTTGGGAAAATCAGGATCTCCAATGCCTTTTGGAAAGGATGAAATTTTGGAAATTAATTGACGTTCACACCATTTGGAGTAATCATAACCTTTTTGTAAAGTATGATCTTCCTGAGAAAAGCTAAAAACTCATTTTGAAATGGCAGGGAGAAGGTTTGAGGAAAAGAGACAAAGAGAGATCCTGAGAACTGAAAAGCACGGCTTTATTCCCGGTTGGCGCCAACCGGATATGGACCCTCCTGGATAAGCCAGGAAAGATGGGTACAGAACAAAGGAAATCCTTGGTTTATATACCTTTTAAAATAATTATGCATGCATCATACAGACATCACAATGTGTGTCACAAAATTCTACTTTTACATTGACTTCAATAGCATATTTTCAAACTCAACACCTTGTCAATCTTCATTAGAATCCCTATCTGAAGAGTTGCTATTAATGAGCACCATTGCCAGTATGTCTACTGGACCTGATAGCAAGAGTCTCCATCCATCCTAAGATAAGGTCTTCCTGAAACCTCTTGATGGCTATCTCATTATTCTTATGATAAGGTGCCTGGTACGAAAAATAGAACCTCTTGAAATATGCCAGGCCTCAAGACATTCCTTTGTTAGATGCTGGCCTCTCTAATTTTGCAGTTTTTAAGAAGTCAAGTGAAGTGAAGGCCATGCATACATACATACATACATACATACATACATACATACATACATACATTTCTCTTATATATTTTCTAACTCTTATTTCTAATATGGGTACATCAAATATATATTTTCCAATATGTGAATTATGTATTTTCATCAAGCCTTCATCAGTTTGAGTGAATCTCTTTAGTGGTAAATCACTAGCATTCATGCAAGGCAATTAGGTTTCTTAGTTGTTAGACTGATATACCTGGTTATCTCTTTGAACTGTTAGGAACAAAGATGATGCCAATGCACAAAATAAATAGCCGATCTTCAGAAGTGTTCTTTCACTTGGCCAAAAACATCTTCTGTCTTATTTTGTTCTCAAGAGACAAAAATAAAGTAGACTTTGTTAAAAGTAACATATCTGGTTTAGTCACAACCTTTGTGTATTCAGCATGCAGGTACATAACTTGTCAATCCAGTTACAGATAGGATTTGAAGTGATTTCTCTGTGCAGATAACACAGGGCATATTTCTTATAATAAACAGCAACATCTTTACATTCTGAGAGTCTAATGGAGTCTGAACTCTAAAAGGGAGTCTCAGCTTTGATGAGTCCCAGATCTAATCACATGGTCTGCATTCCCTCCCGCGACCTCAAACAACATAGAGTTAAGAGAAAACTGCATACCAATATACACATATATAATGCAGTAAGCAATCTGAATTAGATACATAACAAATAACTAGTATAGGAGGTTTGTAGAAGGTTGCGATTTCCAACATATACATACCTAGAATCATAGAATCATAGAATCATAGAATCAAAGAGTTGGAAGAGACCTCATGGGCCATCCAGTCCAACCCCATTCTGCCAATAATCAGGAATATTACATTCAAATCACCCCAACAGATGGCCATCCAGCCTCTGTTTAAAAGCCTGTACATAATCATAGAGTTATAGAGTTGGAAAAGACAACAAAGGCCAACACACATAATGAGATATCCTGGAAATAGGATCTATAAGCATAGCCAGAAAATAATTTCATGCACACTATTGTTAATCATTTTGGGCATGAAACAAAGCTTGTGTACATTGAACCATCGGAAAGACAACAACAACAACAACAACAACAACAACAACAACAACAACAACAACAACAACAACAACAATAATACAGCATATAGATCTCGTTTGCTGTGACATACTGTATTTTTGTGTCAGTAAAACAACAACAACAACAACAACAACAACAAAACAACAATAACAACAATGAAAGCCAATAGTAATAATAATAATAATAATAATAATAATTCAGACAGAAGAGTTTTGGAGCACACTACTCCTGACCTCACGATTGTGTTAAAAAACAAAGTATGGATCGTTGATGTTGCAATCCCAAGTGACAACAGGATTGAAAAGAAACAACTGGGAAAGCTGACACGATAGGAGGATTTAAAGATCGAACTGCAAACACTCTGGCACAAGCCAGTCAAGGTGGTCCCAGTGGTGATCGGCACACTGGGTGCAGTGCCTAAAGACCTTGGCCTGCACTTAAACACAATCGGCGCTGATCCCAGAAAGCCATCTTACTGGGATCTACATGCATTATTCTCCGATACATCACACAGTCCTAGACACTTGGGAGGTGTCCGACGTGTGATCCAATACAACAGCCAGCAGAGTGTCTGCTGTGGACTCATCTTGTTGAGTTTCAAATAACAACAACAACAACAACAACAACAACAATAATGGAAAGCCAATAATAATAATAATAATAATAATAATAATAATAATAATTGTACAATATATATGTGTTTATGTGCTTTCGAGTTTGTGTGTGTGTGTGTATCAAGAGCAACTTGAGAAACTGCAAATCTGTAAGGACGTTGCCCAGGGGACGCCTGGATGTTTTACCATCCTGCGGGAGGCTTCTCTCATGTCCTCGCATGAGAAGCGGGAGTTGATAGACAGAAGCTCACCCCATCCTGTGGATTTGAACCGCAGACCTTTCGGTCAGCAGTCCTCCCAGCGCAAGGCTTTAACCCATAGCACTACCTGTGGTTCCTTGCTTTGAAGTAGCCTGTTGACTTAGCAACCCCATTCATTTCAAAAGAACTAGGCAAGGAATCCTCAGTGGTGTTTTTGTCAGTTCCTACTTCTGCAAAGAAGCCTACTGTGCCTCGTATTCACTAGTGGTCTAACCAGAACGGACACTGCTTAGCTTCCAAGATCAGGCAGGATCTGGTGCTTTTTAAGGTATTATAAACCCACGAAATCACTCCTGGGTTGATCGGCACAAAATAGAACCAGTCTGTTGCTTCTCTTGGTTCAGCGGACCTTTCTGTGCCACCAGGGAGATTGGAATGCCAGCTATTTACAGCCGTTGCCAAGAAAGAGGGCAGCTCAATTGATTGCCAGCGCCACCCCCTGTCAACACAGCTCTCTGGGTCACAGAAGCTAGAGTTTCAGCATCTATAAAGGATGTAATTCTTTCTCTGTAGATTTTAACAATTCTCACAGCCAGAAATTTGGAAGACTTTGAAGTTTGACACTTACTTACAGCCAAAAGTAAGCATTATCCATAGAGACAAAATATTTCTGTGCAGAAATATTTTCTGTGCAGAAAATGCTGTTCCCTGCACAGATAGTACTATATTTTTTGCAAAACATAGAATCACAGATTCATAGAGTTGGAAGAAACCTCATGGGCCATCTACTCCAACCCCGTGCCAAGAAGCAGGGAAATCGCATTCAAAGGACCCCTGACAGATGGCCATCCAGCCTCTGTTTAAAAGCCTCCAAAGAAGGAGCCTCCACCATACTCCGGGGCAGAGAGTTCCACTGCTGAACAGCTCTCACAGTCAAGTTCTTCCCAATGTTCAGGTGGAATCTCCTTTCTTGTAGTTTGAAGCCATTGTTCTGCATCCTAGTCTCCAGGGTAGCAGAAAACAAATTAGCACCCTCCTTCCTATGATTTCCCCTCACATATTTATACATGGCTATCATGTTTCCTCTCAGCCTTCTCTTCTTCAGACTAAACATGCCCAGCTCTTTAAGCCGCTCCTCATAGGGCTTGTTCTCCAAACCCTTGATCATTTGTGTGGTCCTCCTCTGGACACATTCCAACTTGTCAACATCTCCCTTCAATTGTGGTGCCCAGAATTGGACACAGTATTCCAGATGTGGTCTAACCAAGGCAGAATGCCTTCCCACATGGGAATTTGGTGCAGAATAGATCCCAAATTGTGAACGTTCTTGTTATTGCAAAATACTTCTAGTTGATGTCCCTCAGTACTTAAATAATAATTTATTATTATATTTATTTATGCCCCGCTTTACCTCCCCCAACCCTTATCCTAGCCCTAACACTCACAAATCACTCCTGGATACTTGATTTCTATGTAGGGTACATCTACACTGTAGAATTAATGCAGTTTAATACCACTTTAACTGATATGATCTAAGGTTACTTGTAGTTTTAAAGAATCACTAGCTTTTCCTGCTTGTGCCTCACCAAATACAATTCTCATCATCCACAGCAGTGAGCCATGATAGTTAAACTGCATTAATTTTACAGTGTAAATGCACCCATAGATACACTGCAAGGGAACCCATAGCTTGTTATAGTTTAACGCAGTGGTTCTCAACCTTCCTAATGCCGTGACCCCTTAATACAGTCCCTCATGTTGTGGTGACCCCCAACCATAACATTGTTTTTGTTGCTACTTCATAACAGTCATTTTACTACTGTTATAAATCATAATGTAAATATCAGATATGCAAGATGTATTTTCATTCACTGGACCAAACTGGGCACAAATACCCAATGCAACCACATGTAAATGCTAGTGGGGTTGGGGGAGGATTGATTTTGTAATTTGGGAGTTGTAGTTGCTGGGATTTATAGTTCACCTATAATCAAAGAGCATTCTGAACTCCACCAGCGATGGATTTGAACCTAATTTGCCACACAGAACTCCCATGACCAACAGAAAACACTGGAAGGGTTTGGTGGGCATTGACCTTGAGTTTGGGAGTTGTAGTTCACCTATATCCAGAGAGCACTGTGGACTCATGCAATGGTGGATCTGGACCAAACTTGGCACAAATACTCAATATGCAAATGCGAACACTGGTGGAGTCTGGGGAAAATAGACCTTGACTTTTGGGAGTTGTAGTTACTGGGATTTATAGTTCACTACGATCAAAGAACATTCTGAACTCCACCAACGATAGAATTGGCTCAAACTTCCAACATGGAATCCCCATGACCATCAGAAAATACTGTGTTTTCTGATGGTCTTTGGTGACCCCTCTGACACCCCTTCATGACCTCCTCAGGGGTCCCGACCCCCAGGTTTAGAAACACTAGTTTAAGGACTGAAAATGTTTGGGGGGAAAATACCACTTCACTTCAAGATGCCTTCAGTGATTTGGTGCCAGTGATGTCTTTATACAAAGTCTGTGCCTTGCTGTAGCCAATGTAATTTCACGGCACATTTCTGTGCAGAAAAACAATCGCCCACATTAAATAAATTGCATGTCATTGAGGACAAGTTCCCTTTTGGCATTTAAGTCATCTCCAAAACAGATGAGGACATAGAATCATAGAATCAAAGAGTTGGAAGAGACCTCTGGGCCATCCAGTCCAACCCCATTCTGCCAAGAAGCAGGAATATTGCATTCAAATCGCCCTTGACAGATGGCCATCCAGCCTCTGCTTAAAAGCTTCCAAAGAAGGAGCCTCCACCACACTCGGGGCAGAGAGTTCCACTGCTGAACAGCTCTCACAGTTAGGAAGTTTTTCCTAATGTTCAGATGGAATCTCCTTTCTTGTAGTTTGAAGCCATTGTTCCGCGTCCTAGTCTCCAGAAGCAGAAAACAAGCTTGCTCCCTCCTCCCTGTGGCTTCCTCTCACATATTTATACATGGCTATCATATCTCCTCTCAGCCTTCTCTTCTTCAGGCTAAACATGCCCAGCTCCTTAAGCCGCTCCTCATAGGGCTTGTTCTCCAGACCCTTGATCATTTTAGTCACGCTCCTCTGGACACATTCCAGCTTGTCAATATCTCTCTTGAATTGTGGTGCCCAGAATTGGACACAATATTCCAGGTGTGGTCTAACCAAAGCAGAATAGAGGGGTAGCATGACTTCCCTAGATCTAGACACTATGCTCCTATTGATGCAGGCCAAAATCCCATTGGCTTTTTTTTGCCACCACATCACATTGTTGGCTCATGTTTAACTTGTATACATGGCTATCATGTCTCCTCTCAGCCTTCTCTTCTTCAGGCTTAACATGCCCAGCTCTTTAAGCCGCTCCTCGTAGACACAACACAACGATTTAAGCCGTTCTGCGTTCGTTATTTCATCATACTGTGTTTATCTGGTTAGGCTGCATTTCCAAAAATTTACTCGAAGAGCCAGGTTTTTACTCTTTTTGGAAAGGTCAGGAGGGAGGGGCTGATCTAATATCCCTGGGAAGGGAGTTCCACAGCCGAGGAGCCACCACTGAGAAGGCCCTGTCTCTCGTCCCTGCTAGACGTACCTGTAAAGCAGGTGGGATCTAGAGCAGGGTCTCCCCAGATGATCTTAAATTTCTGAATGGTTCTTAAGGAGAAATACGTTCAGACAAGTAAGCAGGACCGGAACCATTCAGGGCTTTATAGGCTAAAGCGAGCACTTTGAATTGTTCTCAGTAGCAAACTGGGAGCCAGTGGAGCTGGCGCAACAGTGGAGTTGTATGCTCCCTGAGTCCTGCTCTTGTTAGTAACCTGGCTGCCACCCGCTGGACAATTTCAAGCTTCTGAACAGTCTTCAAAGGCAACCCCATGTACAGCTTGTTGAAGTAGTCTATCCTTAATGTAACCAGAGCGTGGACTACCATGGCCAAGTCAGACTTCCCAATAATCTTATCCATTTTAATGCGTTCATTTCCTAGTATATAACAAAACTGACAATATTCAGTCCTAATCTGGCACAATTTCTGCTCCTTGTCCTTTAAAAATACATTAGGTTGTTGTGGCCTTAAACTGAGATGCTGGTGGATTGCTAATCTGTCATGGTTTGCATAGAACTGTTTGATAAACTAGTTATTGTCGAAGGCTTTCATGGCCGGAATCTCTGGGTTGCTGTGAGTTTTCCGGGCTATATGGCCATGTTACAGAAGCATTCTCTCCTGACATTTCATTCACATCCTCACAACCTCTGAGGATGCCTGCCATAGATGTGGGTGAAACCTTAGGAGAGAATGCTTCTGGAACATGGCCATACAGCCCAGAAAACTCACAGCAACCCAAACTAGTTATTGTTTGGCTAAATTGTGGACCCAGTTTTCCCAGATTTCAGATCATGTGATAATGTAATAATAATAATAATAATAATAATAATAATAATAATGTATTGCCGAAGGCTTTCATGGCCGGAATCACTGGGTTGTTGTAGGTTTTTTCGGGCTATATGGTCATGTTCTAGAGGCATTTTCTCCTGATATTTCACCTGCATCTATGGCAAGCATCCTCAGAGGTAGTGAGGTCTGTTGGAACTAGGAAAAAGGGTTTATATATCTGTGGAATGACCAGGGTGGGGCAAAGGACTCTTGTCTGCTGGAGCTAGGTGTGAATGTTTCAACTGACCACCTTGATTAGCATTTGATTGCCTGGCAGTGCCTGGGGCAATCTTTTGGTCATTCCACAGATATATAAACCCCTTTTCCTAGTTCCAACAGACCTCACTACCTCTGAGGATGCTTGCCATAGATGCAGGCGAAACGTCAGGAGAGAATGCCTCTAGAACATGGCCATATAGCCTGAAAAAACCTACAACAACCCAATAATAACAACTATTTTATTTTTATACCCCGCCTCCATCCTTGCCCCACCCCAGTCATTCCACAGATATATAAAGCCATTTTTCCTACTTCCAACAGACCTCACAACCTCTGAGGATGCTTGCCATAGATGCAGGCGAAACATCAGGAGAAATGCCTCTAGAACATGGCTCTATAGCCCGAAAAAACCCACAAGAACCTAATAATAATAATAATAATAATAATAATAATAATAATAATAATAATAATAGCTGTTTTCCCCATGCATTGAAGAGAGGAACAATGACAGAGTAAAATACCTCATCAGTTAGAAACACATAACCAATTGAAATGCATAACATCAGTATAGACAGTATGTGCCATTCCAAAGTTTAAGACCTTAAATTCATAATTTAAAAATCATCTTGTTGGCAATGTTTGTTACTATTTGGGCCATTGTCTTTGACAATTGGTAATGTGAGTCTGGCATTTTACATACTACCAGAAGGGTGTGCTGGAACACAAAAGATGAGGCTCTCCTTCCTTTGTTGCCTGGAAAAGAAAGAGCACGAGAGAAATATAATTTCGAGGTTTTGGAAAATGGAAATCTCCATAACCTTTTGGAGATTTCATAATCTTTGGAAAGCCATGACTTTGTTAGAAGTCATAACCCTTTGAAAAATGATGCTTTTATGAGGATTTGTGTGTAGATATAGTTTTGTCTTCCATCCTTTAGAATCATAGAGTTGGAAGAGACCTTATGGGCCATCCAGTCCAAACTCCTGCCAAGAAGCTGGAAATTGCATTCAAAGCCCCCTCCCCCAACAGATGGCCATCCAGCCTCTGTTTAAAAGCCTCCACAGGCTCACCAGATCTATGACTGCCTGAAAGACTTCACACCATCCGCAAAAAACTCACAAACATAGACAAGGGACTGTTGCACCTCCATATCAACATCAGCCAGGTGCAGAAATTAATGAACAAATAGATAGACGGGAGGAGATTAGTCAAAACAGAAAAGCTGAAGAATGGCTTCGGCGTTCTGCCAGGCTCCGAGAGAAAAAGATAAGTGATTCTAAAGTAAAACGAAACCAATTTCTGAGTGCTTGGGACATAACTAACGAGGAGATAAAAGTCCCTAGTACAGGATATTTAGTCAGATGAAGCATCATTTGGAGTCAAGTCAAGATCTCATTCTCATTTCATGGAAGCCTTGATTGGGAGGTTCATATTTAAGTGTCTTTTGTTTCATGGTTTGATTCTTGGATTCTATCATTTTATATTCATGCCTTGGATTAATGTTTCCTGGTTTCTTGGATTTTATTAGAGAAGTTTTGACTTCATTTTCATGGACTTTGCTGGACTATTTTCCCTGGATTACTTATCTTCTTATCTAATTGGATTTACCTATTTCTTTAAAGTGCTTTTTACTTTACAGCTTTTTAAATTATCTTCAATGAAAGGATTGTTTTTCCTACCAATGGTGTGGTGTTTAAACTCAGAGGGCTTTTCCTGTTCTGGAGTGCAACACCCGCCAAGGCAGTACCTATTGATCTACTTGCATTGCATGCTTTCGAACTGCAAGGTTGGCAGAAGTTGGGGCTGACAGTCAGAAGTTCACCTCAACTCACAGCTTTGAACTGCTAACCTCCTGGTGAGCAGATTTCCTGCAGCTAGCAGTTTAACCCGCTGTGCTACTGCGGTCCTATTATTTGGATTGTTTTTGTACACAAATTAGGACAGTCTGCTTAAGAAGTAAACTACCCTGGGTTTAGTTCCAGCTCTGTCTCTATCGTGGATTTCTCTTTTGTCCTTCTAATATCAGGAGTTGTTTGGTAAACAAAATAAAGGGAATGGAAATCACTGTTGCATTATTTAAAGCCTGCCTCACGATGCTGCTCCTGATAGCTGCAGTATCTGTTTGCAATGCTGGCGTGTGCATTGCCCTGAGATGTATGAAAACAGTCTTCCCCAAGCTGCGCCCTGAGGACTACCAGGGGCAATATCCTAAATGAATTTAAATGGGATTGTATTTTATATTTTAGAAGTCTGATATTTAATTAGAGCAGGCATGAGTCGCCTCCGGGCTGAGAAAGACAGTATACAAATATGGTAAATAAAGAATAATAAATAAATCTCAATTTCTAAGCCGAAGAGCTTAGACACCAGCAAGGTCATGTGGCCAGCATGACTGCATGGAGTGCTGTTACCTTCCTGCCGGAGCGGTACCTATTGATCTACTCACATTTGCATGTTTTCAGCTGCTAGGTTGGGAGAAGCTGGGGCTGACATTGGGAGCTCATGCTGCTTCCCAGATTCAAACATGCGACCTTTCGATCAACAAGTTCAGCAGCTCAGTGCTTTAACCCATTGTGGCACCAGGTCTATCCAATGCAATTTTCTGAATCAGCCGCCCAAAAAACCCCAGGAACAGGCCTAAAAAGGAAGACACCAAGGCGCCCCACTTCCAAGCGCCACATGGAATGGCTCCGCTCAGGAAGAGGGAGGAGGAGAACCAGCAGTCAGGAGGCTTGTTGTCATGCCTTTCGTGGGTAGTCAGCCTCTCCACTCCTGATATTCCCATGACCTCGGCACTATAAAAGGGTTTCATGAGACCAGTCACTCTCGTTGCAACGGTGTAGTAACGGTGAAGCCGCAGACCATATTTGAGTTCTTATAGACCAGTGGTTCTCAACCTGGGGGTCGGGACCCCTGGAGGGGTCACAAGGGAGTGTCAGAGGGGTCACTAAAGACCATCAGAAAACACATTATTTTCTGTTGGTTATGGGGGTTCTATTTATTTATTTATTTGGCAGTTTTGTACACCGGTCCTCTCACCTCTATTCGAGGGACTCGGGCCGGTTTCCAACATCAATAATACAAACAGTCATTAAAACATCATATTCTAAATCACACTAAAACATTAAAATAGCAAATTACAGTCAAAAAATTACAAAAAATTCTATGTGGGAAGTTTGTCCCAATTCTATTTTCCCCAAACTCCACCAGTGTTCACATTTGGGCATATTGAGTATTCATGTCAAGTTTAGTCCAGATTTATCATTGTTTGAGTCCACATTGGTCTCTGGATGTAGGGAACTACAACTCCAAACTCAAGGTCAATGCCCACCAAACCCTTCCAGTATTTTCTGTTGGTCATGGGAGTTTGTGTGCCAAGTTTGGTTCAATTCCATCGTTGGTGAGTTCAGAATGCTCTTTGATTGTAGGTAAACTATAAATCCCAGCAACTACAACTCCCAATTCCCAAATGACAAAATCACCCCCCCCCCAAACCCACCAGTATTCAAATTTGGGCATATTGGATATTTGTGCGAAATTTGGTCCAGTGAATGAAAATACATCCTGCATATCAGATAGTTACATTACGATAGATAACAGTAGCAAAATGACAGTTATGAAGTAGGAAGGAAAATAATTTTATGGTTAGGGGTCAGCACAACATGCAGAATTGTATTAAGGGGTCGCAGCATGAGGAAGGTTGAAAACCACTGTTGTAGACCATTCGTGGTCCATGGACTACAGGTTGTGAACCACTGATGTAGATGGACATGAAGTATTCCAAAATCCAAAAAATCTGAAATACAAAACACACCTAGGACACCAAGCAATGGATTCAAACTCCAGAAAAAGTGATTCCACCTAAACATTAGGAAGAACTTTGTGAAAGTAAGAGTTATTCAGACAGTGAACTATGCTGCCTGGGAGTCTGATGGAGTCTCCTTCTCTGGAGGATTTTAAGCCTTCTGTTGGAAGTGCTTTGGTTATGTATTCCTACATGGCAGAGTGAGGTTGGACTGGATGGCCTTGGGGTCGCTTCCAACTCTAGTATTCTATGGTTACTATAAGGAATGGTCTCGACTGTCACCTTGCTTCTTCAGCTTTCCTTGGGTATACCCTACACCTCCATCCTTCATTCAATACACAACAGTGGTTCAGGATGCCACATGCTCCTCAATTATTTAAGATCCTGTTGCTATGGCTCCAAGTCCTCGTGATCGCTGGGAAGCGAGTGCAGATGGCCTTTGGTTTTGGGTTCCCTTTTTTTGTACTTTGGTTAGCTTGGTGCTTGGAGGTATTAGGTTAATTAAAAGCCATGTGTTTTGCGAGGACCTGACTGCAATTGTGGATTAATAAGTATCCAAGGGAGCTCAGAGTGACTTGGAGTTGAAAGATGTGAGGCTCATTGGGGCCTTTCCCTAAAGGAAAGAAAGAAGGAAGGAAGGAAAGAAAGAAGAAGGAAGGAGGGGAAAGGAAAGGAAAGGAAAGGAAAGGAAAGGAAAGGA
>NW_026846588.1:272609317-272696053 GCF_025583915.1 Anolis sagrei ordinatus | reverse complement strand
AAGGAAGGAAGGAAGGAAGGAAGGAAGGAAGGAAGGAAGGAAGGAAGGAAGGAAGGACGGACCCAGGAAGAAAGGAAACAGAGCAAACATATACCTTTTTGCCTAAGTTGAACCAATTCTGGAGCTAACAATTAAAAAAAATGACTATGGCATGGCGGATTTATTCAGGCAGCGGTGGCCCAAAGGAAATACCATTTTCACAAATGCAAATATAAACAACTTCTTGCACGAAGGAAGGATCTCGGCAAAAGAGTCAAAGCAAAGGAATCAGCATCGTGAAGAAGGATCAAAGAGCATACTAGTTCTCAACATATAACAGAGGCACCAAGAAACTCCATTGCTGCTGCTATCTCCAAAGGACGAGGACTGTGCGTGGAAAGCTGGGCACGTTTTGTGGCATGTTCATAAAGCCAAAACCACCGCCATGTTCCAATATCATTGCGAGATGGCTGTCCACGAGAGAGACCAGAAAAAGTGGGCCCTGATCCGGAATGTCAACCAAGCCTTGAAACCCCCCACTCTTTTATCGGTAAGAGATCTATAGGTTGATTCATGGTTTCCATGTTGCTGATTAGATGCACATTTTGTGTCTGTAAGTAAGACCAACAGAACTACAGTTGCCTCTCCGCATTTGTGTGTCTTTCTTTGCAGATTATTTACAGAGTTTGTTAAATATGTAATCTCTAGGTCTTCTAGTGTGATTCTATGCCCAGCTTCCTGCAGACATATTGCCAAAACCTATAGATTTCTAGAGACAACTCTAGTAATCTCTCCTATTCAATTCTGTGTTCAGCTTTCAGTGGAAGTTGAGCATAGAGTTGTGGTGGAAGACTGAGAAATTCCTATAAAGGTGTTCCCTCAGGTCAAAGAAAATAGCAATTTCATTATCAAAGACTTTCATGGCCAGAATCACTGGGTTGTTGTACGTTTTTTGGCCTTTATGACCACATTCCAAAAGCATTATCTCCTGACATTTCGCCTGCATCTATGGCAGGCATCCTCAGAGGTTGTGAGATATCACAACCTCTGAGGATGCCTGCCATAGATGTAAGTAAAACGTCAGGAGAGAATGCTTCTGGAACATGGCCATACAGCCCAAAAAACTTACAACAACCCAGCAATCTCCTTAAACATTGTCAAAGGCTTTCATGTCCAGAATCACTGGATTGCTGTGAGTTTTTTGGGCTATATGGCCATGTTCCAGTAGCCTTTATTTATGGTTTTTCACCTATATGAGTGTCCCGTACCTAATCTCAATGGATATTGATTGCGGACTATAATTGGGATAGAGTTTGGATAGGCACATGCAAGATTTATCTGACCTGAAGCATAACTCCTTGGATTATTTTTATTTTATTCAACTACCAACCAAGACAACGGTCTTATCAAAATAGCTGATAAAGTAAACACAAAAGTCTTCCAAAATTTCAACACAGTGCTTTCTGCTCAGACAGATAGTATACCTTTCAACTGTCCCATTGGTATCCCTACGGATGTCCTGGTCCTCAAACACTCTCTGCTTCATTCGGAAAAATGCTGCACTCGCAGAGCTCAGACTGTGTTAAATTTCAGTGTCAATGTTGACTTTTGTGGAGAGGTGGCTGCCAAGGGAGTGGAAATKGTCAACATTTTCTAATATTACACCATTCCCTCACTGTTTTGCTGTTTGCTTTTCGCAGACTCACTGTTTAGTGGTTAGGATTGAGAATTAATATATTTAATATATTTTTTATACATTTTGTGGTTTTAAAATCACAAAATGTATAAAAATATATTTAAAATATTAATTCTCAACTGTATCCGCAAAACAGCGAGTCTGCAGAAAGCAAACCACTGCTTTCAGGGAGCTTCTTGGCTAGAGTCAGCTTCCCCACCTCAACCTGACAGCCTTTGCAGGGCTGCCCTGGGCCTCCGGAGGGCTCTTTGGCCTCCGCAGGGATGCTGGGGCGAGGTGGGGAAGCTGGCCCTGGCTACCACAAAGCCGTGTGGAGGCCCAGGGCAGCCATGCAAAGGCTGCCGGGGCAAGGTGGGGAAGCCGGCCTTGGCCAATCCAGGGGTGGAGCAGCATGGACAGCGGGAGGGCACCCACCACCACAACAGCCCTTGCCCGGTAAGTCAGGCAAGGCATGTATGATATCAAAACAATGTATAAATATATATATTTAAAATGTATATTAGTGTCCCTACTTCGCAGATTTTCACTTATTGTGGGAGGTCATGGAACGGAACCCCCGCGATAAGTGAGGGAACACTGTATGTGTTTCAACACTTTCAAGAAGGATCTTAAAACCTGGGTTTTCCGTTGCACTTTTGGAGACTATCCATACACCCCCCCCCCCTTTAGCTGCATCCTCAATGCTTATCCCTATAGAATATTTTTCCCCCGCAGTTAGAAGGCCTAACTGTATGACCCGTTTTATGAGTCTCTCCCTTACAGATGTTATGCTCCACTCCTATCTCACCCTGAATTTTTGACATTTTATCTTCTACACGTGGCCTGCTCATTGTCATTGCTTCTGTGAATTATTTATTTTATTTTTACTTTGTTGTATTATTTCATATTGTTTAGTGTAGTCTTATGATTTATTTACTTTCTTATGTTGCTGTTTTGTGTTTTGGTTTTATTGTATTGTAATGCATTGTTGGGCTTGGCCTCATATAAGCTGCCCCAAGTCCCCGTTGGGGAGATGGCGGCGGGGTATAAATAAAGTTTATTATTTATTATTATTATTTGAAACACAACAAGATGAGTCCACAGCAGACACTCTGCTGGTTGTTGAGTTGGATCGCACATCGGACACTTCCCAAGTGTCTAGGACTGTGTGATGTATTAGCGAATAATGCGTGCAGATCCCAGTAAGGTGGCCTTCTGCAGCTGGCAGATGGTAGTTTTGTCAGCACTGATTGTGTTTAAGTGCAGGACAAGGTCTTTACGCACTGCACCCAGTGTGCCTATAACCACTGGGACCACCTTGACTGGTTTGTGCCAGAGTCTTTGCAGTTCGAGTTTTAATTCCTCATATCGTGTCAGCTTTTCCAGTTGTTTCTCTGCAATCCTGCTGTCACCTGGGATTGCGACATCAACGATCCATACTTTGTTTTTTAACACGATTGTGAGGTCAGGAGTGTTGTGCTCCAGAACTCTGTCTGTCTGAATTCAGAAGTCCCAGAGGAGTTTGCCGTCTTCATTCTCTGTAACTTTTTCCGGCTTGTGATCCCACCAGTTCTTTGTTGCAGGCAGATGGTATTATTATTATTATTATTATTATTATTATTATTATTATTATTATTATTATGTGTGTGTAGTTCTCAAGTTTCAAACAAGATAGTTTCTGTAGGTTTGTTCTTGAATTAACAAGTTGGAAAAGGTACATTTCTCCATGATAACAACTCTTTCAGGAGTGAATTTCCCTTCCAGGGGTAGATTAGATTTCTCTCCCCGTTGCCTCAGCCCAGTTCTTAACTATGATTTGTTTGTAAGCTGAATGTTTGTAACTCGAGGATAATGGTTAGTTTTTAGCAAAATTTAGATATTATTATGCAATTTGTAAACTCAATAATTTACCAATACATGACCAACTATATACCCATTAAAACTAACTCATCTTTAAAAAATTTCGACTTAGGAATTAAAATGGACTTCCCACTTCCTACCTTATACATGTATGAAGCAAATATTATTGTCATCCCACTACCTTATGTTAAACAACAATCTCATTATACCTAACTAACTACAGTAGAGTCTCACTTATGCAATACAAACAGAATTGATAGAGCAGATCTATGAGTCCAGTTTGTTTAATCGTGTCAGGAATGTCTTGAGAAACTGCAAGTCGCTTCTGGTATGAGAAAATTGGCCATCTGCAAGGACGGCCAATTCTCTCATATCCTTGTGGGAGGCTTCTCTCATGTGGGAGGCTTCTCTCATCCTTGTGGGAGGCTTCTCTCATTTATCCTTGTGGGAGGCTTCTCTCATGTCCCCATATGGGAAGCTGGAGCTGACAGAGGGAGCTCATCCACACTCTCCCCGGATTCGAACCTGTAACCTGTCAGTCTTCAGTCCTGCCGGATGTTTTGATGTTTTATCATCCTTGTGGGAGGCTTCTCTCGTGTCCCTGTATAGGGAGCTGGAGCTGATAGAGGGAGCTCATCCACCTCTCCCCGGATTCGAACCTGTGACCTGTCGGTCTTCAGTCCTGCCAGCACAGGGGTTTAACCCACTGCGCCACCAGGGGTCCAGTGATGCAGTTAGATGGAGTGTAACTGTTTGTCACTGCCTTCATGTACTTCATGGTTCATTGACATGGTAGAAACACGACTTCTGTGCTCCTTCTTGCTCAAAGAGACAATAAGCAAACACATTGGTTGCACAGTGTTCATCAGTTGCACAGTGTTCATATTTCACAGAAGGGAGATCACCATGTAACCACATGGATGTAGATTTACACTATGTAAGATTGATGTGGGATTTGTTCCCATCCATAACAGAGAGTAAATATTTCACTAGTAACAAGAGGAGAAAGGGCTCAAGCTGTGGCGTTTTGTATGAGAATAACGGGTGCATTCCTAAACTGTCCCTTGTTTATTTGTTGTTGCTTTTTAATGGCTGATTTGCAATCTGATTTTTGTTTGTTCATTGGTGCATGGTTAGATCTTGGAATTCATTCCACCACAGCCAAGAAGTAGCTTTCTATTTTTGTATAAAAGATTGCATGCAAAACTAACTAACAAGTGGTCACATGCCATTCCTGGTCTCTTTGCTGATGTCATACCAAAAAGACAAGTTAGACTATAGTGAAATGTATTTCAGGATTCAGCCATGCATACCGTCCAAAGAGGCCAGCTCTACTTTTTCAGAGTGATCTCTGTCCTATTGCCAGCCTAGTATAAAGTCTAACTGCAAAGGTTTGAAAACATTGTGGAATTCTGCCTTTGAGTGAGACTGGAGCTATCTTCAGCCATTTTTGCTGGAAGTCAGTGCTCAGTATATAATCATATTCCTCTATAATCATATCCATCAGCCCCATAAATCATATTCCATACTAGCTGTACTCGCCATGCATTGCTGTGGCCAACCTTCCCCCCCCTCTCTTTCTTTCTTTCTTTCTTTCCTTCCTTCCTTCCCTCCCTCCCTCCCTCCCTTCCCCTTTTTCTTTCATTCTCTCCTTCCTTCCTTCTCTTCCTCTTCCCTTCCTTCCCATTTCTTTCCCTTCTTCTTTCTCACAGTATTCTACTAGTAATTAATATAAAATAGCACTTTGAAGCTTAATCCAAAAAGGCACCAGCAAAGCAAAAACCCAAAAGAACATGACAAAGTCCTGAAAATATGAACACAAGAACTGCAAGATAATCCAGACAAGCAAAGGCAAGCTTCTTGGTTAAACAAAAAGTTGCTTTGACAAAGGTTTGGTCTCAAACACACTGCTTAATACCCTTTGCAAAACACGAAGGAGTTTCTTTGGCCTCTGGCCTCCTTCTTGTTAGCTATTCTCACACTCCTTCGAACTCTGAATTCCAAATGGTCAGCCCGATCTAAGGGTCCCATTTCCTCAAGGTCCGTCTGTTCGTTAGTGTCAGCCTGTTTCCCTGCTTGCTAATTATCAGGCTGAGAACTATCCTTTTCTGAGTCAGTCTGCACCCGCACCTGGCTATTTTCAGTATCAACACTTTCATTCCTTGCTGTGGGAAACTGCATTTCTTCACTGTCTATAACAGGGACGTCTATAACAGGGACATTTTGAACCACACTGTGAAAACCCAAGTCCCATCATCCTCATCAGAGACACTCTGTGGTTCCAGCTGAGTCACAACACCAGGAATAGGAAATGGGAAATATGCAGGGATTGGGATGCTCTCAAAGAAATCCAAGGAGAAGAAAACTTTCATCTTGGATGAAGTGCATTTGGATCATCCTCCTCTCTTAAAGGGCTTGATCTATTGGATTCTGGGAGCTGTAGTCCAAAAGAGAGTGTGGGTATGCTTTTGTGTGTTTTGTTTCCCAGGGGGAGTTGTTTTTGCGCATGCGCTGTAGCGTCTATTTACATTTTTGGCCTTTCAAGTCCCTTTGGTTGCGTTTTTTGAGTGTTTTATGAGTGATAGTCACTTGTTGGCCTGATAGGTGTATTGTGTCCAAATTTGGTGTCAATTTGTCCAGTAGTTTTTGAGTTATGTTAATCCCACAAACAAACATTACATTTTTATTTATATAGATGGTGTATGGTGCTGATATGTTGAGGATGGTGCATTTAGACATAGTAGCTTTTTCATGAACAATGAGACAAGGAAGGGACACCATATACATAGAAGTTGAGGCTGTAAAGGATAAGGCATTTGGTTTCCAGGCTGTATGGCCACGTTCTAGCTGCATTTTCTCATAATGTTTCACCTGCATCTGCTGCTGGCATGTTTAGAGGATCTGGTGATCCTCTAAACAAGTGGAATATGTGTGTGTGTGTGTGTGTGTGTGTGTGTGGAATGTCCAGGGTGGGGAAAAAGAGCCTTGTCTGCTAAACTAGTTCGAAGAGTGCAATTAACAAGCTTGGAAGTAGTCTGGCCTTTGTTCTCTTTGAATTGTTTGTGGCCTGGAGGCATCCTTTGTCTGAATATTCTTAGTGGGTCTGTAGATTGTTTGTAGATAGATGAGCTGGAGATATCTCTGCCTTGGTCCTTTCACTGTTGGCTGCTACTTCCCGGCGGATGTCAGGTGGTGCAATACCGGCTAAACAGTGTAATTTCTCCAGTGGTGTAGGGCGCAGACACCCCGTGATAATGCGGCATGTCTCATTAAGAGCCACATCCACTGTTTTAGCGTGGTGAGATGTGTTCCACACTGGGCATGCGTACTCAGCAGCAGAGTAGCAAAGCGCAGATGTCTTCACTGTGTCTGGTTGTGATCCCCAGGTTGTGCCAGTCAGCTTTCGTATGATATTGTTTCTAGCCCACTTTTTGCTTGATGTTCAGGCAGTGCTTCTTGTAGGTCAGAGCACGGTCCAGAGTGACTCCCAGGTATTTGGGTGTGCTGCAATGCTCCAGTGGGATTCCTTCCCAGGTAATCCTCAGAGCTCGGGATGCTTGTCTGTTCTTAAGGTGAAAGGCACATGCCTGTGTTTTAGATGGTTAGGGATCAGCTGGTTTTCCCTGTAATAGGCAGTAAGAGCACCTAGAGCTTCGGAGAGCTTCTGTTCAACCATCTCAAAGCTCCCTGCTTGAGCAGTAATGGCACGATCATCAGCATAGATGAAGTTCTCTGTCCCTTCTGGCAGTGGCTGGTCATTTGTGTAGATGTTGAACATGGATGGAGCAAGCACGCTCCCCTGAGGCAGGCCATTCTTCTGTTTCCGCCTGCTTCTCTGGCCCTGGAACTCAACAAAAAAGCTCCTGTTTTGTAGCAGGTTTCCTATGAGGCGGGTGAGGTGGTAGTCCTTTGTGATATTATACATTTTTCTCAGGAGGAGGCGGTGGTTCACAGTATCATAAGCTGCTGACAGGTCTATGAAGACAGCTCCTGTGATCTGCTGCCTTTCAAAGCCATCTTCTATGTGCTGAGTCAGGTTCAGCACTTGATGTGCAGCTTTTGCCTTTCCTGAAGCCAGCTTGCTGTGGAATCAGACATGGGTCTATTTTTACCATAATTCTATGCAAAATAAGTATCTCCAGAACTTTGTAAAGATGGCATAACAATGAGATACAGTGTTCCCTTGCTACTTCGTGGTTCACGAAGTAGCAAGGGAACGACTCCAGCCCAATTTACCTGTCCGAACGTATCCTCCCCTATGAACCATCAAGATTGCTAAGATCGTCTGGAGGGGCCCTGCTCTCGATCCCACCGGCCTCACAGGCGTGGCTGGTGGGGACGAGAGACAGGGCCTTCTCGGTGATGGCCCCTCGACTCTGGAACTCCCTTCCACTGGAGATCAGAACTGCCCCTTCTATCTTAACGTTCAGGAAACCGGTGAAAACTTGGCTTTGGGGATTGGCATTCGACGAATGAGCCATGATCCTGTGATATGGATGGATGACGATGAATAATGATTTTTGATGACGACTGACCACTGTCATTATATGATTGTATTTTGCTATTTTAATGTTTTAGTGTGATTTAGAATATGATGTTTTAATGACTGTCTGTAATATTGATGTTGGAAACCGGCCTGAGTCCCTCGAACGGAGGTGAGAAGTCTGGTATACAAAACTGCTAAATAAATAAATAAATTCACTTTTCACAGACTTTCTGTTTTGCGTTTTTTTTTAAAAAAAATGAATTTAAAATATACAAGTAGCGAAGGAACACTGTATACCCATTACCTGTGAGGACTCCCACGTGGATTTGGTGGTCGTGGGAGGGAGGGAAGAGAGGAGTGGGGGGAGCCACTCCTAGGAGGGGACGGTCCTACGCCTCACACACACTGAGGCAATGCATATATAGCGTCCCTACTTCGTGGATTTTCACTTCTCGCGGGTGGTCCTGGAACGTAATACCTGCGATAAGTGAGGGAACATTGTAATAGCAAAAAGGTTATGATAGCTGAGAAACAATCCCTGTCTTTTTTCTCTCAATCTCTTTCAATCAATTGCTTGCCCATTTAAGAAAAAAAATGGCACAGATATCAGGAATCAACAACCGTTGCAACATTAAATACTAAAGACAGAGTCATCCATGCAATATTTCCTTTTTTTTCTTTTTTTTTTTGTTTTTTGGTCGTGTCAGGAGCAACTTGAGAAACTACAAGTTGCTTCTGGTGTGAGAGAATTGGCCGTCTGCAAGGACGTTGCCCAGGGGACGCCTGGATGATTTGATGTTTTTATCATCCTTGTGGGAGGCTTCTCTCATGTCCCCGCTTGGGGAGCTGGAGCTGACAGAGGGAGCTCATCCGTCTCTCCCCAGATTCAAACCTGCAATCTGTCGGTCTTCAGTCCTGCCGGCCCAAGGGTTTAACCCACTGCGCCACCGGGGGCTCCCCAATATTTCCTTTGAATTTATATATAAGGTTGGGAAAGTTGAAGAAAGTTGACATATATTGATATATTGACCACTAAAAAGACAAATAAATGGACGTGAGAGCAAATGAAGTCTGAGTTATTTCCTTGTTTTCAAATCTGTATTGCATTATGCATTTTGAAACAGTATACATTGATTTAAATTACATATTGCACTGGTATTTAGGTTTTAGGTCAGAAGAGATTGCAAAGGAGTCCTTAATCATATTCAGAAGTATGTTGTTCCCCTTGCTTTTGTTTAAAAAAATGAAATGTTTCCAATCCTATTTTTCCTTTCAGGGGGATTATGTATGGATGGACCTCAAGACCGGGCGGGAATTTGATGTTCCCATTGGAGCTGTGGTCAAGCTTTGTGATTCCGGGCAGATCCAAGTGGTAGACGACGAAGGAAATGTATGTATGAAAATGCACTGTTTGAGTATTTTATTTCTCCATCCTCTTTACTGGTTTCAATTTGAGAGCTTCCAGATTGCACAATTGCAGCAGTCTGATCCCAGTTTAACTGTCATGGCAACATACTATGTAATCTTGGGATTTGTAGTTTGGGAAGATACCTATAATTGTCCCTTTTCTGCTCATGTAGTTGCCCACTGCAGCTGGTGAAGGTCAGGCATATCAAACACATTTTCAGTGAGGGCCACATCAGCCTTATGGTTGCCTTTAAAGAGCCATTGAATCCATGGACAAAGAATCTGAGGACACAGAAAGCCAACTATATAGATACAGTAGCACAGCTAGTTAGTAGCCAGCTGCATTAAATCACTACTGACCAAGAGATCATGAGTTCGAAGACAGCCCAGGTTGGAGTGAGCTCCCAACCATTAATAGTCTACCTTGCTGTTGACTTATGCAGCCCGAAAGACAGTTGCATCTGTCAAGTAGGAAATTTAGGTACCGCTTTAATTTAAATAATTTAAATAATTTACRACACCATAAAAACCTTCCTGCAGCATGCATAAGAATGAGAAAGTACTCCATCAAGTACTCGATGTCACAAGTAGATGGCGAAGCAACAGCTCCCCCTGTTGCCGGAATCGAGCATACCCTCTTGAAGCCGGGAAGCTGGAATGTTAAATTGCCTCTGTGTCTCTCTCTATATGTTGTAAGTCTAATGATATTGAATGTTTGCCATATATATTTGCATTGCAATCTGCCCTGAGTCCCCTGCAGGGTGAGAAGGGCAGGATATAAATACTGTAAATAACTAATATATATACACACACGCACACACACACATATACATATACATATATAACTATCAGATGGCCAGCTTTATTTTTTACATAGTGGTCGGTGCTCTTTATTGTTTACCCAAGTTGGGTCCCCAGATGTTATTGAATGACAACTCTCATCAGTTTGGATTATCTGTCATGCAGATTGGGGATAATGGGAATTGCAACCCAACAACACTTGTGGCTCTGAGGCTAAGGAAAGGTTAAACGACATTTTAAAGTTAGACATCAGATCCACAAGCCTTGTTTCTAAATTCAAATCCAATCATCCTAATTAAACAGAACAAATAACCTTCCAAATCTTCATGTATCCCAACTCCCATCAGCTCTAGTCATGATTTTTAATTAAGAATATAGGAGTTGTAGTCTAGCATCTGAAGGGTCACAAAAAAAGACATGATCAAGATTTGGACCATAGGTCTTGAGTTTGACACATTTGGTGGAAGTCAATCTATTAATCTGCCACCAAATATTGCTCCAGACTCCTCAGAATTGGACACTGGCAGTGTTACCAGCTATTCGTATCTTTTTTTTTTAGGGGCATTGAATGAGTATAATTTGCTTTGTTGTTACTCTTCCTCCTTCTTCCTCTCTTCCTTCTTCTCTTTCAAAATCCTTTGTGTGATGGCACACCTGAGCCTTTGGGAAAACTTTATTGTCTGAGTTTACTTCGGGGCTGTATACCTTCCGTTAAAATTAAGACCCTTTAGCAGACAGAGGCACTTTAGGCAAGGTGAAAAGATAACTAAATGTGTTTACTGAAACAAGATGAATACAGGGTTAACTCCACCTGGGACTATCATAAGGTAACTTAATACATTACAAAAGGAGATTTTGGAATCTTTGAAAGTCTTTTGCCTATGCTGTAAAGTGATGGATTATAAGTTGTTGTTTACGAACTGTCTTAATCTTCTCTCCTGTGAAGCTTAGGTTAGCCAAAAGCTTCCGTTGTCCTTTGGACTGTTGGTATAATAATACTGCTAAATGCAAGTGCTAAGAATGCCTGTTTGGATTGCTTGGGCCTAGGATACCGGACAATTTTTGTAGTTCTGCTGCAGAAAAAGAGGGAGGAGTCCAGCAAGAGCGCGACTGGCCTCTGGGGGGATTTTAAGCTCCACCCAAAACCTAATATAAAGGAAGGTGTCTACACTATTGGGAAGGACTGTAAATAAGGGGAACTAAAGCAGAAGAGAAGAGAAGGCAGAGCCAAGACTTCACACTTTGAGTTTCACATTCTACCTTTCCAGGAGCACTGGATATCCCCTCAGAATGCCAGCCACATCAAACCAATGCACCCAACCTCTATCCATGGTGTGGAGGACATGATCCGCCTGGGAGACCTGAACGAGGCCGGCATCCTGCGCAATTTGCTCATTCGCTACCGGGAGCATCTGATATATGTGAGTCGATGCTGTGAAACCAAGAGTGTCACCCTGTCCTAGTTCTATTTCCTCTAAAATGGCCCCTTCTGGATGATGTATATCCCTCATGACGGAGATTGGGAATAAAAATGAGAGTTACTGCACTGAGTTGAATAAGTCCCATCAATGATGGATAAGGGGATACAGAATGACACCCATAGCACTTCACATGATCATAGGTAATCATCAAAAATAGCCATATAAAATAAGGCTGACCCTGATCAAAGTTGATCTTCATAGTTTTCTTTTTGGAAGAATAGATGTGGAAAGAGGGCTGAGAGAACAGGAGATTTCTTAAGGCTGCTCAAGGGGTTTGTATTTCTGTATTGTCGAAGGCTTTCATGGCCGAAATCACTGGGTTGTTTTTTTGGGCTACATGGCCATGTTCTAGAGGCATTCTCTCCTGACATTTTGCCCACATCTATGGCAAGCATCCTCAGAGATTGTGAGACCTCACTACATCTAAGGATGCTTGCTATAGATGCAGGCGAAACGTCAGGAGAGAATGCCTCTAGAACATGGCCATATAGCCTGAAAAAACCTACAACAACCAGGTTTGTATTTCTGTAGTGATTTGAGTAGTGTTTTCGAACGGAGCCTATTCACTTGCTTTCTTTCCTATCCCATTCCACTTTATCAAGCAGTATTGTCTTAATTTATGAGTTGTGCTGTCTCATAATATGGACAAAGTATAATTGTTGTTGTTTATTTGTTCAGCCGCTTCCAACTCTTGTGACCTCCTGGACCAGCCCACGCCAGAGCTCTCTGCCAGCTGTGGTCACCCTCAGCTCCTTCAAGGTCAAGCCAGTCACTTCAAGGATAACCTCCATCCACCTTGCCCTTGGTCGGCCCCTCTTCCTTTTTCCTTCCATTTTTCTCAGCATCATTGTCTTCTCTAAGCTTTCCTGTCTTCTCATGATGTGGCCAAAGGACTTCATCTTTGCCTCTAGTATTCTTCCTTCCAATGAGCAGTCGGGATTTATTTCCTGAAGTATGGACTGGTTGGATCTCCTTGTGGTCCAAGGCACTCTCAGAATTTTCCTCCAGCACCACAGTTCAAAAGCATCTATCCTCCTTCGCCCAGCCTTCCTTATGGTCCAGCTCCACATCCATAGGTTACACGAAGTATAATAGCCTCAGTCTAATCATTTTGAATTATCGGTAAAGCTGAGAGTTGGTTTGTGTTAGGAACCTTTCATTGATCATTTTGACAGTCCTGGCCATTGATTGATCTCTTTTCTGGCACCACATTTCAAATGAGTTCTCTTCCTACATGGTTTTTTCAAGTATGATAGTATGGGTGACCCAGCAATGATATTCCCCATAGTCACCTACGGATGTGAGAGCTGGACCAAAGGGAAGGCTGAACAAAGGAAGATAGATGTTTTTGAACTGTGGTGTTGGAGGAAAGTTCTGAGAGTGCCTTGGACCGCGAGAAGATCCAACCAGTCCATACTTCAGGAAATAAAGCCCGACTGCTCATTGGAGGGAAGAATAGTAGAGGCAAAGATGAAGTCCTTTGGCTACATCATGAGAAGAAAGGAAAGCTTAGAGAATACAATGATGCTGGGGAAAATGGAAGGGAAAAGGAAGAGGGACCAACCAAGGACAAGATGGATGGATGGGAACCTTGAAATAACTGGACTGACCTTGAAGGAGCTGAGGGTACTGATGACCAACAGGGAGCTCTGTTGTGGGCTGGTCCATGAGGTCACGATGAGTCGGAAATGACTGAATGAATGAACAACAACAAATGGGTGACCCTGACCTTGATATTCAGTCATATATCTTTTCATTTGAGAAACATGTTTAGTTCCTTCATTGCTGCCTTTCCAAATATAGTCCTGACTATAGCTGCTATTTTGATTTATAATGTAGTCAAGTTATAGGAAATACTTGACTATTTTGACATCTTTGTCATCTTCTTTAAAGCAATACAAATTATATGTGGATGTTATGGAACTCCACCATCCTATGCTTTCCTGAAGTCCTTCCTGATGTTTAATCTTCTAATTCCTGGACATTTAAACTGCGGCGACTTCTCTGTCCTTTGGTGAAAGGGCAAACAACTGTGATGTCTCTTTTTTCCTCCTGAAATCCCTTTCAGTATCTGAGAGCCATCAGCTACTTCAGTCCCCTCCACCACTTCAATCTTCTTTTCTCTAGGATAAGCCTAAAACCTTTTCTGAAAGGATTCCTCCTCTTGGCTACATCTTATTTAATGCCCATTCCTTATGAGCTTCCATCCATTGCAGCCATTTGTTAAATAAAAGACTAATTATGCAGCCTCGAGGACTAGAAACTTGCTGTTAATTGGAAAAAAACATAAAAACCCAAATCTTAACATTCCCTAGATTTTGAATCTGGTGCGAAGACCAATTTCTATATTCTTTCCACGTGTTGTTTTTGTTTTGATTCCTTTGTTTATTTGTATCCAGCCTTTCCCTGAGAAGCTGGAGATCAGACACAAATCAAAAATATATACAGGTTTTAATTTGTTACCTAGTGATACAGTTTTCTTATTGTGAATTAGTGATTGAATTAGTGATTGTTGTGACATCTCAAACACTTAGGGTTAAAGTGTTTTGATTTCTGAATGCTTTGGATTTTGGAATACAGAACCAGTATTTGCATATACTTATGTAATGCAGCATCTTGGAGATGAGACTGAAGTCTTAACATGCAATTCATTGATGTTTCCTATACACCTTATACACATAACCTGAAAATAATTTTAAACAATATAATTTAATAACTCTGTACACAAGTTTATTTATTTATTTATTACTAGCCATGCCCTGCTATGCGTTGCTATGGCCCACATGGGGGTTCTGTGTGGGAGGTTTGGCCCAATTCTATCGTTGGTGGGGTTCAGTATGCTCTGTGATTGTAGGTGAACTATAAATCCCAGCAACTACAACTCCCAAATGTCAAGATTCTATTTTCCCCAAACTCCACCAGTGTTCACATTTGGGCATATTGAGTATTCGTGTAGAGTTTGGTCCAGATCCATCATTGTTTGAGTCCACAGTGATCTCTGGATGTAGGTGAACTACAACTCCAAAACCAAAGGTCACTGCCCACCAAACCCTTCCAGTATTTTCTGTTGGTCATGGGAGAACTGTGTGCCAAGTTTGGTTCAATTCCATTGTTGGTGGGGTTCAGAATGCTCTTTGATTGTAGGTGAACTATAAATCCCAGCAACTACAACTCCCAAATGACAAAATCATTTTTTTTTGAGTGAAGGACATACATTGGGTTGTTAGGTGTCTTGTGCCCAAATTTGGTGTCAATTCGTCCAGTGGTTTTTGAGTTCTGTTAATCCCACAAACGAACATTACATTTTTATTTATATAGATTCATTTACCTTAGTTAAATAAATATAAATAAAATATAATGTTCGTTATATCCTGCCTTTTTCTACCCCAAGGAGGACTCAAGGCAGCTTACATATGGCAATGATTTAACGCCTTAAGCACATACAACATTAAGCTTAACATCCACTGAAGTAAAATTAATACACATTAAAAAATTTAAAATTACATTCAATATTAAAATGATGCCATCCAAAAATTGTATTCTGAGGCCATTCCGTAGTGATTGCACATATTCCAATTATATTATATTATATTATTGCACTATTTGTCCGAAGGCCTGGTCCCAGAGCCAGGTTTTTACTCTCCTTTTGAAGGCTAGGAGATCTAATGTTGCTAGGGAAGGAGTTCCACAGCCAAGGGGCCACCACTGAGAATGTCCTGTCTCTCATCCCCGCCAGACACAACTGCGAAGAAGGTGGGACTGAGAGCAGGGCCTCCCCAAATGATCTTAAACTCCAAGACAGTTTATAGGGAGAGATGCGGTCGAATAGGTAAACTGGGCCAGAACTGTTTAAAGTTTGTTTACCATCAGAAGGCAAAGGTGTCTGTTCTGGAACGGCTGTTCCAGGGGCTCCAATTTTGTGTTTTGCACTGTTTGTTCATAGTCCTAAGTTTCAGGGACTTTGCAGATAGGTGGCTTCCTTTGGCTGCATTCATAGGGCAAGCCACCTGTCAATTATAGTTAGGATCCCTGGTCTTGCCCCTCTCTGGGTTTTTTGGAGGGAAGGGGCCATTTTTCAGTTAGTCTCAGCAAAGGAAGTCAATGCAAAGGATGTATACGGACGTCCTCCTGTGCAAAGACTTCATCACTTAAGACTTCCCGGGGGATAACAGTCTTAAGCCTCTAAAGATTCCCAAAGGTTCCGGGGAAACAGCCTTACAGCCCTGAGGAATTCCAGAGGGAATAACAGCTCTAATCATCAAGATCTCCAGCTAAGTGACTACAGGTCTGCTGGTACGTCTGCTCGGTTCTGAGACGCAGTTCATCCGGTAGTGGATTCAAATCAGTCAGGTTTAGGTTCACAGTAGCCTGGGAGGAGTTAGAAAGGGGAATTTTCCTTTGAACAAAGTTATTGAAGATAGTGCCTGTTCCCTGTGGACAAGTTTGAGAGAACTGGTTTCTTTACCAAGCAAACTTTACAATTCCTGTTTGTTCATCAATAAAAGACTGTTATATTTAAGCTCAAGCCTCCTAAAGACTGTTTAATGAGGGAAATTTTTCCTAAAAGCTTCTTTTTGGGGGCCCTGGCTTCCCGCTGGATTTAAGCCACACATCTTCTCTTAAAGGCGCTTCATTTCAGATCCAGCGGCGACAGAACAGTGTCACTCAGATTTAAGAATGATATAAATTATTAGGCAATCACAGAGCTCTTCTGTGTCTTTGGTCATCATTAGCTTTGGAAACCTGGATGGGAATACCTTCAAAAATCTTACCATTCTAGCATAAAAGCCCTCCTACCATCTAGAGAAGTGGTTCTCAACCTTTCTAATGCTGAGACCCCTTAATACAGCTCCTCATGTTGTGGCGACCCCACAACAAAATTATTATAATTGTAATTTTGCTACTGTTATGAATCTCATTTGCAGGAACAAATTTGGCACAAATACCCGATACGGTGGGGTTTGGGAGTGGGGGGAGGGTGTGTGTGTGTGTGGTGATTTTGTCCTGTGGGAGTTGTAGTTGCTGGGATTTATAGTTCACCTACAATCAAAGAGCATTCTGAACTCCACCAATGATGGAATTGAACCGTATTTGGCACGCAGAACTCCCACGACCAAAAGAAAATACTGGAAGGATTTGATGGGCATTGACCTTGAGTTTTGGAGTTGTAGTTCACCTACATCCAGAGAGCACTGTGGACTCAAACAATGACGGATCAGGACCAAACTTGGCACGAATACTTCATATGCCCAAATGTGAACACTGATTCAGTTTGGAGAAAATAGACTTTGACATTTGGGAGTTGTAGCTCCTGGGATTTATAGTTCACCTACAATCAAAGAGCATTCTGAACCCCACCAATGATAGAATTGAGCCAAACTTCCCACACAGAACCCCCATGATCAACAGAAAATACTGTATTTTCTGATGGTCTTCGGCGACCCCTCTGACACCCCCTCGCGACCCCAACAGGGGTCCTGACCCCCAGGTTGAGAAACACCAATCTAGAGGAATGCATATAGAACCACCATCCCAACAAAATTAAAAATTAAAGTATATTTTAGAATTAAAAAAAGAACCCAGCATGTAAAATATAGTTTGAGCCTTGTATCTGCAGGGGATGGGTTCCAAAACCCTCTGTGGATACCCGAAACCATGGATAATAGTGAACCCTATATATTTTTTACTATATATTGGGTATACAGAATTGCACTGGCAGACCTACAAACAATTTCAGAGGGATATTTTTGGAAGTATGGATAAGTGAAACCCATGGGCAGTGAAACCATGGACACTGTACTTCTGTTTGTGCTGGGAATTGTATGTTCCGTGAAACAAGCAATGATGTCTAGTTGTCTAAATAACACACACACACCCCTCTGAATTTTAGCAATAGATAGAGCAAGCAACAGAAATATTCGCAAAACTCCTCCACTTTGGCAGGAAAAACGAAATGCAAAGATACAGAATGGGGGACAATGCCCTGGCTCGAGAGCAGTACGTGTGAAAAAGATCTTGGGAGTCCTCGTGGACAACAAGTTAAACATGAGCCAACAATGTGATGTGGCGGCAAAAAAAGCCAATGGGATTTTGGCCTGCATCAATAGGAGTATAGTGTCTAGAAGTCATGCTACCCCTCTATTCTGCTTTGGTTAGACCACACCTGGAATATTGTGTCCAATTCTGGGCACCACAATTCAAGAGAGATATTGACAAGCTGGAATGTGTCCAGAGGAGTGACTAAAATGATCAAGGGTCTGGAGGACAAGCCCTATGAGGAGCGGCTTAAGGAGCTGGGCATGTTTAGCCTGAAGAAGAGAAGGCTGAGAGGAGATATGATAGCCATGTATAAATATGTGAGAGGAAGCCACAGGGAGGAGGGAGCAAGCTTTTTTCTGCTTCCTTGGAGACTAGGATGCGGAACAATGGCTTCAAGGAGATTCCATCTGAACATGAGGAAGAACTTCCTGACTGTGAGAGCCGTTCAGCAGTGGAACTCTCTGCCCCGGAGTGTGGTGGAGGCTCCTTCTTTGGAAGCTTTTAAACAGAGGCTGGATGGCCATCTGTCAGGGGTGATTTGAATGCAATATTCCTGCTTCTTGGCAGGGGGTTGGACTGGATGGCCCATGAGGTCTTTTCCAACTCTTTGATTCTATGATTCTATGTCTAGTTGTCCAAATGACACACACACACACCTCCGAATTTTAGCAATAGATAGAGCAAGCAACAGAAACATTTGCAAAACTCCTCCACTCCAGTGTCATATTTAAAATGATGCAGTTCATCATTAATCGCAACATGCAAACAGGTTTCTGTCATTTGTTGTCGAAGGGAGATGCTGGGCTTCTTTGGCTTCCCCACCATGCATTAAGTATTAATTAAGTATGTGCAACACTGCCCTGGATATCTTTTTCTTAGCAGGAGTTTAACCCTGAAGCAGTGATGAATTTTTAATCAGATTAGCAACTCTAGGCTCTCCAATGGCTCTGGCGGGTTCGTCTCCTTGCCGGGACCCCTCCTGTGTCCTCTGGCAGAGGCCCAACGCACTGTTTGTCATCAGAGCGTCCTAGCCGGCCCAAAGCATGTGATCTTTGGGAAGGGCTTTTTCTCTGTTGTGTGGTTGGTTAGGACATGAGAGAAGTCTGTGGCTGCCCACAATGTCAAATATCGTCCCATAGAAAACTAGTATGGCCACCACTGTGATACCTCTTCCCTGCCCAAAGGTAAAGATAAAGGTTTTCCCAGGACATAAAGTCTAGCCATGTCCATCTCTGGAGGTTGGTGCTCTTCTCCATTTCTAAGACGAAGAGCCAACATTGTCCATAGACACCTCCAAGGTCTTGTGGATGACATGATTGCATGGAGCACCGTTACCTTCCTGCTGGAGTAGTACCTCTTGATCTATTCACATTTGCATGTTTAGGTTAGCAGAAGCTGGGGCTAACAGCTGGAGCTCACCCACTCCCTGGATTTGAACAGCCAACCTTTCAGTCAGCAAGTTCAGCAGTTCAGCAGTTTGACACACTGCACACCGGAGGTTCCCTTCCCCAAAAAGGACCATTATTTAAATATAGTCTTCCCTCTAGATTTGTGGTTTTGACCTTAGTGGATTTGAATGTTTAGGTGCTCCAATGTGACTCTGCTTTTAACTTCCTTCAATCATGCTGGAGGACCTAGAGATTTCTGGAAATCATTTATCTAGGGGCTGCGGTGGAACAATGGTTAAACTGTTGCGCTGCTGAACTTGCTGACTGGAAGATTGGTGGTTTGAATCCATGGGATGGGGTGAGCTCCCACTGTTAGCCCCAGCTCCTGCCAACCCAGCAGTTCAAAAACATGCAAATGTGAGTAGATCAATAGATTATTCCTCGACTGGAAGGTAAACGGTGCTCCATGCAGTCATGCTGGCCACATGACCCAGGAGTTGTCTACGGACAACACAAGCTCTTTGGCTTACTGCTCTATTATTTATTATTATTTATTTTATTTACTTTACTTATATACCGCTGTTCTCAGCCTGAAGGTGACTCACGGCGGTTCACAACAAATAAGAACAGCAAAAATTCAATGCTACAGTGTAAAAAACAGTTAACAACTTAACACATCTGCTCTAGACATCTCTAAGTCCCTCAATGCAATTCTATCTTCAGCTTCCAGCAGAGGTTGGCAATATGAGGAAAACAATTGCTTATTTAGTAGTTTTAAACTTTTGCAACATGTAGTGTCCTAAATGTACCTTGCATTAATCTCCAGCTCAGTTGCCCACACCTCTCTTTTATTGTCTTTCTTGTCCTCTCTGATAGTTCTTCATATTCAACCCTAACCTCTGTCAGCACTATGCCACAAAGTTTATTCACCCTTGCACATGTGAGTACATAGGTGGACCAACACATCACATACATGCACAGAGAAGCCAGGATGGGGATATAGCTATGGACAGAAGACATTACCTGAACAACAGGTAGAGTGTGGTGTAATGTAAATCACATGCCAGAGGGGGGAAAATGCCATTCAGATAATCAATAAAGAACAAGAAGTTTACTCTTCATAATGCAGCGGAACATATTTACAATCATGACATTAGTTGAACTGACTTATACAATTGTTGCACTCCAGAACAGTAACTAGCCCCTCTGACTATAAACGCACCACACGTTGAGTAAAGGAACAATCCTTTTTATTAAAGCTTAGCAAAAAAAAAAATCCAGTAGAAATAAATGTTTGTAAAGATAGATGAGGTTCCAAAAAGCAATAAGGCATTCAAAGGCAGCCAGATAAAACAGTGTCTTAACGTAGCAATCAAAAACAATGTCCAAAAAACATGAAATTATAATCCAAGGCAATGATATCCAGACAGGAATCAAACAAGAAGCAAGAACAGACCAGACGCTGCTAGTCATGTTAAAAAGCTAGAAAAATCAATGAAGACGAGACCACTTGAACAGGGATTCCATGAGGCTTATAGTTGGTTTCCAAATGATGCCTGATCTAACAAGATTTTCTACAGACAAACCTTAAATCCCAAAAACTGGTTTCGCTTTCCCCCAGACTTTGACTTTAATTGATGAATTCTTTCGGATCTATGTAAACATTGGGCCTCTTGTTGATTCTGGCTAATCTTCAGCCGCCGACTCTGCTTATCTGACTCCTCATTAACTTTAGCAGGTGTCAGACTGTTTTCCAAACTAGAATCTGGAAAGCTCACAGACGAAGGGAGTAAACCTTTCTCCCAATGCCTGACAGAAGTATTCTCATGAGAATCTGCCCTTTATTTATTTATTTATTTATTTATTTATTTATTTACATTATTTATATCCCACCAATATCAGCCCGGAGGCGACTCAGGGCGGTCTACATATCGGCACAATTCGATGCCATCAATACATACATTCAAAAAACAAAAACAGTTAAGTGCATTTAGACAAAAACAATAAATAACAATTTAAAAAGAGCTATATCCTCTCATTCCAATCCTCATCCGTTTCATCGTCTTGGCCATTCCTGGGTCATTCTCCATCTCAAGCTTGACTATTTATTCCGGGGTTCCGAATGCTTGCTCGAAGAGCCAGGTTTTTACTCTCTTCCGAAAAGTCAGGAGGGAGGGGGCTGATCTAATATCCCTAGGCAGGGAGTTCCACAGCCGAGGGGCCACCACAGAGAAGGCCCTGTCTCTCGTCCCCGCCAAGCGTGCTTGCGAAGCAGACGGGATCGAGAGCAGGGCCTCCTCAGATGATCTTAACTTCCTGGAGGGTTCGTAGGAAGAGATGCGTTCGGATAGGTAGGCTGGGCTGGAACCGTTTAGGGCTTTATAGGCTAAAGCCAGCACTTTGAATTGAGCCCGGTACCTTTGCACCGCATACTCCTCTCTGTCAGTGTCATCATGAAACTTATTGACCAAGGTGTCTCCATCTTGCACTTCAGAGTCAGTCCCAGCATCGCCCACATCAGAAGCAACAGGGGACTGACTTCCCTCCTCATTACCCACATCAGACACAGAAACATCAGGAGACTGAAACACATTCACAGGTTCAAGCACAGGCTCAGGTTCAATCACAGGCTGAGTTCCAACAACAATGTCCTTTTGAGAGATATATAAATGGTCTTTCAGTGTCCATGCGGAATATCTCCTTCCAGCAGCTCATGAAGCAAGATCTCTCTCTCTCTCTCTCTCTCTCTCTGTAAGCACCTGAACAGCTCAAGCTTAAATATGTAACTGTTGCCAAAACTCCCAGGCTCAGCTAGCTCCCCGGCGTGGCCCAACCAATCAGCTTTGTGCTTTGCATTTTACAGTTAACACACTCACCAACTGATTTCTTACATGCTCCAACGTAGAGCACTGTAATTATAGTCATCCCTTGTGTATCCCTAACCCCACAAAATGTGAAGGATTGTGAAGGGTTGATTGTACTCTAAACCAAGATGAGCAACATAAAGGTTTAGCAGGCTTTCTGGATGTGGGGTTGTGGTTACATTTGGTTCTTGTGGGTTTTTTCGGGCTATAGGGCCATGTTCTAGAGGCATTTCTCCTGACGTTTCGCCTGCATCTATGGCAAGCATCCTCAGAAGTAGTGAGGTTACATTTATTTAGCAAATTATAAATGTATCTCCTGGTTGCCCTGTGTAACCTGTCCTTTCACTGTCTTCCATGGGTTCATCTATTTGGTGTTTGTTTTGGAAGCTAAATGAAGGGTTCACCTTTTGAGTATGAGAAGAATGGTGTGTGGCCATCTCTCTCCTAAGAGACCTTCATGTGCCTTTGTCTCGGAGAACAGGATTGGGATCTGTCAATAACCTTTTCCCCCTTCTTCTGCCTCCCGTTCAAAATTTTAGACTAACTGTGGTGGGAGGGTAAGTATTACCTATCAAACTGCTAAATGATCTCATCTTCACAACCATGCAATATTATTCACATTGTCGTCTGCTTCGCCATTGGTGGACACCGAGCATTTTTCACTTGGCTGCTTTGTCGCATGAACTCATTTGTTTGAGCTTCATTTTCAATTTTTTTGCTGCACAGCTTTGCCAAAAGCACAGGCCTGAGAGATAGCAAACAGCCTAAACTACACCATGAAGATACTGCTAAAGTTTTGTTCCCATTTTAATAAGTGTCATCTGGTCATTGAATGGCTTAATATATATGTGCACAGTTCAATGTTGCATGCATAAAAGTTCAGGATTCTGTTTTGTGGCTTGCTTGTTCTCCAAACCAAGTTCTACTTTGTGGGTGCACAGAATATCCGGTTTCTGGTAAAGTTACTTTTTAGACTAGATTTTCTTTGGAATTGTCCAGTCAAGATGTCTGGAAATTATGAGAACAAAAAGTGGTATTTTTATACTCTGAAAATCAGTAAGTATATTCTTCAAACAATGACTTCTTTCACTCTTGGAATGTGGTGACCATGAAACACTAACTGGCATTTAAGGATGGATCTTTGAAAAATATGCCAAAAAAACTGTTGGAATATCATGATAATCCAGTTCTAATTTGATCCAGGACTGGCGAGAATCTTCATCCTTCGGGATTTGTTCTGTGAAAAATTACACATGACTTTTTGAGTAGGAAACCAGCATTTTCAATGCGAAAGTATTTATAATAATTATTTATTTATTTATTTATCGTGGTATCAGCAACCATACCATTGTATTACATTTCTAACAGAACAAAACAAACAAACAGATAAAAAAGCACAAATTTTGCAAACATGGTAGTTGATTAAATGTCCTTTGACCAGTATCTGGCCACACTTGGAGTGCCTCTGGTGTTGCTGCAAGAAGGTCCTCCATTGTGCATGTAGCAGGGCTCAGGGTGCATTGAAGCAGGTTTGCTCTTCTCCGCACTCGCATGTCGTGGATTCCACTTTGTAGCCCCATTTCTTGAGGTTGGCTCTGCATCTCGTGGTGCCAGAGCGCAGTCTGTTCAGCGCCTTCCAAGTCGCCCAGTCTTCTGTGTGCCCAGGGGGGAGTCTCTCATCTGATATCACACACGGATTGAGGTGCTGCCACTTTTGGACTCGCTTGCTGAGGTGTTCCAGTGAGTGAATAATAATAATAATAATAATAATAATAATAATAATAATAATGCAAAGACTCTGGCACAAGCCAATCAAGGTGGTCCCAGTGCTGATCGGCACACTGGGTGCAGTGCCTAAAGACCATGGCCTGCACTTAAACACAATCGGTGCTGACAAAATTACCATCTGCTAGCTGCAAAAGGCCACCCTACTGGGATCTGCACACATTATTCGCCGATACATCACACAGTCCTAGACCCTTGGGAAATGTCCAATGTGTGATCCCATACAACAACCAGCAGAGTGTCTGCTGTGGACTCATCTTGTTGTGTTTATTATTATTATTATTATTATTATTATTATTATTATTATTATTGCAAAAGGCCACCTTACTTGGCTCTGCACACATCATTCAAAAATACATCATACAGTCCTAGACGCTTGGGAAGTGTTCGACTTGTGATTTTTTGATACGAAATTCAGTATATATATACATCATTTGCTGTGACATGCTGTGCTTTTGTGTCAGTAAAATAATAATAATAATAATAATAATAATAATAATAATAATAATAAGTTTTATATTCTGCACTATCTCCCTGGAGGGCCTCGGGGCAGTTTCCAAACCAAAAAGGCAAACATTCAATGCCTAAACATAATAATAATACACCCATAATTACAAAAATTGACAAACCAACATATAAAAGCAAATTATAACTTAACAACTAAAATGAAATTAAAAACACAACCTATTATATCAGACATGAAACAAAAAATCAGATATCAAACATCAAACAGAAGTGTCAATTTCCCAGTTCCTTGGGGGCAAATAAGATTGATCATTGCTCAAGAGGGTTATTGAGTTGGTGGAGAAAACAGGACACGGATATCGATGGCAACTATTAATCAGAGGTATAATGGTAGTATTATCATCTATTCCTCCTCCTCATAAGCCAATGAACAAAGATATGTCTTCAGCTGTTTCTTGAAGTTGGGGAGATCCTCTGTGATTCTGTTCTTGTGTATATTAGTGCATGCTTATTTTTCTCTCTCTTTCTCTCTAGACATACACAGGCTCGATATTAGTGGCTGTGAACCCTTATCAGCTCCTCCCAATCTACTCACCAGAACAGATACGCCTCTACACCAACAAAAAGATCGGGGAGATGCCACCCCACATCTTTGCCATTGCAGACAATTGCTACTTCAACATGCAAAGAAACAACAGAGATCAGTGTTGCATTATAAGGTGAGTAGATGAATTTCGCACCTGGTTTGTAGGGTTAGAACAATAAAATCACAGAATTGGAAGGGACCACAAAGGACCATCCAGTCCAACCCCCTTTGCCACACGGGAAATGGACAATCAAAGCACCCCCAACAGACGGCCATCCAGTCTCTGTTTAAAAGCCTTCAAGCAAGGAGCTTTCACCACACTCCGAGGCAGAGAGTTCCATTGTTGAACAGCTCTTTTGCAGTAAGTTCCATCCAGGAGGACTTTTAGTTGTGATTTTTTCAGCTTCATGTGATACAATTCTTAGAAACGTGTCAACATAAATCTTCTTATTAGTTCCAACTAAAGTGGATCGGTGAACTGAAATTCTTAACCATCCTTATGTTGTATATATTATTATTGTGGAGAAACATTGACTTATTGAAACAGTTGGCTGAAACATTCTTGTCCTTCTTCTTGGTGACAATTTACCCACTTCTGTTTCTTTCTGTTGTCACAGCGGTGAGTCAGGAGCAGGGAAGACCGAAAGCACCAAGCTCATTCTACAGTTTCTGGCCGCAATCAGTGGGCAGCACTCTTGGATCGAGCAACAAGTGTTGGAAGCCAATCCCATTCTCGAAGGTGAATATCGAGGTGGAAGGGAACTTAAAGGCTCTATATTCCAATCTCTGGACATTGCAGGAATCTGTTGCTATAACATTCCTGACAACATTACTGACAGATCCAAACTTTGTTTCAATCAGGACAGAACAAATTACAGGCCCCCGACTATACTTCTGTGGCCCTAGAAGCCTATGTCAAACTCCCTAAAGGCTCCTTATTGTTGTTGTCATTGTGTGCCTTTATATAGTCCAGTAGTTCCCAACCTTTTTTTTTTTTTACCAAGGACCACTTTGACCAGGGACCACTTGACCAGGGACCACTTGAGCAGGGACCATTAGACCAGGGATCACTTTAACAGGGACCACTTGACCAAGAATCACTTCACCAGGGACCAGTTGACCAGGGACCATTAGACCAGGGATCACTTTGACCAGGGAACACTTGACCAGGGATCACTTGACCAAGAATCACTTCACCAGGGACCACTTGACCAGGGACCACTTGACCAGGGACCATTAGACCAGGGATCACTTTGACCAGAGACCACTTTGACCAGGGAACACTTGATCAGGGACCACTTTGATCAGGGACCACTTTGACCAGGGAACACTTTGACTAGGGATCACTTGATCAGGGACCACTTGAACAGGAACCACTTTGAATAGGCACCACTTTGACCAGGGAACACTTGACCAGGGAACACTTGAACAGGGACCACTTTGACCAGGGACCAGTTGAACAGGGACCACTTGACCAGGGACCATTAGACCAGGGATCACTTGAACAGGGACCACTTGACCAGGGACCACTTGAACAGGGATGACTTTGACCAGGGACCACTTGATCAGGGACCACTTGACCAAGAATCACTTGACCAGGGACCAATTGAACAGGGGCGACTTTGACCAGGGATCACTTGACCAGGGACCACTTTTCAAGGGACCGCTCTCCAACATTAGTACCAAAAGACTTACAAATCGGTTTTCTGTCATCTTAAAATTCAGTTTGGTTATTTGGGATGCTGATTCAGAAAATCACATTGGATAGACCACATCAGCTCTAGTTTCTGATACAGAACATATGCCATCCAGTAGTCGCCATCTGCTTGTCCACAGAAAACCGTATTTAATAATCTAGAGCTGATGTGGGAGTAGTAATCTTTTTGTGGGTAGTTTCCTCTTCTGACATCCCATTGCCTCGGCACTCTAAGAGGATTTCATGAGACCAGTTGCTGTGTGGTTTTGAGACAACAGTGTAGTAATGGTGAGGCCCTGGGCCATATCTTCATTCTTGTGGACCACTGTGATCCACAGGTCGGTAACCACTGATATAGGCAAACATATCATAGGGTTTTCTTGATAACCAGAAGTGGCAAAAAGTGCTGGGGCTTGCTTTTGGGGGCTCTGGTAGGGGATAATGGCTCCCTGGCTTTTACACAGTTCAAATACATCTAATGGGAAAGCCAACTCAGATTCCTTCACTTTGGAGACAACTCTACTTAAAACCATTTCTGAAAAACATTTGAGGGATGGATTGGTTAACACTGTCTTCTTTTGTGGACCGGCAGCTTTTGGGAACGCAAAAACGATTCGCAATGACAACTCCAGCCGGTTTGGTAAATACATTGACATCCATTTCAACAAACGGGGTGCCATCGAGGGAGCCAAGATCGAGCAGTACCTTCTGGAGAAATCCCGTGTTTGCCGACAGGTGAGGATGTTCAGGTTGCCAAATGTATAAAGTCCATATACATTGAATCCTAGAGTTAGAAGAGACCGCAAGGGCCTTTCACTCCTAACAGATGGCCATCCAACCACTATTTCAAAACCTCCAATGATGGAGGGTTCACCACACTCCGAGGAACAATCAATATTCCGCTGTTGAACAGGAAGTTCTTCTAATATTTGGTGGGATTTCTTTTTCTACAATTTGGATCTATTAATCCAAACAGAAAAGAAGGTTGGCCCCTTCCTCAGTGTGACATCCTTAATTACACATGTCTATCATGGCTGCATAATGTAAGCTCGTGACTAATCACAATACACATAGCATCCATTCCACTGATATGACCAAGATGTTCTGCGCTGAGAACCCAAGTGGAAAAGAGAGATATGATGCATCCACACTATACAGTTACAGCATTTTGATATCATTTTCATTCACAGTTCAAAGAGCGGATGAGCGTTCTCTAGAGCGATTTTCTGCACCCTTCACCTCTACAATTCCATGTCTTTGTAGTTATATTCTTGTAATTATTACAGTATGTATAATATTGTGATGTAATGTAATACAATGCTAATAATAATATGATATTATAATTATATATTTATATTACCTTTAATATTGTTGACGTGTAGCAGAGTATCGCAGAAGCTCAGAATAATGGACTCTGGAGTCTCCGGTAAAAGCAGGTTTTCAACTTTACTTAAACAGCTCAAAATAGACAACATACACTATCAGTAGGTGACCATGTCGAGGCCTTGGTCGCTCTCTGGAATGGAGAGATGGCCAGGGCAATTGACATGATCGCTCCGGAACGTCCCCTCTCAAGTAGCCGAGCTAAACCAGCTCCTTGGTTTACTGAGGAGCTGGCAGTGATGAAGCGAAGGAAGAGGGAACTAGAGAGCGTGGGGCGTTCGGATCCGAGCGAGTCAAATCGAACACGGTTTGTGTCCTTTTTAAGGGCATATGCCGCGGCAATAAAGCCGCAAAGAAAACTTTCTTTGCGGCCACTATTGCGTCTACAAGGAACCGTCCGGCGGAGTTGTTCCGGATAGTCAGAGGTCTTTTAACTCCCGTCACCTCAGGCAGGAGCCCTGACAATTCGGCCACGCGCTGCAAAGCATTTGCTCGGTTCTTTGCAGACAAAGTCGCTTTGATCCGTTCTGGGCTGGACACCATGTTAAATGCAGTCTCTGAGGATGTGACACGAGCACCTGCTTGTCCCATTTTGATGGATTCTTTTCAATTTGTGAAGCCCGAGGATGTGGACAAGATACTTGGAGGAATGAGGCCCACCACGTCCATCCTAGACCCCTGCCCATCCTGGCTTCTGAAGGAAGCCAGAGGAGGATTGGCTGAGTGGGTAACGGTGGTGGTTAACGCCTCCCTTCGGGAAGGCAAGATTCCAGCGAGCTTAAAACAAGCTATTATAAAACCGCTGTTGAAGAAACCATCACTGGACCCCACTAAATTTGACAACTTTCGGCCTGTTTCCAATCTCCCCTTTTTGGGCAAAGTCATGGAAAGCGTGGTGGCCTCACAACTCCAGGTATTCTTGAGAGACACGGATTATCTGGATTCGGCACAGTCTGGTTTCAGACCGGGACATGGAACTGAGACGGTCTTGGTCGCCTTAGTGGATGATCTGCGCCGGGAGCTAGACAGGGGGAGTGTGTCCCTGTTGGTGCTCCTGGACCTCTCAGCGGCCTTCGATACCGTCGACCACGGTATCCTTCTGGGGCGCCTTGCGGAAATGGGTCTCGGGGGCACTGTTCTGCAGTGGCTCCGGTCATTTCTGGAGGGCCGCACCCAGAAGGTGTTATTGGGGGACACCTGTTCAACACCACAGCCTTTGACTTGTGGGGTTCCACAGGGCTCTATACTGTCCCCCATGCTGTTTAACATCTACATGAAGCCGCTGGGTGAGATCATCCGGAGTTTCGGGGTGCGGTGTCATCTGTACGCAGATGATGTCCAACTCTGTCACTCCTTTCCACCTGCTACTAAGGAGGCTGTCGAGGTCCTGAACCGGTGCCTGGCCGCTGTAATGGTCTGAATGAGGGCGAACAAATTGAAATTAAATCCAGACAAGACAGAGGTACTCCTGGTCAGTCGCAAGGCCGAACAGGGTATAGGGTTACAGCCTGTGCTGGATGGGGTCGCACTCCCCTTGAAGGCGCAGGTTCGCAGCTTGGGTGTGATCCTGGATTCATCGTTGAGCCTGGATCCCAGGTTTCAGCGGTGACCAGGGGAGCATTTGCACAGCTCAGGCTCGTGCGCCAGCTGCGCCCGTACCTCGGGAAGTCTGACTTGGCCACGGTAGTACACGCTCTGGTCACATCCCGCCTTGACTACTGCAACGCTCTCTACGTGGGGCTGCCCTTGAAGACGGCCCGGAAGCTCCAGCTAGTCCAGCGCGCGGCAGCCATGTTACTAACAGGAGCGGGACGCAGGGAGCACACAACGCCCTTGTTGTACCAGCTCCACTGGCTGCCGATCTGCTACCGGGCCCAATTCAAGGTGCTGGTGTTGGCCTACAAAGCCCTAAACGGTTCCGGCCCAAAATACCTTTCTGACCGCATCTCGGCCTATGAGCCCACGAGGACCTTGAGATCGTCTGGGGAGGCCCTTCTCTCGATCCCGCCTGCCTCACAGGCACGCCTGGCGGGGACGAGGGATAGGGCCTTCTCGGTGGTGGCCCCCCGGCTGTGGAGCACCCTCCCTGTAGACATCAGACAGGCGCCCTCCCTTATGACATTCCGCAAAAGACTAAAGACATGGTTATTTGAGAAGGCGTTTGACTAAGTGCTACAACAATTGGCAATGATGACTGGAACGGAATATGGATAACGAGATTGGTTTATGATTCTACGATGAGACGGCGCGGATGATTTAGTGTAATTGTATTTTGATAGTTATGTTGATATTATTGTTGTGATATTCTCCTATTGTAAACTGTTTTTATTGTTGTACACCGCTGTGAGTCGCCCTAGGGCTGAGAACGGCGGTCAACAAATGCAGTAAATAAATAAATAAATAAGTGAAGAACATAAACCGAAAGAGATAGCAACTAATACAAACTGCAGCTGGAAGGAAGTTTATCTCTGGCACTCCCTAATCTTTCACAGAGCAAGAACTCAGGGTCACATTCTCACAGCTTGTTCCTTTGCTGTTTAATCCTTCTGTGTCAAACTACATCCTGGCAATACAATTCTATTACAATCACCATCCTATTACATAAAATTACATTTAAACACACATCATACATGAATTACACACTGACAAATATTACTAATAATATTACAATACAATATAGTAATATTTAATACTGATATTGTACTATGCTAATAATATAATATATTGTATGTAATGTATATATATCTTATAGGCCACTGTGAATCCCCTTCAGGGTGAGAAGGGTGGCATATAAATGTCCTAAATAAATAAATAAATAAATAAATAAATAAATAAATGTTTTCTAGGCAAAGTAGTGATTACTCAAATATTTGTGAAACTGAGATACTAGGTCCACTAAAAGGAGCCTCTGGTGGCGTAATGGGTTAAACCCTTGTGCTGGGTTAAACCCTTGTGCTTACCAGAAGGTCGGTGGCTCGAATCTGGGGAGCAGGGTGAGCTCCAATCTGTCAACTCCAGCTTCCCATGCAGGGACATGAGAGAAGCTGGTAAAACATCCGGGCGTTCCCTGGACAACATCCTTGTAGATGAATAATTCTCTCAGACCAGAAGCGACTTGCAGTTTCTCAAGTCGCTCCTGACACGAAAAAAAAGTCCACTAAAGTGTTACAAAAGTGAGTTATGGTGGTACACAAATCAAAAGATAAAGGAAGAATACTGCTTATATTTAATACTGCTTATATTTAATCCTGTTTTAATGTTTGCATATTTTTAATTGTGTGCTGATACTTTTAGGTTAAGTCGCTTTGAATCTCCTGCGGGAGAGATAAAGTGGGGTATAAATATTATTATTATTATTATCATCATCATTATTATTATTTCCTGGTGGGTACCTTTGCAGTTATTTGGTGGTATTGCAGATTCAGTGAAGAGAATTTTTTTGCAGAAATACATTTTAATATGTGCATTTTAGTTAATGATTATGTGTTTTTAGCTGTGTTGTAACCTGCCTCGACCCACAAGGAGAGGCAGGTAGGAAATATCATCATCATCATTACTAAATACACAACAATATTAGTATACAGCAAATAAGATCACTATGTTGTTGTTGTTGTTGTTGTTGTTGTTAAGCATTGAATTCACCACTTTGAGTCTTATTTGGAAGAAAAGTGGGATAAAAATAAATAAATAAATACATTACATAACAAAATGTTCTGTTCCTGGTTTGAAAGTGTTGTTTCCTGTTTAATTGTATGGTCTTTACTTTGAAAGTAGTTATTCTACTCCAGAAACTTTATTTTTATGACTGCAAAAACTATGTTTAATTAGTTGAGACTATCAAATATTCATTGAAAACTATGACCGGGACTGGGCTGTGGTGCAGCTAGTTAGTAGCCAGCTGCATTAAATCACTACTGACTGAGAGGTCATGAGTTTGAAGCCAGCCCGGGTCAGAGTGAGGTCCCGACCATTAATAGTCTAGCTTGCTGTTGACCTGTGCAACCCAAAAGACAGTTGCACCTGTCAAGTAGGAAATGTAGGTACTGCTTTATGCGAGGAGGCTAATTTAACTAATGTACAACACCATAAAACCTTCCAGCAGTGTGTGTAAGAATGAGGAAGTACTCCATTAAGGACTCGGCGTCACAAGTGGACAGTGAAGCGGCAGCTCCCCCTGTGGCTGGAATCAAGCATACCCTTATGAAGCCAGAAAGCTGGAATGTTAAATTGCCTATGTGTGTCTGTCTATATATGTTGTATGCCTATGGCATTGAATGTTTGCCATGTATATGTGCATTGTAATCTGCCCTGAGTCCCCTGTGGGGTGAGAAGGGCGAAATATAAATGCTGTAAATAAATAAACGATAGCAAAATGTGTTTCAGAATGCCCTTCCCAGGAACAAAAATCACGTTACATAGTGTTATTGGTTTCTAGCTTGCTGGATGCAATGTATGGTCTTTGCACATCCCCATCACTCAGAGGTGGCCGATACTCAGGCCTCATGGTTGCCAAGTACATTGTTCTAACTTATGTTGTTATGAAGAAGATAGAAATAGATCTCTTGTCTGTCTTCTTTCCAGGCTCAAGACGAGAGGAACTACCACGTGTTTTACTGCATGTTGAAAGGAATGACGCTGGAGCAGAAGAAGATGTTGGGACTTAGGAAAGCAGCCGACTATATCTACCTCTCAATGGTGAATGCCAGGAGATGATAGTTAGATCATGCCTTCTTGTTGTTATGCGCCTTCAAGTCGTTTCTAATCCATAGCTACCTTAAAGTGAGCTTATCATTATCATGGGATTTTCTCATTCGGATTTGTTCAGTATTGTCGTATGGTGCGAAGGAGGTCTATTTGTCCTCTCTTTGAATTAAAGAGTTCAAGATTCGATTTTTCATTTAACTTCTTTATTAATTAAAATATTTTTAGTCATTTTCATTAAACCTACTAGCCATCCCCAGCCATGCATTGCTGTGGCCCAGCCTGTGTATATGTGTTTTGYGTGTATATATATTTGTGTATATGTGTATATATGTGGTTTTGTGCATGCATTGTAATTTTTTTTTTGCTTTCTAAGTCTCTTCTGCTGTGTTTTTYGGTGTTTTTATGAGTGATGGTCACTTGTTGGCCTGATAGGTGTATTGTGTCCACATTTGATGTCAATTCGTCYGGTGGTTTTTGAGTTATGTTAATCCCACAAACTAACATTATATTTTTATTTATATAGACTAGCTGTACCCGCCATGTGTTGCTGTGGCCAATCTTCCCTCCCTCTTTCTCTCCTCCTTTTTYTCTCTCCTTTCTTCCCTCTTTTTCTTTCCCTTCTTCTTTCTTCCTTTCTCTACATGTTTCTTTACTCCCTTCCTTTGCTCTTTCCTTCCTTCCCTCCCTCTTCCTCTCTTTCGTTCCTTCTCTCCTTCCTTCCCTCTCTTGCCTTCCTTCTTTCACTTTTTTATTTCCTTCTCTCCTTCTTTCCTTCCTTCCTTCCTTCCTTCTCTACCTTTCTTTCTTTCCTTCCTTCTCTCTCTCCTTCCTTCCTTCCTTCCTTCCTTCCTTCATTCATTCATTCTTTCTTTCCCTCCCCCTTTCTGGCTATATGTATTTGGGTGTGTATATATCCATATAAATGTGTATATATTTGTGTATATGTGTGTGTTTGTGTATATATGTTATTTGCACATGCATTGTTATGTATTTTTTGTTTTTTGACTTTTAAAGTATTTTCTGCTGTGTTTTTCAATTTTTTTGTGTGAGTGATGGTCACTTGTTGGCATGATAGGTGTATTGTTTTCAAATTTGGTGTTAATTCGCCCAGTGGTTTTTGAGTTATGTTAATCCCACAAACAAACATTATATTTTTATTTATATAGACTAGCCATCCCCTGCCACGCATTACTGTGGCCCACTCTGGTGGTCATGGGGGTTCTGTGTGGGAGGTTTGGTCCAATTCTATCATTGGTGGGGTTCAGAATGCTCTGTGATTGTAGGTGAACTATAAATCCCAGCAACAACAACTCCCGAATGTCAAGATTCTATTTTCCCCAAACTCCACCATTGTTCACATTTGGGCATATTGAGCATTCATGTAGAGTTTGGTCCAGATCCATCACTGTTTGAGTCCGCAGTGATCTCTGGATGTAGGTGAACTATAACTCCAAAACCAAAGGACACTGCCTACCAAACCCTTCCAGTATTTTCTATTGGTCATGGGAGAACTGTGTACCAAGTTTGGTTCAATTCCATCGTTGGTGGGGTTCAGAATGCTCTTTGATTGTAGGTGAACTATAAATCCCAGCAACTACAATTCCCAAATGACAAAATCATTTTTTTGAGTGAAGGACATACATTGGGTTGTTAGGTGTCTTGTGTCCAAATTTGGTGTCAATTCATACAGTGATTATTGAGTTCTGTTAATCCCACAAACGAATGTTATATTTTTATTTATATAGATAGACCTCAATCCTCTTTCTAATCTCACTAGTCCACTTGCCTCACTGTCAACAAAACCTTTGAGGATACCAGCCACAGATGCAGGTGAAATGTTAGTAGAGAATGCTGCTGGCACATGGCCATACAGGCCAAAAAAACTCCAGCAACCCAGTGATTCCAGCCATGAAAGCCTTGGAACATGGCCATACAGCCCAAAAAACTCCAACAACCCAGTGATTCCAGCCATGAAAGCTTTCGACAATATATTTTCAAACCTCTGGTAACAATTTGTGCACTGTGTTTTCCCACTAGGGTAACTGTATTACTTGTGATGGCAGAGACGACAGCAAGGAGTACTCAAACATCAGAGCAGCGATGAAAGTCCTCATGTTCACCGACACGGAGAACTGGGAGATCTCCAAGCTCCTGGCCGCCATTCTGCATATGGGGAACTTGCGGTATGAAGGTAGTACCCCAAAGACAGAGGCCTGCTTCTCTGTTGGATGGTGATGGTGGGGAAGAGACCAGGAATCATACCTTTCTGGCCAGTGGGGAGCCAAACTTGTTGGGAGCAGTATGTGTGAAAAAGATCTTGGAGTCCTCGTGGACAACAAGTTAAACATGAGCCAACAATGTGATGTGGCGGCAAAAAAAGCCAATGGGATTTTGGCCTGCATCAATAGGAGCCTAGTGTCTAGATCTAGGGAAGTCACGCTACCCCTCTATTCTGCTTTGGTTAGACCACACCTGGAATATTGTGTCCAATTCCGGGCACCACAATTGAAGGGAGATGTTGACAAGCTGGAATGTGTTCAGAGGAGGGCAATTCTATTGACCAAGGGTCTGGAGAATAAGCCCCTTGAGGATCGACTTAAAGATCTGGGCATGTTTAGCCTGTCAAAGAGAAGGCTGAGAGGAGACATAATGAGTGCCATGGATAAATATGTGTGGGGAAGTCCTAGGGAGGAGGGAGCAAGCTTGTTTTCTGCTGCCCTGGAGACTAGGACACAATGGAACAATGGCTTCAATCTACAGGAAAGGAGATTTCACCTGAACATGAAGATAAACTTCCTAAATGAGAGCTGTTCAGCAGTGGAACTCTCTGCCCCAAAGTTTGGTGGAGGTTCCTTCTTTGGAGGCTTTTAAGCAGAGGCTGGATGGCCATCTGTCGGGGGTGCTTTGAATGAAATTTTCCTGCTTCTTGGAAGAATGTGGTTGGATTGCATGGCCCACCACGTCTCTTCGAACTCTAGAAGTCTATGATTCTATGATAAAACAAACAGAATTAGCTGCTGTTAAAGTTACAATAGAACAAACCATGTTTATGGGCTTCTTTTATAAATAGAGCTAATGACATAACAATGCGCTTGCTAGAATACATTCTTTGAATCAATGCAGTTTATCTAAGGGTGTGTCTACATTGTTGAATGAATGCAGTTTGCACACCTTGAATGTAAGTTATTACTGTGTGAAGTAAGGAAACGAGTCATTGCAGGGTGTACTCAGAGTGCATCTACACCAGCGTTTCTCAACCTGGGGGTCAGGACCCCTGGGGGGGGGGTTACAAGGGGGTGTCAGAGGAGTCACCAAAGGCCATCAGAAAACACAGAATTTTCTGTTGGTCATGAGGGTTCTCTGTGGGGAGTTTGGCCCAATTTTATCGTTGGTGGGGTTCAGAATGCTCTTTGCTTGAACTATAAATCCCAGCAACTAGAACTCTCAAATGTCAATGTCTATTTTCCTCCAAACTCCACCGGTGGCATATATTTGGACCTATTATTCATGCCAAGTTTGGTCCAGATCCATCATTATTTGAATCCACAGTGCTCTCTGGATATAGGTGAACTACAAGTCCCAAACTCAAGGTCAATGCCCACCAAACCCTTCCAGTATTTTCTGTTGATCATTGGAATTCTGTGTGCAATTGGTTCAATTCCATAGTTGGTAGAGTTCAGAATGCTCTTTGATTGCAGGTGAACTATGAATCTCAGCAACTACAACTCCCAAATGACAGACTCAATCCCCCATCCACCCACCCAAACCCACCAGTATTTGAATTTGGGTGTATTGGGCATTTGTGCCAAATTTGGTCCAGTGAATGAAACAACATCCTTCATCTCAGATATTACAATTCATAACAGTAGCAAAATTACAGTTATGAAGTTGCAATGAAAATGATGTTATGGTTGGGGGTCACCACAACATGAGGAACTGTATTAAGGGGTCGCGGCATTAGGAAGGTTGAGAAACACTGATCTACACTATATAACCAATGCAGTTTAACACCCCTTTGACTGACATGGCTCAATGCTATGTAATCCTGAGAGTTGTAATTTTGCAGTGTCTTCCAAGAAGTGCTAGTGCCTCACCAAACTACAAATCCAAGGATTTGATAGTACTGAGCCATGGCAGTTAAAGTGGTGTCAAAACTGCATTTCTTCTACAGTGCATATACTCCCAAAGAGAGTTGAGAGTACTTTAAAGAATGGAAGAAGTCACAGGTCCCATCTACACAGCCCTATAATACACTTTGAAACTGCATTATATGGTCAGAACAGACACATATAATGCAGTTTATCAAACTATACTATTTGAGCAATTTCAAACTACGTTATATATCAGTGTAGATGGGACCATAAAGCAAGCTTTTATCTGCTAGGTTTTTGAATGCCACATATGCTATACTTTCTCCCACTGTGGTAGACTACAGTTCCTATTATCTTCAAGCCATGCTGGCTAGGGATGATGGAAGAGCTGATCCAACATCTTGGGAGGGTGCCACATTAGGACATTTGTAAGTTGGCTAAATATGACAAAGTGGCACGAAACTCCATATATTTGTTGGAAATGTTAATCCCCATCGCAGTTGCTCCTGAAACTTTATTCCTGAGCTTGCAAACGTATCTTGTTTGGAATCTCACAATTCCAGATTCTGAAACCTGTAATCCAAAAGAAACTTTTCCAAGTTGTGCTACTCGCTGCATGGACAAGTAAGGAACACCTAGCAATATATATGTGTGGTTTGTTTACGACAAGGGTTGAATGAAAAGTAATGCTTCCATCTTCATAACTACTGAACAGATGGCAGTACTGGTATGCATCAGGTATTGGCTTGTTCAGTAGACTCTCCTCTACAGTTCCATTTTGGTAGGAAGCCTTAGCATTGAACAGTTGTGTTGYTGAAGTGCGAAGTATGGAACCCTGTGCAGACAGTCAGTCAATATGACTTAAGCAACGTGCAGTCATTGAATTCTTGACAGCRGAAGRTGTCATCCCAAAGGAGATTCATCCAAGAAGGCAAGCTGTTTATGGTGATTGTGTTGAGTACCGTGTGTCATTGGGTGAGTAAGTTTCAAGATGTTGAAGTGGGAACATCTGACTTGCGTGACAAACAAAGAGTTGGACATCCTGTGACAGCAACCACTGAGTTTCACAAACAAAAGTTTGACAGATTGATTCAGGACAATTGTCGTATCACTCAGAGAGAAATTTCAAGCATAATTGGCATTTCACAAGAACGTGTGGGTCACATTATTGCTTTGCTTGGCTAATGGAAGATCTGTGCACAATGGGTTGCGGAAACAGAGTGTTGACTTCTTCCGTGACGRCTTCAGAAAATTTTTTCGTTGTTGGCAGAAATGTATCCAATTGTCTGGTGATTATGTCGCAAAGTGAATAGTGGTCGTTAAAGAACACATTGTAAGGATTATTTTATTAAAATATTCCCATCCAAAAACAAAGTGACGAAGGTGAAGGCATTACTTTTCATTCAACCCTCATAAATGATTCCCATTTCCTGCTGCAGGTAGGAAAATATCTTGATGGAATGCTCTTCTATATATGACAAGTCCTTGCCTGAAGTAGAGATATTATTTATGGAGAGTATTTGTATCTTGCTTTCATTCCTATGCCAGTGATTTCTGTTCTCTTTTACAGCCCGGTCCTATGACAACCTGGATGCCTGTGAAGTTGTTCACTCTGCTTCGCTGATTACAGCTGCTTCATTGCTGGAGGTTAGGTGGCTTTCTCTATCCCTTGTCTTCTTTCACAACCTTTGCATGGCCTTATTGTGGACCAGTGATGCTAGCCTTCTTCTGAGGAGCTTCAGACTCATGCGTACTTTTGTACAGATATTTTAATTTCCTTAAGCATGATTAGATCTGATTCTTGTTCCTATTTTAGTGCATTGCCACAGCAACTGACCACCTGTTATTAGTGAGAGTGACAGCTGCACAGAATTAGACCGCACACTCCTTTGTTTACATGGGTTGAGCCTCCCTTATCCAATATCAAAAATTTAGAATACTTCAAAATTGTCCATCTGGGTGACTGAGAGAATGACACCTTTGCTTCCAATGGTCTTGCAGAAAATGATTAAAAGTATAATCAATACTATTACTTTCAAGCTATGCCTATACAGTCCCCAAGTTACGAACAAGATAGGTTATGTAGATTTATTTATTTACTATTTATTTGCTATATTTACATATATCGCCCCTCTCAGCCCACAGACGACTCGAGCCGGTTCACAAGGCAACAATTCAATGCCCAACAACATCATAAAAGCATTTAAAACATTTAAAAACATTGACATATCATATAAGATCATAACAAGTTAGTAAAACAAATCATTTTCATCTCCTAGATAAAAACGTAATCCGATCTCATTATCCAATTGTTCCATAATTCTATGTCTGTTACACTGCTTTTTCAAATGCTTCCTCAAACAGCCAGGTTTTGACTTTTTTTTCTCAATGTTAAAAGGGAGGGGGCCGATCTAATGTTCCTAGGAAGGGCGTTCCATAGCTGAGGGGCCACCACTAAGAAGGCCCTGTCTCTCGTCCCCGCCAAATGTATCTGTGATGCAGGCGGAGTCGAGAGCAGGGCCTCCTCAGACGATCTTAATGTCCTAGATGGTTCATAAGGGGTTTGTTCTTAAGTTGGATTTGTATGTAAGTCAAAACAGGTAAGAAGAAAAAGAAGAAGAGGATGAGGAGGAAGAAGAGGATAGAAGAAGAAGAAACATGCACTGGCAGATTATGCGAAAGGCAGTCACGAACCAACATTAATGGAAGTCAATAGTAGAAAACTGCTTATAGTGCAAAAGACAAAAGTGTGACTACCATAAAAATACAATGCAGAGCAGAAGAGAAAACTGGCGAAAGAAGGCTCTCAATGGACAGTTCCTGTCAGCAAAACTGACATGGAAAAAACATGGATTTGGTTCACAAATGGAATGTTGAAAAAAAGAGATGGAGGACCTGATTCTGGCAACCCAAGAACAAGCCATTAGAGCAAATGCCATCAAAGCCAGAATTGAAAAGTTGATGACAGATCCCAAGTGTAGACTCTGCAAGGAAACAGACGAAACGATGGATCACATCCTCAGCTGCTGCAAGAAGATCGCGCAGACAGATTACAAGCAGAGGCATAACATCGTTGCTTAGATGATTCATTGCTTCCTGTGCCACGAATACCATCTGACCGTGACAAAGAACTGGTGGGATCACAAACCGGAAAAAGTTACAAAAAATGAACACATCAAGCTACTCTGGGACTTCCGAATTCAGAGTTTTGGAGCACAAGAGTCCTGACCTCACAATCATGTTAAAAAACAAAGTATAGATCGCTGGGATGTTGTAGGTTTTTCGGGCTATATGGCCATGTTCTAGAAGCATTCTTTCCTGACGTTTCACCTGCATCTATGGCAAGCATCCTCAGGTGAAATTTCAGGAGGGAGTGCTTCTAGAAGATGCCCATATAGCCCAAAAAACCTACAACAACCCAAAGATTCCAGCTGTGAAAGCCCTCGAGAATACAAAGTATGGATCGTCGATGTTGCAATCCCAGGCGACTGCAGAATTGACAAGAAGCAACTGGAAAAGCTTACACGATACAAGGATTTAAAGACAGAACTGCAAAGACTCTGGCACAAAGCAGTCAAGGTGGTCCCAGTGGTGATCAGCACACTGGGTGCAGTGCCTAAAGACCTTGGCCAGTACTTAAAAACAATCGGCACTGACAAAATTACCATCTGTCAGCTGCAAAAGGCCACCCTACTGGGATCTGCACACATTATTCGATGATACATCACACAGTCCTAGACACTTGGGAAGCGTCCAATGTGTAATCAAATACAAAAGCCAGCATAGTGATCTTGTTAGCTGTGTACAAATCTTCTTGTGTATCTAATCATCATCATCATAATCATCTTTATTGGTATCCTGCCCCACCTCCCCATAGGGGACTCAGAGTGGATAACACCTTAAAAGGCAGGTATTCAATGCCAAGAAATAAATACATAACTTAATAAAACAAGTTTAAAAATGCAACAGCAATTCAATAGTAAAGGTAAAGGTTTTCCCCTGACATTAAGTCCAGTTGTGTCAGACTCTGGGGGTTGGTGTTCATCTCCATTTCTAAGTCGAAGAGCCAGCATTGTCCATAGACACCTCCTAGGTCATGTGGCTGGCATGACTGCATGGCTCATTGTGGAAACAAGGATAGGCAATAAAGCTTCAGTTTCACTCAACCTGTATTTATTTATTTCTGTTTCCAACATATATATGCTGCTTTTCTTTTTTTCTTGTCCGCTTTGCATCCAGGTGGAACCTCAGGACTTGATGAACTGTCTCACCAGCCGGACTATTATCACAAGGGGAGAGACCGTCTCCACCCCGCTCAGCATGGAACAGGCATTGGATGTGAGGGATGCCTTTGTCAAGGTAAAGCCTGGAGCATCGCCTTCTCTTTTCTTCTGTTTTGCTAGTTCTTCTTCTTTCTTTAACACCTCACTGTAGTGATGGATACAGGGCTAGTCTTTGTTCCTGGAACCCTCTGAAGAATGTGTGGACTTTCTGATTGCAGCCAAAACAGAACAAGAAATATGAGAAGGATCTCATCCTTTTGTCTGATGTAATTTCTTTCTTTGCATATGTTTTGTTTGTTTGTATGATTGTAGGTTTCTTTTTTCAAAATTAAAAACCAATTTTAAAAAATAGCCAAATGTCCACTGTCATAGATGCAGGCAAAACGTCAGGAGAGAATGCTTCTGGAACATGGCCATACAGTCCGAAAAACTTACAGCAATCCTGTCCACTCGTTATTTTGAAAAAAAATATATCACTAATATTCTACATTAGCTATTTACAAGTGTATAACAAAGTTAACCCATTCCAAATGGATAGATGCAAGCAAGGAAACTGTCCTAAGTCTGAGGCTGGATCTAGAATGCCATATAATCCAGTATATGATCCCAGATTATCAGCTTTGAACTGGCATATATGAGTCTAAACTGCCAGATTGCGCAGTGGGTTAAACCGCTGAGCTGCTGAGCTTGTTGATGGAAAGGTCGCAGGTTCGAATCCAGGGAGTGGCGTGAGCTCCTGCTGTCAGCCCCAGCAGTTCAAAAACATGCAAATATGAGTAGCTCAATAAGTACCGCTCTGGTGGGAAGGTAACGGTGCTCTATGCAGTCATGCTGGCCACATGACCTTGGAGGTGTCTACGGACAATGCGGGCTCTTTGGCTTAGAAATAGAGATGAGCCCCAACCCCCAGAGTCGGACATGACTGGACTTAATGTCAAGGGACAACCTTTATGTTTACCTTTACCTTACTGCCAGATTGGAGCCGCAGTGGCACAGTGGGTTAAACTCTTGTGCCAACTGAACTCTTGACTTGAAGGTTGGGTTGCTGTCCTAAAGGTTGCTGGTTCGAATCTGCGAGATGGGGTGAGCTCCTGTCTGTCAGCTCTAGCTTGCGAGGACATGTATAAATATGTGAGAGGAAGCCACAGGGAGGAGGGAGCAAGCTTGTTTTCTGCTTCCCTGGAGACTAGGATGCGAAGCAATGGCTTCAAACTATAAGAGGAGATTCCATCTGAACATGAGGAAGAACTTCCTGACTGTGAGAGCCGTTCAGCAGTGGAACTCTCTGCCCCGGAGTGTGGTGGAAGCTCCTTCTTTGGAAGCTTTTAAACAGGGGCTGGATGGCCATCTGTCAGGGGTGATTTGAATGCAATATTCCTGCTTCTTGGCAGAATGGGGTTGGACTGGATGGCCCAGGAGGTCTCTTCCAACTCTTTGATTCTTTGATTCTATGAGAGAAGCCTCCCAGCTAACTAGGCCTGTGCGGTTTCGTTCGTTAATTTCGTAATTCGTTAAACATTCGTTATTTTTTGCATTTACGAAACGATAACAAAACACTTTTTTAAACCCGGAAGGGTTTAAAAATAACGAAGCGGCATCCCCCATCCTTTTAACGAGTTTCCGCCCGTTTCGGAAATTGGATGGAGGATGCTGCTGGTGCCTGGGAGCCAATCCGGCGCTCCGGCGCCCCTTTCTCTTTGCCCCGCCCCTCCCCCGCGAGCGCGCTTTGCCTCCTTGCTTGCTTGCTTGGCTTGGCTTTCCCTTCCCGGCAGAAGGATGGCGAGCAGCGCAGCGACTGCTGCAGCCGCGGCTGCGGCGGCCGAGAAGGAGGCGAGCCAGCAGAGCAGCCTGGGCGCCTACTCGCCCGTGGATTACATGAGCATCACCAGCTTTCCCCGGCTGCCCGAGGAGGAGGCGGCGGCGGCAGGAGGAGGAGGAGGAGGGGGCTCGGAGAGCTGCCTCCGCTCCCGCAAGGAGGAGGATGCCTTCCTCGGGGAGCAGGAGACCGGTGAGAGCGGGAAGGAGGGAAACACCCGCTTGCCTGCCTGCCTACCTGCCTCCATCCTCCCTCCATCCACGCATCCACGCATCCATCCTCCTCTGAGCATCTTCTCCCTTGGATCATGCCCCCTTCTTCCATGGTGCAGGCTCCCCTGCAGCCAAGGCCACCCTCCTCCTTGCCTCCCTCCCTCCTTCTCCCCTTTCCCCTCCTCCCTCCCATGTCAAGCATCCTCTGATCTTCACCAAGGACTCCCAAACTCCTCCTCCTCTTCCTCCTCCTCCTCTAAGGGCTTTGGAGTTCAACTCCCAGTGGGGACCCCCAAAGGTCATCCAGTCCATCCCCCTTGTTTAGAAGCAAGTTGAGGGAGCCCCCTTAACGAATCGACCCCGCGGCAATAACGTAAGCTTCGGAAATGTTTTGCGCATGCGCGCGGGGGTCCGCCATCTTAACGAATCGATTCGTTAATATTTACGAAATTTTCGTAAATATTAACGGATTGTAGGGGGGAAATTTTGTAATTATTTTAAATATCGAAACAAAAAAACACCCCAATTACAAATCGATTTTAGAACCAAATTTTTTCTTGATCAACCAGCCCTACAGCTAACACTTCCAAGTGTCCCCTTGGCAGCGTCTTTGTAGACAGCCAATTCTCTCACACCAGAAGTAACTTACAGTATCTTCTGACATGATAAAAATCTGCCAGATAATCCAAAACAAATAATCTGGGATCAGGAACTGGATTGTATGGCAGTGTAGATGAGTCTTAAAAGACCTGAGCAGGAATGTTGTGGACAGAAACTGGGACTTCTGGAACAAACGAAAGGAAATAGCTTTTTGGTTGATCTGATCTCTGAAATGTCTTTCCAACCCTTAAATGTTTCCAGGGAATCTACGGAAGGCTTTTTGTGTGGATCGTGGAGAAGATCAACGCTGCCATTTACAGACCTCCTTCCCAGGAACACAAAAGTGTCCGGAGATCCATCGGACTCCTCGATATCTTTGGGTTTGAGAATTTCACTGTAAACAGGTAAAGGGCCCTAGGTGATGGTTGCAGGACATTTCGACTGTTGTTTTAAATGTGCTCTGTGGCTTAATCCAAAGTTTTCCATCTGACATCCTATTCCATGACATATTTCCTCCAACTCTTGTGTGATACACTTTCATGAATCTAGGAGTTTACCCACAAATGCCCTCCACATTCAGATGTTATAGAGTGGGGGAGATTAATAGAAATGTTGACATGTTGCTCCGAGAGATGGATGAATCTATCAGTTTTGTGTTGCCGAGAGTTTTGGACCTCACAATCGTGTTAAAAAACAAAGTATGGATCGCTGGGATGTTGTAGGTTTTTCGGGCTATATGGCTATGTTCTAGAAACATTCTCTCCTAACATTTCACCTGCATCTATGGCAAGCATCCTCAGAGGTTTGTCATAGATGCAGGCGAAATGTCAGGAGAGAGTGCTTCTAGAACATGGCCATATAGCCCGAAAAACCTACAACAACCCAGTGATTTCAGCAATGAAAGTATGGATCATCTATGTTGCAATCCCAGTTCATGTTCTTTGTATTGCGTGGAATAGAGCTAGTGTGGCATTGTGGTTTACAGGAAAGGAGATTCCATCTGAACATTAGGAAGAACTTTTTAACTGTAAGAGCTGTTCAGCAGTGGAACTCTCTGCCTCGGAGTGTAGTGAAGGCTCCTTCTTTGGAATCTTTTAAACAGAGGCTGGATGGCCATCTGTTGGGGGTACTTTGTGCTTTTCCTGCATGGCAAGGGGTTGGACTGGATGGTCCATGTGGTCTCTTATTATAACATTAAAAAAATACCTGGGGGGTAGAAAACAACATGGTCTTCCTTTTCTCCCTCTCCAGTTTTGAGCAGCTCTGCATTAACTTTGCAAATGAGAACCTCCAGCAGTTCTTTGTCCGCCACGTCTTCAAGCTGGAACAAGAGGAGTACAACCTGGAGAACATCAACTGGCAGCATATTGAGTTCACGGATAACCAAGATGCGCTGGACATGATCGCCATCAAGCCCATGAACATCATCTCTCTCATCGATGAAGAGAGCAAGTTTCCTAAGGTGGGCCTTTTGTCCTCAAGAGTGATCCAGTTTGGACCCCTTATCCACAGATTCGATATTTCACTTAACCAAAAAGTATTGCCCCCACTTGGAATTGTTTATGGATCCACTGGGTTCTCTGGTGCAATTTCATGATACGCTTCCAATCCAAGCATAGTCAAGATGTGGGCCCCACTATTTTCTATTTTCTACCAGTCAACTTTCAATCAGAAGTTTTATTTACATTCTATTACTACTATATGTCAAATCTATATATATTTGTGTTTTTTTTTTGTTTATGTAATTTATTGCATATGTTAGAGCCTGGTGCAGTGGGTTAAACCCCTGTGCTGGCAGGACTGAAGACCGACAGGTCGCAGGTTCAAATCCGGGGAGAGGCAGATGAGCTCCCTCTATCAGCTCCTGCTCCTCATGCGGGGACATGAGAGAAGCCTCATCTGGGCGTCCCCTGGGCAATGTCCTTGCAGACGGCCAATTCTCTCACACCAGAAGCGACTTGCAGTTTCTCAAGTAGCTCCTGACACGACAAAAAAATTGGATATGTTTTTATGTTCATATGTTTTTCGACTTTGTTGTACCACACCTTGAACCACCAGGAGAGGCGGGTAATAATAATAATAATAATAATAATTATTATTATTATTATTATTATTATAGTTTCGGGCATCAATAGTTGTTGGACTGCATCCTATATATGTGTGTGTGTGTGTGTGTGTGTGTATGTGTATATATGTATATATATCGGCATCACATTGTATTTCCAGCATTGCAGGGAAGGCCGGAATAATCTATTGTAGTTAAATATTGTATAGCAGACTAACATTTCCGAAAGGGTAATTATGCTAGGGCACCTCCTGGTGGCTCAGTGAGTTAACCGCTGAGCTGCTGAAATTGCTGACCGAAAGGTTGCTGGTTCGATTCCAGGGAGCAGAGTGAGCTCCCGCTGTTAGCCCTAGCTTCTGCCAACCTAGCAGTTCAAAAACATGCAAATGTGAGATCAGTAGGTACCGCTTCTGTGGGAAGGTAATTGCACTCCATGCAGTCATGCTGGCCACATGACCTTGGAGTTGTCTATGGACAACATTGGCTCTTTGGTTTTGAAATGGAGATGAGCACGAATGCCCAGAGTCGGACATAACTAGACTTAATGTCAGGGGAAACATTTACTTAATTATGTTAGGACCCTGTAACACTACACTGTTGTTAAAATTTCCAGTTTAGGGAGGAGCCATTACAATTCTTGGCTATATAGAGAAATCTTGGGCCTCACTAAACTATAAGCCCCAGAAATCCATAGTTAAAGTGATGGCAGTTAAAATTGAATAATAGTGGAATAGTGTACAGTTGCACCCTCCGTGTCCATCAATTCGGCATCCACAGATTGAACCATAATTTTCACAAAAACTTCTGCCAGAAGTTGACCTGGAGGACCTAGAGATTCCTAAAGATAACACATTAATCAAATCCACAAAAGTTAAACTCACAAATGTGGAAAGTCAACTGTATATCAGCAAAACTTCTACATATTTTAATAATTTTTCAGTACTTCTATGCTTGAAGCAGAATTACACTTCCAAGATAGGAAACTGTTTCTTCATGCAGTATGTCCACTTTGTTTCGTTGGTGCAGGGAACAGATGCCACGATGCTGAACAAACTAAACTCCCAACATAAGCTGAATACCAACTACATCCCACCCAGGAACAACTATGAAACCCAGTTTGGCATCAACCACTTCGCTGGAGTTGTGTACTATGAAACGAAAGGTAAGCAAGAGTGTCCTGCAGGTGGAAAGGCAATATGGAAGTCAGGATCAGGTCTTAGCTGATGGACCATGGCTCAGAGGAAGGACAAATGCATTTCCCGAGATAAAATAGTGGATACTCCTTTTTGGAAATACAAAGTTGGTAGCAACTTAGTTATATCTCTACTGAGATGTCTTCATCTCTGCAGACACTGTTTGGTGTCAAATCTGTACTCTTCAGCTAAGACAGGACTCAACTCAAAATTGTCAGTGGTATCTCCGCACAGCAAGGCAAGGAACACGATCATCACAGCCACCTTTAGGCTATAATCTACTTTATTTACAGCTATACACAGTAGCACATTGTAAAACTGCTTCCTCTCCATCCGGCAGCTACATCACAAACACAGAACACGCTGTTATCAGTACTAGTCCACACCTCCTGCATTCCAGAGTGACGTATGACATACAGCGCACTATGCTGCTCTCTGCACTAAGATTTATGACTTCTCTAGGAATGCTGATTCCCTTCATGGTTCGGTTAACTCTTTCCACACAGGAATTACACTCAGCACATAGCATTTGCATTTTTAAACATACATACACACATACTTTGAAATCTACATTATACATTTCAAAACACATTAACAAAAATCTTGTGGCTTCACAATTTATCCAAATCATTGAACTTCCATTCTTCATCCTCTCCATGGTTCATTAGTGTTGGGCAAGTGGTCTTATTAACAGAAGACCCTCCCCATCAATGTACAGCAGAGTAACTTGTCGACAGCAGCACGAGTACCCCAAAGTGATAGAAAGAACAAAAACGCAGAGAACAATGTTATCTCTTCCATAGGAGGCTCTTCTTTGTCGTAAAATTATATAGTTGCACTATTTACAATTACAAGATTTCCACAACATAAATAAAGTCCTTTATATGAGGGTTGAATGAAAAGTAATGCCTCCACCAATACTGGTATATGGCAGGCACTGGCTTGTTCATTAGACTCTCCTCTACAGTTCCATTTTGGCAGGAAGCCTTAGCATTGAATGGTTGTGTTGTTAAAATGTGAAGTATGGAACCCTGCGCAGACAGTCAGTCAATGCAACTTAAGCAACATGCAGTCATTGAATTCTTGACAGCAGGAGGTGCCACCCCAAAGGAAATTCATCAGAGAATGTGAGGGTTGAATGAAAAGTAATGCCTCCACCTTCGTAACTCCTCAACAGATGGCAGTACTGGTATGTGGCAGGCACTGGCTTGTTCAGTAGACTCTCCTCTACAGTTCCATTTTGGCAGGAAGCCTTAGCATTGAATGGTTGTGTTGTAAAAGTGTGAATTATGGAACCCTGCGCAGATGGTCGGTCAATGCAACTTAAGCAACGGGCAGTCACTGAATTCTTGACAGCAGAAGGTGTCACCCCAAAAGAGATTCATCAGAGAATGCAAGCTGTTTATGGTGATTGTGTTGATGTGACTATGGTGCGTTGTTGGGTGATTAAGTTTAAAGATGTTGAGGTGGGAACATCTGACTTGCGTGACAAACATAGTTGGACATCCTGTGACAGCAACCACCAAGTTTCACAAGCAAAAGATTGACAGATTGATTCAGGACGATTGTCGTATCACTCAGAGAGAAATTTCAAGCATAATTGGCATTTCACAAGAACATGTGGGTCACATTATTGCTTTGCTTGGCTATCAGAAGATCTGTGCACAATGGGGACACTGCAGAACTTCAGAGACTGGATCTCACCATCGTAAGGCATCCTCCATACAGTCCAGATTTACCACCATCTGACTTCCATCTGATAATGAAAGAAGATCTGTGGGGACATCATTATGTTTCTGATGAAGATGTGAAACGCTGGTTGTGGAAACAGAGTGTCGACTTCTTCCGTGACAGCCTCAGAAAACTTGTTTATCGTTGGCAGAAATATATCCAGTTGTCTGGTGATTATGTGGAAAAGTGTATAGTGGTAGTTAAAGAGCACATTCTAAGGGTTATTTCTGCGTTTGATTTATTAAAATATTCCCATCCAAAACTCAAGTAACAAAGGTGGAGGCATTATTTATCATTCAACCCTCATACTTCCTTCTTTGCTTCCATGCTGGGCTTCTTCCTCATGCAGATAAACAGTTTCACTTTCATATCGAACTTACACAGTAGCCTTCACACACAGCAGCCTTTATACTGGAGCTTTACACATGAGGCTTTACACACAAGGCCTTCAACCTGGAGCTTCTCTCACCTAAGCTTCTCTCACACTGAGATTTAGCTCACACACCTTAGGATGACACTAGCTTTGGCCCACTGACTCTAACAGGTTTTGGCCTACTGCCCCTTTCAGTGCTTGACTCACACTTTTGTATTCAAAAATACCTATTTCTGACAATTAGTAGTTCTGGAGAACTCCAAAATGCGCGCACAATAGAGGAATTGTAGTTGGTTCTTATGAAAATTCTCATAGTTTATATTTTTCATTGTTCTTATATGACAAGATCTCTATATTTTTTCTGTAAATACAGTATGCAACCATGCCCAGCTGATGCTACAACCATTTTCCTTGCAGGATTTCTGGAGAAAAACAGGGACACGCTCCATGGAGACATCATTCAACTGGTTCATTCCTCGAGAAACAAATTCATCAAGCAGATCTTCCAGGCTGACGTGGCCATGGTAAGTCACTGGAAGACATGGAGAAGTTATCAGGTGTGCCATGAACATAGATAATTTAAGTCTAGACTTGCCTCTCCTAACCTGACACGCTTCAGGTGTGTCCGAAAACAACTCCACCAATGATTGATTTGGGGAAATATAGCTCAACATCTCTGGAAGGTAGACAGCAGAAGGCATAGGACTGATGGTCTTGCCACTAAATAAGGAGGAAGGATTCCCACTTTCTTTAGTAGCAGCCACCACTGGCCTTTCCCTTCTCATAGAATCAAAGAGTTGGAAGAGACCTCATGGGCCATCCAGTCCAACCCCCTGCCAAGAAGCAGGAATATTGCATTCAAATCACCCCTGACAGATGGCCATCCAGCCTCTGTTTAAAAGCTTCCAAAGAAGGAGCCTCCACCACACTCCGGGGCAGAGAGTTCCACTACTGAATGGCTCTCGGTTAGGAAGTTCTTCCTTATGTTCAGATGGAATCTCCTTTCTTGTAGTTTGAAGCCATTATTCCGCGTCCTAGTCTCCAGGGAAGCAGAAAACAAGCTTGCTCCCTCCTCCCTCACATATTTATACATGGCTATCATTTCTCCCTTCAGCCTTCTCTTCTTCAGGCTAAACATGCCCAGCTCCTTGAGCCTCTCCTCATAGGGCTTGTTCTCCAGACCCTTGATCATTTTAGTCTTTTTAAGGGCAGCCCAAAAAAGATGGTGACAGGACTGGATGTCATTGAAGGGTTTGTAGACCAATTTCTGGCTTCTCAGAGACATTGCCGTTCTCTTCCATTGAAAAAAGAACATTCACAGAAACGTGAAAGGGTGAAACAAGAAGATTATTTTGTAGGGAAAGCCTTATTCTAAGTAGATATTAGAAAGACATCATTTTCTTGAGTGGCAGTAGAGTGTTGCAGAGTTACGGAACAGTCTTCCATGACGTTCATTCAAGTTAGCAGTTAGAAGTACTGTGGCCCGTTCTACACTGCTCTATATCCCAGGATTTGATCCCAGGTTATCTGATTTGGGAGCCCCCGGTGGTGCAGTGGGTTAAAGCGCTGAGCTGCTGAGCTTGTTGACCAAAAGGTTGCAGGTTCGATTCCGTGGAGCGGTGTGAGCTTCCACTGTCAGCCCTAGCTTCTGCCAACCTAGCAGTTCGAAAACATGCACATTTATTTATTATTTACTTATTTACAGCTTTTATATTCCGCCCTTCTCACCCCGCAGGGGACTCAGGGCGGATTACAATGTACACATATATGGCAAACATTCAATGCGAATTTTGACATACAAACATATACAGACATACACAGAGGCTATTTAACTTTTTTCTGGCTGCCGGGGAGCTGTCGCTTTCATTGTCCATTTGCGACGCTGATGAAGCACTTCCACATTCCCCGCATGCTTCCCCGCTGGAATGCTTTGCTGGAGTCTTCTTTATGGCCTCATAAATCGGTTAATTTAGCCTCCCCACACTTTAAGGTGGTACCTTATTTTCCTACTTGACAGATGCAACTGTCTTTCGGGTTGCAAAGGTCGACAACAGGCTACACACAATTGGTTGGAAACCCACTCCAACCCGGGCTGGCTTCGAACTCATGACCTTTTGGTCAGAGTGATCTTAATGCAGCTGACACTCAGCCAGCTGCGCCACAATCCGTAAACAACTCATTAGTGTCTCATAACTAGAATCATGATCCAGCTCGTCATCCATGACCTTGGAGGTGTCCTATGGACAACGCCGGCTCTTCGGCTTAGAAATGGAAGATGAGCACCACCCCCAGAGTCAGACATGACTGGACTTAATGTCAGGGGAGAACCTTTACCTTTACCTTAATCTGATTTGAACTGGATTATATGAGTCTCCACTGCCAGATAATCTGGGATCAGATCCTGAGATATAAAGCCAGAGTAGAAGAAACCTATGGCACAACTGAGCTACACAAGTGAGAGTCTGGACCTTGGATCGTTTCTTCAGTCTTGACTTCAAGAGAAGACTTTTTCCCCCTCCTGATGTCAACTTCTAGGTCATTTCCTATTGGAAAAAAATGGTCTCTCCTGGAATTAGCTGTCTAATTAGCTGTCTACCTTAGGCTTCCTTCCGAATGTATCATTCCATGCAAAAAGCTCTACCTGGGGCTTCGGCCAAGTGCCAGTTGACCACTGATTCATACTCAAAAGATTCTTCGTTGGAGTCCACATTAGTAAATTGAGGATTTGCACAATTCAGTTACTTCTGTGTGATTTTGTCTTGTGTAGGAATGGTCTCCCCAAAATGTAGGGGAAGAGGTTAAGACTGTTTTCATTACCATTTTGTTACCCTTTATCCATGGATGATATGTTCCAAGATCCATAATAACAACAACAACAACAACCACAACGCTTTATTTATATACCTCCCAGCCCGTCAGCCTTCAAAGCAGTTTCACTCTCTCAGTCAACAACAACATTATTATTATTATTATTTATTATTAACTTTATTTGTACCCCGCTAACATCTGCCGAAGGATTCGGTGCAGCTTACAAAGGCCAAGGCCCTCAATAAAAACAACAGCATAACAAATACAACAATAAAACTCATAAAGCAAACTAATAAACATTAAAGCAATAACAGTAAAACATAAAAAAAAATATCATGACACATTTAAAACTGGGGCCGGGCCAAATGTAATGAATAAATTAAAGTGCTGGACATGACAGGTGAAATGTAAGGATTTTAGGGTAGGTGCGATGTGCAGGCAATCTTAAATCTCTGGTAAAGTGCGTTTGGGACATGATGCTGGGAGTTTCCTATTCTGGAAAGGCACACTGGAACAGCCAGGTCTTCAAGCTCTTCCTAAAGACTGCCAACGTTGGGGCTTGTCTGATGTCCTTGGGGAGAGAGTTCCAGAGTCGGGGGGCTACCACAGAGAAGGCCCTGTCCCTCATCCCCACCAATTGCGCTTGCGACACAGGTGGGATCGTGAGCAGGGCCTCTCCAGATGAATGGAGGGATCATGTGGGTTCATATACGGAGATGTGGCCACACAAGTAGGCGGGTCCCAAACTGTTTAGGGCTTTGTAGGTGAGCACCTGCACCTTAAATTGGAACCGGAAGATGAACGGCAGCCAATGGAGCTCCTTAAACAGGAGGGTTGACCTCTCTCTGTAAGGAGCACCAGTTAATAACCTGGCTGCCGCCCGTTGGACCAGTTGAAATTTCTGAGCCGTTTTCAAGGGCAGCCCCATGTAGAGCACATTACAGTAGTCCAATCTAGAGGTGACCAAGGCATGGACCACCCCGGCCAGATCAGCCTTTACGAGGTACGGTTGCAGTTGGCGCACGAGTCTCAATTGTGCAAAAGCCCTCCCGGCCACTGCCGACGCCTGAGCCTCAAGCGTAAGTGATGAATCCAGGAGGACACCCAAACTGCGGACCTGTGACTTCAGGGGGAGTGTAACCCCATCCAACACAGGTTGCCACCATATACCCCTATCCGGTTTACGATCGACCAGGAGGACCTCTGTCTTGCTCCAAAAATTCCTCCGTTCTCTCAGCTGGAGAACCATCTTGCACTAAGACCCCCCTCTGTCTAGGCACCCTCAGAACCATCGGACCCTAAACCCCCAAACCCCTCATCTTCATTAGCTGGCTGAACCACAACAATAATAATGCACTTCATTTATATTCTGCTCTATCTCCCTGAGGGGACTCAGAGTGGATTACAGTATACACATATATAGGCAAACATCCAATGCCTTTTTATACAGTGAACAACAATGACATGCAATACACAAACAAAGGCAAAGGTTTCCCTTTCCATCTCTGGCGTCTAGAGGCAATGCTCAACTCTGACCATGTGGAGGTGCTCCTGTTTCATTTTTCATGTCGAGGAGCCTGTTGTCTGTGGCCAGGGGAGCTTTTGCACAGTTAAAGCTTGTGCGCCAGTTGCGCCCGTACCTTGGAAAGTTGGACTTGGCCACAGTGGTCCAAGCTCTGGTTACATCCCGAATAGATTACTGCAACGCACTCTACGTGGGGTTGCCTTTGAAGACTGTACGGAGACTTCAACTAGTCCAACGGGCAGCAGCCAGATTACTCACCGGAGCGCCATACAGGGAGCACACCACCCCCCTGCTATGTCAGCTCCACTGGCTGCCAGTCCACCTCCGAGCACAATTCAAGGTGCTGGTCTTGGCCTATAAAGCCCTATATGGTTCCGGCCCAGTTTACTTATCCGAACGTATCTCTCTCTACGTTCCACCTCATAATTTAAAATCTACTGGGGAGGCCCTGCTCTCGGTCCCACCAGCGTCTCGAACGCGTCTGGTGGGGACGAGGGACAGGGCCTTCTCGGTGGTGACCCCCCGCTTATGGAATTCGCTCCCCAGCGAGATTAGATCGGCGTCCTCCCTCCTTACTTTTAGGAAAAAACTAAAGACGTGGTTTTGGAGCCAGGCCTTYGGYTAGTGGGCACAACAGCACTTTAGGCACTGAACTYGGACAATAGGATTGTTTGAAAATTGGAAATGGCTTTATGACCTGTGATTCTGTGATCTGTTCTATGTGGTTATGTAATTTTAATTAATATCACTGCTTAATTGTTATGTAATTGATTTTATATTGCGGTTTTATATTGTTGTTTTGATACTGTTGGCACTGAATAGTTGCCTGTGTTAGCCGCCCTGAATCCCCCCAGAAGGGCGGGGTAGAAATGGTCTAAATAAATAATAATAAGATAGACCTTCCTGGTTGAGTTGCTGGCAGGGCTGCATGGATGCCTTTTGCCTTCTTGCCAAGGCGGTACCTATTGATCTACTAACATTGCATATTTTCGAACTGCTAGGTTGGCATAAGCTAGGGCTAACAGCAGGAGATCACCCCCAACCCGCAGCTTCGAACTGCTAACCTTCTGGTCAGCATGTTTTTCTGCAGCTAGTTGTTTAACCCACTGTGCTATCATGGCTCCTATAATATCTCAGAAAACTATACATCCCAAAATCCCATACTCTGGCACCATTGCTATTAATTGTGTTGTCAAACTTCTATAATTCTGCAGTGTGGATATTAAGACCTACAAATCTGAGGTAATTTGGATTCTTGAGAATTGTAGGACCTTTCAAAACTACAAATCCCAGGATTCTATAGCCATGCAAAATGGTATCAAAGTGCTACAATAAGGCAGTGCAAAGGGGCTTTCTGTATGGTATTTTGAAAAGTAAAGTAAAGGAGATTGCTCCTAGTTGAAGAAGGATATAAGAAGCATCATCTGAGTGTGGCTTTGCATTGCTGCCAAGTACAGCGAGGTCAGGAAAAGAGCACCCTCAAGCTGTCATCTGGCCAGGAATCAGAAGACTATATTTGCAAAAGTCGGCTTGTATCTGAAAGGTCATGCAGTTGGCCTCCATACATGATGGCAAATGATGAACAGTAATGCAAATAAGGGAGCAGACAGTTATCCCCGTGGAAGAGGTCAGGTGTCAACTGTTTTTTGGCACATCAAATCCTTCCAGTAAAGAGCTTAGACACACAGGTCACAAAGATAACAACAACTGCAGCAGGATTTAAAGGAACAATTTACTTAAGAGTTTGAGCCAACAGAGTATTAAACTTCAGATTTAAAGCCGGGGTTAAGAGCTAAGGATGAAACATAAAATTGGAGTATCCCTTACGTGAAATGCTTCAAACCATAAATGTTTTGGATTTTGGGAAAAAAATGGATTTTGCAATACCTGTACTTTTACATATGTACATGATGTGATATCATAGAATCATAGAATCATAGAATCAAAGAGTTGGAAGAGACCTCATGGGCCATCCAGTCCAACCCCCTGCCAAGAAGCAGGAATATTGCATTCAAATCACCCCTGACAGATGGCCATCCAGCCTCTGTTTAAAAGCTTCCAAAAAAGGAGCCTCCACCACACTCCGGGGCAGAGAGTTCCACTGCTGAACGGCTCTCACAGTCAGGAAGTTCTTCCTCATGTTCAGATGGAATCTCCTTTCTTGTAGTTTGAAGCCATTTGTTGCTTTTGAGCCCCAGGTCAAGGCAAAAACAAGCTTGCTCCCTCCTCCCTCACATATTTATACATGGCTATCATATCTCCCTTCAGCCTTCTCTTCTTCAGGCTAAACATGCCCAGCTCCTTAAGCCGCTCCTCATAGGGCTTGTTCTCCAGACCTTTTATCATTTTTGGAGATAACAACAACAACAACATATTTTTTTTTGGTCATGTCAGAAGTGACTTGAGAAATTGCAAGTCGCTTCTGGAGTGAGAGAATTAGCTGTCTGCAAGGATGTTGCCTAGGGGATGCCTAGATGTTTTGATATTTTACCACCCTTGTGGGAGGCTTCTCTCATGTCCCCTCATGGAGAGCTGGAGCTGACAGAGGGAGCTCATCCACGCTCTCCCTGAACCTCCGACCTGTCAGGCTTCAGTCCTGACGGCTCAAGGGTTTAACCCATTGTGTCACTGGGGACTCCTAACAACAATAATAATATACTTTATTTATATATTATATAATAATTATTATTATAACAACAACAATAATAATAATATGGTAAAATACGTTATACCTATTTTGTACAAGTTGCCATTTGCATACAGATCTAGACACGTTTCATTATTTTTGAATGTATATTTTCTGATTATATCTTTAATGATTTGTGTCAAATAACTAATAAAATAATAATAATATACTTTATTATTACTGTTGTAGTGGTAAGGCTTTGAATTTTTGCCATTATCTATGTGTAAACTGCTTTGAGTCCCCCTTGGGGTGAGAAAAGCGGTATATAAATGCTGTAAATAAATACATAAAATAAATTATATTCCGCTCTATCGCTCTGAGGGGACTTAGGGTGGATTACAGAACACATATATGGCAAACATTCAATGCCATTACCAGCTAACAAGGACAGACAATACATAAACAGAGGTATAGGCTTTCCCATCTTTTCCATCTCCAGCATCTGGAGGCTGTGCTCGACTCTGGCCACAAGGTGGTGCTGTTGCTCCATCTTCTATGCAGAGGAGCTTTGTAGTCCGTAGACATCCAATTGAATCACCAGCATGTTGTTTATGGGTGCCTTTTTATTACCTCCCCGCTAAAAGCGGTACCTATTTACCTACTCAAATTATTGTTTTCAATCTGGTAGGTGGGCAGAAGCTAGGCTGACGGTGGGAGCTCACCCCAACCCAGGTTTGAACTGCCAACTTTTCAATCGGCAAGATTTTCTACAGCTGCCAGTTTAACCCCCTTTATTGACAAAATTCATTTATGTTTCATATATACCTTGTGCATATACCCTAAAATCAATTGTATACAATATTTCAACAATTTTGCAAGTAAAACAAAGTTTGTGTAAATTGAACATCGGAATGTGAAGTTGTCACTATTTCAACCTCCCATGTGGACAATTTTGGATTATTTTGGATTTTGGAATTTTGGTTAAGGGAGCCTCAAGATGTAGATATTTTGTTTTTGTTTCTCAAACTGGAAAAAAAAACCTTGCATTCATTGATTAATAGTAATTAGGTAAAGGTAAAGGTTTTCCCCTGACATTAAGTCCAGTCGTGTCCGACTCTAGGGGTTGGTGCATGACTACTGGATTGCCGTTACCTTCCTGCCGGAGCGGTACCTATTGATCTACTCATATTTGCATGTTTTTGAACTGCTAGGTTGGCAGAAGCTAGGGCTGACAGCATGAGCTTGCGCTGCTCCCTGGATTGGAACCTGCAACCATTAGGTTAGCAACCTTTAGGTCAGCAGCTCAGTGCTTTAACCCACTGCACCAAGGGGGCTCAAAACAAAATAGCAATTATACTTGGCAAATCTTCCCAACAATGATGTGATGTTGCTGTTCATTATCCCTGTTGTAAAGACTTATTTATATGACTTGGTCTTGAATGGATAATGAGTGCTCAGTAGCTTTGCAAAAGACCTGCTCTTGATGGAGGCGAAAATGGATTTATTGACTTGGAGATAAAAGTGTTTCTTTCTAATGCTGGAAAATGAAATTCCTGGAAAATCTTGAGATATTATTCATATGGCGGTTGGGGACAAGTTGCGTCCCTCTGTTTCCTTTTCTTCTGCAATTTGGGTCATTTTCAGCCCAAGTTGACGATGCTCCCCATGACATTGACCGAATCATTGCCCCGCGTCTTGTCTTTTGAGCTTCATAAACTGAATTTTGCATCATGTGCTGATACTCAGTGTATACGTTTGCATACTGAGAGAGATTTTTTTTGTCATGTCAGGAGCGACTTGAGAAATCAAGTCACTTCTGGTGTGAGAGAATTGGCTGTTTGCAAGGACGTTGCCCAGGGTACACCCGGATGATTTGATGTTTTATCGTCCTTGTGGGAGGCTTCTCTCATGTCCCCGCACGAGGAGCTGGAGCTAGTAGAGGGAGCTCATCCACCTGTCCCCGGATTCGAACCTGCTACCTGTCGGTCTTCAGTCTTGCTGGCACAGGGGTTTAACCCACTGTGCCACTGGGGGCTCAGAGAGAGATCGAGATGGAGCACTCTTTAGTTTTGGAAACTATTATTATGAATACCTATAATTTATGTTTTTGAACTATATTACTGATAGGGTGGCAAGATCAGGCCTATGCCAACACAGGAGCATGAGACGACTCCTTGTGATGCACTTTGTTATTGTTAACTAACCTTAAAATGCGTAGGGCAAGTGATGGAAATTTTAAAAGAACCTGAAACTCCTCCAGGCCACAAAATAAATGAGGAGAAATCCAAAATGCTGAACTTAAATATAATACGCTTTATTTATATCCTGCCCTTCTCCCTTAGGGGACTCAGAGCAGATTACTGCATTTACATAGGGTTGTAGTTTTTTTTTGAGGGGGCATGTTCTAGTGGCATTCTCTCCTGACGTTTCGCCTGCATCTATGGCAAGCATCCTCAGAGGTTGTGAGGTCAGACCACACTGTAAGACTTTAGGATCTATATAGCAATATTAAATGACCACTCACAAGCCAGTTTTGCTTTGAAATAGATATATTGCATGTATCTCTGCAGCAAAGAAAGACACTACTGACTTTTTCCCACCACCACTTCCTTTTATACACTTTTCCTGCCCATCTCCCCCCTCTTCTCAGTTTCCTTATTAGAGCTTGTTGCTTCACAAGTTCCAAGACAAGGTTTCCAGTGACCTCTGCTGGCTCCAAAATGTCACAGAGAGAATTGAAGCAGCCAGGATGATTCAGTCAGCTCCAGCTCCTGCCAACCTAGCAGTTCACGGAGGGAATTTGTAATGTCTTCATGCCGTCAGAAATTGACTCCTGACACACACAACCTCTGAGAATGCTTGCCATAGATGCAGGCGGAACTTCAGGAGAGAATGCCTCTAGAACATGGCCCAAATTTCCTAGCTCCAACAGACCTCACAACCTCTGAGAATGCCTGCACAAATGCAGGTGAAACATCAGGAGAGAATAGAATCATAGAATCATAAAATCAAAGCGTTGGAAGAGACCACATGGGCCATCCAGTCCAACCCCCTGCCTAGAAGCAGGAATATTGCACTCAAATACCTCTAGAACATGGCCATATTGCCTGAAAAAACCTACAATAACCCAGTGATTCCGGCCATGAAAGCCTTCAACAATACATTGAGCATTTACATAATAAGGCAAACATTCAATGCCTTTAAAATCCTATACAATGAGACACACAAACACAAACAAAGGCAGAGGCTTCTCCTTTCATTTCCAGCTTCTGGAGGCTGTGCTCATCTCTGGTTCTGAGGAGGTGCTTTCTCCATTTTCAAGCCAAGGAGCCTACGTTGTCACCTCCTGATTGTGTGGCCAGTAAGATTTCTTGAAGCGTCTCTTTATCTTTTCCTGCTGAAGTAATACCTATTTATCTACTCACATTTGCATGTTTTTGAACTGCTAGGTTGGCAGGAGCTGGAGCTGACAGACAGGAGCTCACCCCATTTCGCAGATTTGAACTGCTGACCTTCAGGTCAGCAAGTCAGCAGCACAAGGATTTAAGTTCCTTCTACACAAGAACAGCCAGTTACAGTTGAAAAGGGATATCCAATTTTTTCAACCAGTTTTCTGGATTTAAATACTGAGGATACTTTTGACAGCAAATCTATAGAAAATGTAAAATAGCATATCAATATGCATATAAAAAGATAAAGGAATGGACCAAATTAAAGATACCATTAGCAGATGTCAAAGCTCATATTCCTCCATAAATTTTAATTTAGTAGAATCCTATTAAAATGCATAAGGAAATATTTAGAAAATGGCAAAATCATATTGAGAATATTATCGCAGGAGGAAAATATCTGAAGTTCATTAAGGTAAAGGTAAAGTTTTTCCCCTGGCATTAAGTCCAGTTATGTCTGACTCTGGGGGTTGGTGCTCATCTCAATTTCTAAGTTGAAGAGCCAGCGTTGTCCATAGACACCTCCAAGGTCATGTGGCATGGAGTGCTGTTATCTTTCCGCCAGAGGGGAGGCACTTGCTGTATTCTCATCATAGAATCATAGAGTTGGAAGAGATCTCGTGGGCCATCCAGTCCATCCCCCTGCCAAGAAGCAGCAAAATTGCATTCAAAGCACCCCCGACAGATGGCCATCTCTGGGTTTAGGATAATGTTTACATGACTTTTCCTTACACTCATTTATGATTCTGAACCATACTGGTCTACAATCCCCATCTCAAAATGGATAGCATAAATAGACATAACAATAACAGTAACAACCAATCTAGAAAAGGAGAAGCAAATTGATGGTTTCATCAAAAGGTAGGAATTGCTGAAGGTTTTTAATTCAGCAGGAAATGCACCTTTAAAAGAGCAACTTTTGGAGGTATTAAGGATGACGTACTCTACTTTTCATCCTGTGACATACTATAACTCATGTCCCTTTGAAACCAATGTGTTGGGCCATGTATTATTTACATATCTAGCCTACAAATTCCACCCCCAACCTGCAAATATCTTTGCTTTAATGAAGAATGTGTCTCCATCAGACAACTTCTCAGGCAGGTCCTGTTGACCAGAGATATACCTTCATGGTTAAGCTTCATTTTGTTCTTCTGCATCCAATATAAAGTGGTTTCCAGATGGAAAGGAGAGCTATCCTTTAGTGTCATGTCCACATTGGTAGTTGCCAAATAGTAATTGCCAATCATCGCTTTTCATGATGTTGTTTAAGGAAGGACTGTGGTTACTATGATGAGCCTGTATTTCCAAGCAACTGCTGTTTAGCAGAATATCACAGTCATTACACCTTTCCTTTCTATGGGCAGATCAAAACATAATGTAGTTATTTACATCCAGTTTACTTACATGTATAAAGAAACCTAAAATAAATTTCTGTAATGTATTGGGGGCAAAGGGGTGAAATGTCGATGCAACGACCTTTAGTGTGAGAGTTCTTATGGAGTGTTCTTGTGTTCATCTGTGATTTTTGGAAGGTATATATAACATACGATCGAAGCTTTTATCTACTTGAGGAAATACAGAGGATGTTCATAGAATCATAGAGTTGGAAAAGACCTCATAGGCCATCCAGTCCAACCCCATTCTGCCAAGAAGCAGGAAAATTGCATTCAAAGCACCCCTGACAGATGGCCATCCAGCCTCTGTTTAAAAGCTTCCAAAGAAGCAGCCTCCACCACACTCCGGGGCAGAGAGTTCCACTGCTGAACAGCTCTCACAGTCAGGAAGTTCTTCCTAATGTTCAAATGGAATCTCCTTTCTTGTAGTTTGAAGCCACTGTTCTGCGTCATAGTCTCCAGGGAAGCAAAAAACAAGCTTGCTCCCTCCTCTCTATGTTGGTCTTATTGTGGACATTGCAAAGGCCACTCCTTGTTACAGAATAATCTATGGGGAGGACTGGGTACCAACTGTCAGAAAGTAGCATTACAGTCAGAAAGTGTAAGGGATCACGGGTTTAGGGTGCGGAGTACTTTTCGAAGTCCAATAGGTTCATGTAAGATACCGTTTATTCAAGCTGATCAGAATGTGGTGGACAGACAGCACTTCTACATGTGCTTCCTCAGACTGCCACCCCCTCCTCTGTTTTTTCTGGCCTTTATACTCAAGTAATACAAGGGGTTTTTGGTCATGGAAAGTACTCTCTTTCCAGCACCCCTCCCTTGACCTTTTGATGGAAAGTTCCTTCTTGCACCTGCAGACTTTGTGCTTAATCACAACCTTTGCGCTTAACCACAACCCAACTTCCTATGTAAGCTTGAACTTTGTATGACCTCTACATGTCATCTCTTGTTTTTAAAACATTTTATTCCGTGTTGCTCCTTTTCTACAGAGAAAGGGTACATTTCTTATATTTGTTGCTAATTTCATTCAAAGCCCCTTGCTTAGCATTTGCTAATTTCACTCAAAGATCCTTTCAAAAGTAGCATTACAGTCATAGAATGATAGAATCCTAGAGTTGGAAGAGACCTTATGGGCCATCCAGTCCAACCCTATTCTGCCAAGAAGCAGGAAAATCACATTCAAAGCACCCTCAACAGATGGCCATTGAGCCTCTGTTTGGAAGCCTCCAAAGATGGAGTCTCCACCACACAACAACCAACAACAAGTGTAACAACAAGAAGTCCCAAAACCAAACATTGATTTTGGCATTTTATATGAACGGCACCATTATACTATGGCATTGTAAAATATATAGAACTAGTCATCCCCTGCCACACGTTGCTGTGGCCCAGTCTGTGTATATGTGTTTTGTGTGTGTATCTATGTGTATATATGTCTGTTTGCGTATATATGTGTGTGTTTTTGCGCATGCATTGTAATGTATTTTTATTTCCTGGCTTTTTAAGTCTATTCTGCTGTGTTTTTCAGTGTTTTTATGAGTGATGGTCACTCGTTGGCCTGATAGCTTTATTGTGTCCAAATCTGGTGTCAATTTGTCTAGTGGTTTTTGAGTTATGTTAATCCCACAAATGAACATTACATTTTTATTTATATAGATTTAGTGTGTGTTTGTGTATGTGTTAGGACTAGATCATCCTTGGATAACAAGGGACCACTATACTGCTTGAATGTCACCCTTTTTTTGTTTCTTCTAAAACCTACCTAGCAACAGCAGTGGTGCTGGGCAAGGTTGCTGTTGTAGCCTCCATGAGTTGGCAATACTAACATTGTGGGCATAAGGATTATCGGGAATTGTAGTTTTCCAAACATCTCAACTAACAATCCCAGAAACCCTTGGAAATCCCAGAGTACAAGCTACTTTCTAGAGCATTGAAAAGCAATGGTTCTTGTGTGAAAGGGCCCTTAGTTCAACTGAAAAAAGAAGACACGTTTCATGGTCGATCAACACTGATAAGATCAGGTTCTTGGATTTGCTAGAAATATGAATTACTTAGAGCAGGGTTTCTCAACCTTCCAAATGCCGTGACCCCTTAATTCAGTTCCTCAAGCTGTGGTGACCCTCAACCATAAAATTATTTTTGTTACTATTTCATAACTGTAATTTTGCTACTGTTATGAATCGTAATCTAAATATCTGATATGCAGGATGTATTTTCATTCACTGGACCAAATTTGGCATAAATACCCAATGCACCCAAATTTGAGGTTGGGGGGGGGGGAGATGATTTTGTTATTTGGAAGTTGTAATTGCTGGGATTTATAGTTACTGGAAGAGTTTGGTAGGCATTGACCTTGAGTTTTGGAGTTGTAGTTCACCTACATCCAGAGAGCACTGTGCACTCAAACAATGATGGATCTGGACCAAACTTGGCACAAATACTCAATGTGCCCAAATTTGGACACTGGTGGAGCTTGGGGGAAATAGACATTGACATTTGGGAGTTGTAGTTGCTGGGATTTATAGTTCATCTACAATCAAAAAGCATTCTGATCCCCTCCAATGATAGAATTGGGCCAAACTTCCCACACAGAACTCTCATGACCAACAGAAAGTACTGTGTTTTCTGATGGTCTTTGGCGACCCCTCTGGCACCCCCTGGTGACCCCCTTATGGGTCCCGACCCCCAGGTTGAGAAACACTGTCTTAGAGCCTATAGATTGCCAGCCCTCTACATTGGTGGAGTTTCCAAAAAGTACCAAATCTATTTGAACAAATTTTACACGAATTGAGAAACATCCCGAGGATATGCATTCTTTGATTGCAATACACAAGTTTCCAAGTGCTGTACCAAAGTAATCTGACAAGTTTTGATAGTTTTGGTCTAATATTCTCTATAACTCTTTTTAATATTATTATTATCTGGTACCTTTTGGAAACAAACTCCACATTTGTGGGTTTGACTTTTGTGGATTTGATTACACTGTGTAACAAAATTAGAAAAAAATATGTTCCTGGTTTGAAAGTGTTATTTCCTGTTCATTTGTGTGGTACTTACAGTAGAGTCTCGCTTATCCAACCTTCGCTCATCCAGTGTTCTGTATTATCCAACGCAGTCTGTTTCCCGCCTGGATCCACAGCTGTTTCAATACATTGCAATGTTTTGGTGCATCTAATCAACTCGCAACAAAAGATTGCTCCAGGCACTGCCAGGCAATCAAATGCTAATCAAGGTGGACAGTTGAAACATTCACACCTAGCTGTAGCAGACAAAAGTCATTTGTCCCTGGTCATTCCACAGATATATAAACCCTTTTTCCTAGTTCCAACAGACCTCACTACCTCTGAGGATGCTTGCCATCGATGCAGGCAAAACGTCAGGAGAGAATGCCTCTAGAACATGGCCATATAGCACGAAAAAACCTACAACAACCCAGTGATTCCAGCCATGAAAGCCTTCGACAATATTTTGGTGCTAAATTTGTAAATACAGTAATTATTATATAATGTTACCATGTATTGAACTGCTTTTTCTGTCGATTTGTTGTAAAGCATGATGTTTTGGTGCTGAATTTGTAAAATCATAACATAATTTGACATTTAATAGGCTTTTCCTTAATCCCTCCTTATTATCCAACATTTTCGCTTACCCAACGTTTTGCCTGCCTGCTTATGTTGGATAAGCGAGACTCTACTGTACATTGAAAGTAGTTGTTCTACTCCAGAAACTTCATTTTTGTGGCTGTCACAAACGTTGTTGAATTGGTTGAGACTCAATGAGATATTTGTTGAAATGTGCTGCAGGATGTCCCTCCCGCAGAAAAAAGGATTTTGCAGTTTAATAAACTTTTCCCATGTTTTTATGATAGAACCAATTAGGAAATGACATTTATAACTCAGGAACAAGAATCTTGTTACATAGAGTTATTCGTGAATTTGATTAATATGTTCTCTTAAGGCAGCGTTTCTCAACCTGGGGGTCAGGAACCCGGGGGGGGGGGGGGTCACAAGGAGGGTTTCAGAGGGGTCCCCAAAGACCATCAGAAGACACATATTTCTGATGGTCTTAGGAACCCCGTCCGTCCTTCTCTTTCTTTTTAGAAACAGGCAGCGAATCCTCCCACCAAAAGCCCTCCTCCTGCTGTGACTGTAGGTGAACTATAAATCCCAGCAACTACAACTCCCAAATGTCAAGGTCTCTTTTCCCCAAACTTCACCAGTGTTCACATTTGGGCATATTAAGTATTCGTGCCAAGTTTGGTCCAGATCCATCACTATTTGAGCTCACAGTGCTCTCTGGCTGTAGGTGAACTACAACTCCAAAACTGAAGTTTAATGCCCACCAAACCTTTCCAGTATTTTCTGCTGTTCGTGGGAGTTCTGTGAGCTAAGATTGGTTCAATTCCTTCGTTGGTGGAGTTCAGAATGCTCTTTGATTGTAGGTGAACAATAAATCCCTGCAACTACAACTCCCAAATCCCCCCCCCAAACTCCACCTGTATTGACCTTGAAGGAGCTGACCTTGAAGGAGCATATTGACCTTGGATTGACCTTGAAGGAGCATATTGGGTATTTGTGCCAAATTTGGTCCAGTGAATTAAAATACATCCTGCATATCAGATATTTACATTACAATTCATGTTGTTGTTCATTCGTTCAGTTGTTTCCTACTCTTTGTGACCTCATGGACCAGTCCACGCCAGAGCTCCCTGTTGACCATCACCACCCCCAGCTCCTTCAAGGTCAATCCAGTCACTTCAAGGATGGCATCAATAATAGTAGCAAAATTACAGTGATGAAGTAGCAACAGAAATAATTTTATGATTGGGGTCACCACAACATGAGGGGTCACGGCATTAGGAAGGTTGAGAAACACTGTCTTAGGGCATCTCATGGTCCTCCGACATCAATCTATGATCAGCTTCCAGCAAAAGTTGACCATAGAATTGCACCAGAGGATATGGAGATTCCCAGATGGATGATCCTCCAGGTTTTTCAACATCTGTGGGGCTCCTATGTTCCTAATCCCAGCAAATGTGGAGGAACCATTGTAAATTTGATGCCCAAGAACATGAATTTTGCCCTGCCAGAAAAATTGCTAGGTTGCAGTGTTGTGTTAGACTCAGTGTTGTGTTAATTTTGTGTAGGTGGAATAGCTTTTCACACAAGCCAACCATCAACGAAGTCTGAATGGCAAACAACCGCTAAGCCGTCGTTGTTTAGAAATGGCTAAGAACACCGGACTTGGTTGTTCTTCTTTTTCACTTTTTTTCCCTATTCTCTGTCTCTCTCTTTTGTTTTTTTGCCTTTGCTCCCCTGTAGTATCTCTGTGGCTATGCGTCCAGTACTTTTGGCCAGTCGCCTGCGCCCACTTTGAAGGTAAAATAGATCAAAGAGCTCCCTTCTGTGGTATGTTCGCTTCTACCCTCTGTCACTGGTTTACTACTTTCCTTACGTCGTTTACAACAGGTCCTTTACAAGAGGACAGACTCGCTTATGGATACACAGAGGGCTTGTCTCAGAGAAGCAAGGCTGTTTTCTGAGTTGGCTAGGGATGAGTGGAACCGCTACCTTCTGCATGAAAAGGTGAAGACAAGGGCAACCAAAGAAAGTAATGGTATTCCCAATGGTCAGAGTGCTTTCCTTGTGGATGATGATTACAGACTAACCGTTGGGGGGCTTTCTGGGGTTCAAAGCAAGCTGACTAGCCAGGAGGTTGAAACATCCTGTGAGAAGTCACCAAAGTTTGGAGAAATTGTTTTGTGGAGTGTAACTTCACAAAATTGGGGGTTTTTTTTGCAAATTGTAGTTCCAAAAGTTGTTTTTTTATTTTCAAAATCTGGGGCCCATCATTAAAGAATAAAGCTTCTATTTATTTGTATTGTTGAAGGCCCATTTGTATTGTTGAAGGGTACCCATTTCCAGCTGGTGCCAGAGTGCTCTGGCTCCGCATGATGATGTCTGTATGTATGTTTCAGTGGTGCAAATTTAGAGTAACAAAAAATTCCAGGAACAAGGGGAAGGGAGAGTGAGGTTGTATGCATGCACTTGGTTGTACCATGATATTTTGAATAAGCCCGAAAATGGCGCACCAGCATTGTGATTCCAGTGCCATCTTGATGTGCAGTTGTGCATGGTGTGGAGTGAAAAGAAAATCTGCGTGTGGGTTAGCAGTAAATCTTCAGTGAGTCCCAGCAGCAGCACTGGGGCAGTCAAAAGTCATAGAATCATAGAATCACAGAGTTGGAGGAGACTCCAAGGGCCATCCAGTCTGACCCCATTCTACCATGCATGAGCAGACAATTCAACACTCCCCAAAGTCTCTGTTTAAAAACCTCCAGAGAAGGAGACTCCTCTGCACTTCGAGAAAGCATATTTGCACAGCTCTTACCATGGGATTTTGGCCTGCATCAATAGGAGCATAGTGCCTAGATCTAGGGAAGTCATGCTATCCCTCTATTCCGCCTTGGTTAGACCACACCTGGAATATTGTGTCCAATTCTGGGCACCACAATTCAAGAGAGATATTGACAAGCTGGAATGTGTCCAGAGGAGGGCGACTAAAATGATCAAGGGTCTGGAGAACAAGCCCTATGAGGAGCGGCTTAAGGAGCTGGGCATGTTTAGCCTGAAGAAGAGAAGGCTGAGAGGAGATATGATAGCCATGTATAAATATGTGAGAGGAAGCCACAGGGAGGAGGGAGCAAGCTTGTTTTCTGCTTCCCTGGAGACTAGGACGTGGAACAATGGCTTCAAACTACAAGAAAGGAGATTCCATCTGAACATGAGGAAGAACTTCCTGACTGTGAGAGCTGTTCAGCAGTGGAACTCTCTGCCCCAGAGTGTGGTGGAGGCTCCTTCTTTGGAAGCTTTTTAAACAGAGGCTGGATGGCCATCTGTCAGGGGTGATTTGAATGCAATATTCCTGCTTCTTGGCAGGGGGTTGGACTGGATGGCCCATGAGGTCTCTTCCAACTCTTTGATTCTATGATTCTATATGGAAGTTCTTCCTAATGTTTAGGTGGAGTTGTTTTTCCATAGTTTGAATCCATTGCTCTGTGTCGTAGTCTTTGGAGCAGCAGAAAATACACTTGCTCTGTCCTTAAGTCTCATGTGAAATGCAAGCCCTGCCAGTAAACACTGCCACCACTTTGCTATAGAAAATTATGCTTCTACCTGAAATGTCGCTGAATATGCCTGTACTGCTGGGCATATTTTTCTAGATTGTCCTCATTGTAATTTCTACAACCATTTGCACATCTGGCCAGCTGGCCAACCCTTGTCTAGCGACCTCTGTTATATGTCAAGGAGCCATCCTATGATATCGTGAGGGTCTGCCCTATTACTCATATGCATGTGAAACCCTCTCTTGGTCTGATTTTGGCCCTGAAATACTACAAAATGGGGTGCAAGTAAAATGGGAACATTCACCCATCCTTTGAGATAACTCAGCGACCCTCCTGCATGTCTATTAATTATTGAGAAAGATGGGAGGGCTTTTTCTGACGCGGTTCTCAGGGTACAGCATACTCTGCTTCAGATATTGTTTTGCTATGAACTGACTCAATGCTCAGTTATAAGTCAGACTTGCAAGTGAAATGAACAGAGGGTTGTGTTAGGTTTTTTCGGGCTATATGGCCATGGTCTAGAGGCATTCTCTCCTGACGTTTCGCCTGCATCTATGGCAAGCAACCTCAGAGGTAGTGAGGTCTGTTGGAACTAGGAAAGTGGGTTTATATATCTATGACCAGGATGAGATAAAGGACTCTTGTCTGCTGGAGCTGGGTGTGAATGTTTCAACTGACCACCTTGATTAGCATATAATGGTCTGACAGAGCCTGGGGCAAACTTTTGTTGAGAGGTGATTAGATGTCCTTGTTTGTTTCCTCTCTGTTGTTGTGCTGTTGTAAGCATCCTCTGAGGATGCTTGCCATAGATGCAGGCGAAACGTCAGGAGAGAATGCCTCTAGACCATGGCCATACAGCCCGAAAAAACCTACAACAACCCAGTGATTCCGGCCATGAAAGCCTTCGACAATACATTGAAATAAACAGAACTCAAAAGTAAACAATGCTTTCCCCACCATCCTGACTTAAAAATGAAAGCATTGTATTCACAGTCTCCAAACTATATTTTGTGAAGCACTGGGAATCTACTAGACTTGTGCATGGATTTCGTGTTCAATTCCCTTCGGCCAATCCGGCTTGTTCGCATTGGCCGAATGGCCATAATGGTAAAGGCTCAGTCATCACACTTTTTCGTCCATTATGGGATCACGTGGCAGCTGATCATGGATCCTCCTCCCCTATTTGGCACCATGTGGTGCGCAAAGGCTGCCATGTACTGCACACACGGGATTTCCCTTTAAGCCCTGCCTGTTAAGCTCATCAGAATGGAAGAATACTGTAACCTGTCTTATGCAAGCTGTGTCTAAGGAAAGCATCCCAGGAGGGGTGCTTCCTTAACCCCATTCTTCAAACCCAGACTCCCTTGAAAGGAAGATAGGAGAGGGTCCCAGGAAGGATGCTTCCTTAATCCCATTCTTCAGACCCAGACTCCCTTAAATGAAGAAAGGAAAGGATCCCAGGAATAATAATAATAATAATAATAATAATAATAATAATAATAATAATTTATTTTTAACCCACCCTCTCTCCCCGAGGGGACTCAGGGTGGCTTTCAAAGTAAAATGGCAAACATTCAATGCCAACAACAACAACACTTTATTTATATTCTTCCCTATCTCCCCGAAGGGAACCCAGGGTGGATCATAGTACACATATGTGGCAAACATTCAATGCCGTTTGAACAGACAGGACAGGACAGACAGAAAGGAGATATGTTGTGTCGACGTCCAGCTTTCAGTGTCTTTGGAGGCTGGATGGCCATCTGTTGGTGGTGCTTTGAACACGATTTTCCTGCTTCTTGGCAGAAAGGGGTTGGACTGGATGGCCCATGAGGTCTCTTCCAACTCTATGATTCTGCGATTTTACATTCAGCTTTTTGCACCTTAAATAGAGGTGGTTCAGACTGAATATTCCCCTTCTTTATTTTCCTTCTGCATGCAGTTGGCAATGCTAGACTGATTTGTTATGTAGTTTCTTCCTGTGGGAATCTGGGACGAACACAGCAAGAGGCAGGATGCTTAATGGGGTTGTCCTTGCATCCGGTGATACTTCCCTTAGAAAAGCTGATTCATATGGCTTTTGCTCAGGTATTCTGAGCTTTTCCTTTAGAATTGGAAAGGGAAATTAACTCCTGATTCATATTTGTTAGTTATCTTGAGCAATATACATCAAAATGTAGTGTGGCTCTGTGTTGTCGCACCCTGGGCCTGAAATAATGTCTGTTTACAGGTCATGCCTTCTGTATGCCCAACGGGACGCCGAGGTGTCTCAGCTGAAGGGCCCCTTAGATTTCCCAACACGAACCTAACTGATGATATGCCATCCAAATATTCAGATATTTTGAAAATTACACAGTTTCTCTCTCTTCTCATTTATCCCCTTGGTCCTCAGTGTACTGTATTTCTGCAAACCGAGTTCAAAGCTTAAAAGTGGTTTCATAGGATCCTAGAGTTGGAAGAGACCTCGTGGGCCATCCAGTCCAACCCCATTCTGTCAAAAAGGGGGGAAATTGCATTCAAAGTACCCCTGACAGATGGCCATCCAGCCTCTGCCTAAAAACCTCCAAAGAAGGAGCACCGACACATTCCAGGGCAGAGAGTTCCACTGCTGAACAGCTTTCACAGTTAGGAAGTTCTTCCCCATGTTCAGGCGGAATCTTCTTGTAGTTTGAAGCCATTGTTCTGCGTCTTAGGGCCCTTCCACACAGCCCTACATCCCAGAATATCAAGGCAGAAAATCCCACATTATCTGATAACCCAGTTCAAAGCAGATATTCTGGGATTTTCTGCCTCGATATTCTGGGATGTAAGCCTGTGTGGGAGGGCCCTTAGTCTCCAGGGCAGCAAAATACAAGCTTGCTCCCTCACCTTCACATCTTATCCATGACCCTCATCATGTCTCCTCTCAGCCTTCTCTTCTGCAGGCTAAACATGTCCAGCTCTTTCAGCCGCTCCTCATAGGGCTTGTTCTCCAGACCCTTGACCTTTTTAGTCGCCCTCCTCTGGACACATTCCAGCTTAGAGTCAAGATCTCCCTTCAATTGCAGTGCCCAGAATTGGACACAGTATTCCAACTGTGGTCTCACTAAAACAGAATAGAGGGGTAGCATGACTTCCCTGGATCAAGACACTAGACTCCTATTTATGCAGACCAAAATCCCATTGGCTTTTTTTGCCGCCTCATGACATAGTTGGCTCAAAAAAAAAAAAAAAGCCATCACACGGAAAAGGGAAGATGCTCTCATAGACAGATGCATGTTATGAAATGGCTATTTGGTCCCAGCATTTCTGCACACAATTACAACACTTGGGTGCCTTTTGCCTTCCATGATCACAGCCTATGGGATCCTGGGTTTGATGTGGCAATAGAGCTCTGTGGCAGGTCCTCCAGTGCAACTTCCATAGGATTGAACTGGATGACAGACAAAGGCTTAAAGAGAACCCCCCCCCCCCCCCCCCAGTTACATGTAGGATGACAGCAGAGGCGTCCATAAATACAACAATCTGCAGATAACTAAATCCATGGCTGCTTAACGGGCACATGTAGAAGGATGCCTATAAATCAATTAGGCTTCTCCCCAGGCTTTATTAAAAGCGTATTTTTTTTTCTGATGCAAGTGTTGGCACAATATATTACACTATGGAACAAAATTTGAAAAATGTCCCATTCCTGGTTTGAAAGTGTTGTTTCCTCTTTAATCACGTGGTCCTTACTTTGCAAGTAGTTATTATACTCCAGAAATTTCGTTTTTGTGGCTGCCACAAACTCAGTTGAATTACAGTAAATTCTTGCTTATCCGACCTTCGCTTATCCGACATTCCGTCTTACCCGACACTCTTATCCGACGCCCCCGTTTTCCTCTAGTATTTCCCCTTTAATTAAAGGAGTGATCCCAACTCTCTCTCCATTCCCAATAAGTGAAAAAGGCAAGACGAGGAGGAGGAGGAGGAGGAGAGGAGGAGGAGGGTGGTGGTGGTGGGGAGGAGGAGGTGGTGGAGGAGGAGGAGGAGGAGGAGGTGGTGGTGGTGGTGGTGGTGGAGGAGGAGGAGGTGGTGGAGGAGGAGGAGGAGGAGGTGGTGGTGGTGGTGGAGGAGGAGGAGGAAGTGGTGGAGGAGGTGGTGGAGGAGGAGGAGGTGGAGGTGGAGGAGGAGGAGGAAAAGAGGCAGGACCAAAAGCAGAAGTGTCCTCCATCCTTCCCCCTGTGATTTCCATGCTCCTCTTCCACATCAGGGCACTTCCTGCTAAGGTGGTCTAGCCCTGAGGCATTGCTTTGCCTTAAACCTTTGACTCCCTTAAACCTTTGACTATAGCAAAATGTGCTGCAGGATTTTCTGCAAAAATGGAACTATAGAGGAGAGTCTGCTGAACAAGCCAGTGCCTGCCATATACCAGTACTGCCATCTGTTGAGGAGTTACGAAGGTGGAGGCATTACTTTTCATTCAACCCTCATACAAAAACCCAATGAATATAGTTAAGGAATATTATAAGATATTTTTTGCATCTTAATACAGTTCGCCCCCCCCCCCCACCATGTTTTTATGATAGAACCTGTTAGGAAACGACATTTATAACTCAGGAACAAAAATTGTGTTATCACCCATTCCTAATAGAAAGATGCCATAATGCTTTGCATTAAGGAGTTTCTGAATTCCACCCCTAACATTCCTGGAAAAGAAGTTTCATAGCGTTTGACGGGGGAAAAGCTTGCCTTCTCCCTTGAGTCTAGATCATGCTGGAATTGATGAACAAATCCCCTGACCTGGCATGAGAGCTGCTTCCTATGCAGAAAACATTCTTTACAACCCGCTTGAGAAAGGGGAAATAGTCTGCTGTTGTTTGTGTTATCTTTTCATTTCCTGACATGGATCCATCGTAATGCTGCCCTTTTTTTTTCTTAGGGGGCAGAGACTAGGAAGCGTTCCCCGACTCTCAGCAGCCAGTTCAAGCGGTCTTTGGAGCTGCTGATGAGAACCCTCAGCGTCTGCCAGCCGTTCTTCGTCCGTTGCATCAAACCCAACGAGTACAAGAAGCCCATGGTAAGCTCCATATTGATTCCCCTTCTTCTTCTGAGTCAAGTTACTTGCATAGAAGCGATCCCTAGATCTCACATTGCAACCTTGGAACTGTATTGTCGAAGGCTTTTGTGGCCGGAATCATTGGGTTGTTGTAGGTTTTTTGGACTATATGGCCATGTTCTAGAAGCATTTTCTCCTGACGTTTCGCCTGCATCTATGGCAGGCATCCTCAGAGGTTGTGAGGTCTGTGGAAACTAGGAAAATTGGGTTTATATATGTGTGGAAAGTCCAGGATGGGAGAAAGAACTCTTGTCTGTTGGAGCTAGGTGTGAATGTTTCAATTGGCCACCTTGATTAGCATTTGATGGAGGCGCAGTGGGTTAAACCCGGTGGCACTGTGGGTTAAACCCCTGTGCCGGCAGGACTGAAGACTGACAGGTCGCAGGTTCGAATCCGGGGAGAGGCGGGTGAGCTCCCTCTATCAACTCCAGCTCCCCATGCGGGGACATGAGAGAAGCCTCCCACAAGGATAATAAAAACATCAAATCATCTGGGCGTCCCCTGGGCAACATCCTTGCAGACGGCCAATTCTCTCACACCAGAAGTGACTTGCAGTTTCTCAACCAAAAAAAAATTAGCATTTGATGACCATGTTCTAGAAGCATTCTCCCCTGATGTTTCACCTGCATCTGTGCCAAGCATCCTCAGAGGTTGTGAGGTTTGTTGGAAACTAGGAAAATTGGGTTTATATATCTGGGTGGGAGAAAGAACTCTTGTCTGTTGGAACTAGGTGTGAATGTTTCCATTGGCTACCTTGATTAGGATTTGGTGGCCTGACAGTTTTTAGGTGTGGCTTGTTTCTGCCTGGGGGAATCCTTTGTTGAGAGGTGATTAGGTGTTCCTGATTGCTTCTTGTCTGGAGTTCCCTGTGTTTGAGTTTTGTTTTTTATTTACTGTTTTAATTTTAGAGTTTTTTTAATACTGGTAGCCAGATTTTGTTTATTTTCATGTTTTCTTCCTTTCTGTTGAAATTGTCCACATGTTTGTGGATTTCAATGGCTTCTCTGTGTAGTCTGACATGGTGGTTGTTATTTATTTATTTACTTCATTTATATACTGCTTTTCTCAGCCCTTAGGCAACTCAAAGCGGTTAACAACAGCAAACATTCAGTGCTAAACATCATTAAAAAAATTAAGGGACAGATTAAAACAGTAGCATAATAAACAATTAAGCATCAATATAGCAAATCATTAGCGTCTCATCAATAGAATCAAAATCCAATCTCATCATCCATTATTCCGTGTTCCTATATTTGTTACACTGCCTAATCAAATGCCGGCTCGAACAACCAGGTCTTCACTTTCCTCCGAAATGCCAGTAGAGAGGGGGTCGATCTAATATCTGTAGGTAGGGCGTTCCACAGCCGAGGGGCCAACACTGAGAAGGCCCTGTCTCTCATCCGCGCCAGAGTGGTCCAGCATTTCCGTGTTCTCAAATAATATGCTATGTCCAGGTTGGTTCATCAGCTGCATCAACCTTGGAATACTGTCTGTCCTTTTCCTTGCTAGTTACTCCTTACTTTAATTACCATAAGCCAGCATGGAAGCAGCAGTGATTTGAGTTTTGAACTGGTGAGATCAGAATTTCAATCCCCATTGAGTTGTGAAAACTCCACTTAATGGCCTTGAGCAAGTTATACTCTCTCAAATTAAGGCAGTGTTTCTCAACCTGGGGGTCTGGATCCCTGGGGGGGGGTCACGAGGGGGTGACAGAGGGGTTGCCAAAGACCATCAGAAAACACAGTATTTTCTGTTGGTCATGGAGGTTCTGTGTGGGTAGTTTGGTCAAATTCTATCGTTGCTGGGGTTCAGAATGTTCTTTGATTGTGGGTGAACTATAAATCCCAGCAACTACAACTCCCAAATGTCAAGGTCTATTTCCCCCAAACTCCACTAGTATTCACATTTGGGCATATGGAGTATTTGTGCCAAGTTTGGTCCAGATCTATTCTTGTTTGAGTCCATAGTGATTTCTGGATGTAGGTGAACTACAACTTCAGAACTCAAGGTCAATGCCCACCAAACTCTTCTAGTGTTTTCTGTTGGTCATGGGACTCCTATGTGCTAAGTTTGGTTCATAGAATCATAGAATCAAAGAGTTGGAAGAGACCTCATGGGCCATCCAGTCCAACCCCCTGCCAAGAAGCAGGAATATTGCATTCAAATCACCCCTGACAGATGGCCATCCAGCCTCTGTTTAAAAGCTTCCAAAGAAGTAGCCTCCACCACACTCTGGGGCAGAGAGTTCCACTGCTGAACGGCTCTCACAGTCAGGAAGTTCTTCCTTGTGTTCAGATGGAATCTCCTCTCTTGTAGTTTGAAGCCATTGTTCCCTTGCGTCCTAGTTTCCAAGGAAGCAGAAAACAAGTTTGCTCCCTCCTCCCTGTGGCTTCCTCTCACATATTTATACATGGCTATCATATCTCCTCTCAGCTTTCTCTTCTTCAGGCTAAACATGCCCAGCTCCTTAAGCCGCTCCTCATAGGGCTTGTTCTCCAGACCCTTGATCATTTTAGTCGCCTTCCTCTGGACACATTCCATCACTGGTGGAGTTCAGAATGCTCGTTGATTGTAGGTGAACTATATATCCTAGCAACTACAACTCCCAAATGACAAAATCATGATGGTCACTCCTTGGGTTAGTAGGCGTCTTATGCCCAAATTTGGCAGCAATTCTTCCAGTGGATTTTGAGTTATGATGTAGGTTAACTATAAATCCCATCAAGTATAGCTCCCAAATGACAAAATCAATCCCCCGCAACATCACCAGTATTCAAATTTGGGTGTATCGGGTATTTGTGCCAAGTTTGGTCCAGTGAATGAAAATACATCCTGCATATCAGATATTTACATTACGATTCATAACAGTAGCAACAGTTATGAAGTAGCAACGAAAATAATGTTATGGTTGGGGGTCACCACAACATGAGGAACTGTATTAAGGGGTCACAGCATTAGGAAGGTTGAGAACCACTGGCTTAAGGAAAGGCAGTGCAACCCTCCTCCATACACTTTAACTGACATGCTATGTGAGGGACAGTTCCAATTAATCTTCTGTCCTCCCACTTTCTCAGCTGCTTGAAAAATGTACCAATCTCTCTCCTCCTCTCACTTTCTCCCTATTTTCCTCAGCTTACTTTAATTACATTTCAATTAAAGGTTGGGAAGAATTATGTAAAGAAAGACTTGCAAGGGCACCTATGAAGGATACAAAATAAACGTTCTGCTTGTGTACAAAATTCTGTATACAAACACATCACCAAGGTTGCTGATCTTCAGTTCAGGAAATGAAGGGAATTTTTGTTCAGCAAACTGAAGAACCGTATGTTCTCCATCCCCAAATTAAACCTTTAAAGTACAGCTCAAACAAAGACAGAAAGCAGGTGGTAAAATAGTAAATAGTGTCAGGACCCTCTGCCTCAGATCTGCCCTGGTATGAAGTGTGTGGCTTGGAACTCCTATGTAACTTGACAGTGTATTGTCGAAGGCTTTCATGGCCAGAGTCACTGGGTTGTTGTAGGTTTTTCGGGCTGTATGGCCATGTTCCTGAAGCATTCTCTCCTGATGTTTCGCCTGCATCTATGGCAAGCATCCTCTGAGGATGCTTGCCACAGATGCAGGCGAAACATCAGGAGAGAATGCTTCTAGAACATGGCCATACAGCCCGAAAAATCTACAACAAACTAACTTGACAATGTTTTATATCTCTTCTGCTTAAGATGTATTACTATAACCTGTTTTGGCAGGTTATGGTTGTGTATTTATTCATATTAAACTAGTTAATTGAAGTTAGAATAGGAATATTATAGTTAGTTGGAAATGGCACCAATTAGTGCCTAAAACCTGGAAGATAAGAGGGGAAGTCTAGAAGGATAAAGAGCTGGTAGCCAAGCTCGTTTCTCATGTGAGTTCAGGCAAGTGATCCAATGTTTAGATGTGTTAGGCCTGGAGGGTCACCCCCAGAAGGTGTTATTGGGGGATACTCTGGCGTAATATAAAATAAACCACATGTACTTAATGTTTGATCAACCCACACACTGCCTTGCTAGAGAAAGAAAATATGTCACGCAGGTGTAAAAGTAAAAACAAGTATTTCATGGCCGGAATCACTGGGTTGTTGTAGGTTTTTTCAGGCTATATGGCCATGTTCTAGAGGCATTCTCTCCTGACGTTTCGCCTGCATCTATGGCAAGCATCCTCAGAGGTAGTGAGGTCTGTTGGAACTAGGAAAAAGGGTTTATATATCTGTGGAATGACCAGGGTGGGACAAAGGACTCTTGTCTGTGGAACTAGGTGTGAATGTTTCAACTGACCACCTTGATTAGCATATAATGGCCTGACAGTGCCTGGGGCAAACCTTTGTTGAGAGGTGATTAGATGTCCTTGTTTGGAGGTTTTTAAACAGAGGCTGGATGGACATCTGTCAGGGATGCTTTGAAGGTGATTTTCCTGCTTCTTGGCAGAGTGGGGTTGGATTGGATGATCCACCAGGTCTTTTCCAATTCTAGGATTCTATGAAATGTATGTATATGTTTATTTGATTTTATTTCTCAGTTGTGTTATTTATTGTTGTCTTATGTTTTATTGTGGCATGGAATAATTGCCGAATCTGAAAGCCACTCTGTCTCCCCCTTGGGATGGGATAGAGCAGGGTAAAAATACAGTAAACAAACAAATAAATAAATACTGAAAGGCAGTGAAAAGTGGACTAATGAAACTGTAATATGCAAAATGTTTGTGTGCCGTGTGTATATAGAGTGTGTAACTATTGCAACCTTCAGTCGTGACAGCGACAGTGTGTAGAACCTGTGCTGTATCTATATAAATAAAAATGCAATGTTTGTTTGTGGGATTAACATAACTCGAAAACCACTGGACAAATTGACACCAAATTTGGACACAAGACATATAATTATGCAACAAGTGGCCATCACTAAAAATTTTGATTTTTTTTCATTTGGGAGATGTAGTTGCTGGGATGTATAGTTCACCTACAACTAAAGAGAATGCTGAACGATGGAATTGAACCAAACTTGGCACACAGGACTCCCATGACCAACGGAAAACACTGGAAGGGTTTGGTGGGCATTGACCTTGAGTTTGGAAGTTGTGGTTCACCTACATCTAGAGAGCACTGTGGACTCTAACAATGATGGATCTGGACCAAACTTGGCACGAATACTCCATATGCCCAAATTTGAACACAGATGGAATTTGGGGAAAATAGACCTTGAAATTTGGGAGCTGTAGTTGCTGGGATTTATAGTTCACCTACAATCAAACCCCAACAATAACAGAATTGGGCCAAACTTCCCACAGAACTCCCATGACCAACAGAAAATACTATGTCTACTGGTGGTCTTTTGTGACCCTTCTGACATCCCCTTCTGACCCCCTCCAAGGAGTCCAGCCCCCATGTTGAAGAATGCCATCCAGTCCAACTTTCTTCACCAGGGCAAGAGAACATAATCAAAGTCCTCCCAACAGAGCCATCCAGCCATAGATAGATAGATAGATATAGATAGATAGATAGATAGATAGATAGATAGATAGATAGATAGATAGATATGATTCACACACATATGTGTGTATATGACACACACAGAGATATAGTCATAGATTTGAAAGGGGCCCCTAAAGAATGACAGTGATATGTTGCATGTTCCAGAGTAGGCAAACCAAACAATCTCCACATCAACACTGACAAAGAAACAACAAGAAATACTATTTACCCACAAGCATAAAGAAATTACATATATTAGAAACCAACACGTTCTCATTACTTTATTTTCCATACTGGGCCACAGCAACACGTGGCAGGGGACGGCTAGTTTTCATTAAATTTCTTCCATTCTTCAAAGGTGGACTTATTTAGTTCTGCAGCCGACACATAGGCTGTATATGTGGAGCGTGAAAGAAAAACATTCCTTCTGGGAGATGGTGTTTGGCCTGAGGTCAGGAAGGGCCAAAGGCTGATAGAGGCAGGAAGCAGGATTTCAGGAAACCAAAGAAAAGTAGAAAGATCTTTGCCTGTTGTTATGTGACATTTACTCTTCTTCTTTTTTAAAAAGTGTAGTATATGACTATTGCGTTTTGCTAGATCCAAACGGAAAAAGTTATTTTGGTTTCTATCCAAATGACAGTATTTTTATTACCGAGTGCATCTTCCTGGTACACGTAATTTTTAGAGCAGCTGTGGAAGGATGACTTGTATTGAAAAGCGACAAGTTGTTCTGGGAATAAGTGCATTCAATCAGTTCGAAAGCATTGTCAAAGGATTTCATGGCCGGAATCACTGGGTTGTTGTAGGTTTTTCGGGCTGTATGGCCATGTTCCAGAAGCATTCTCTCCTGACGTTTTGCTTGCATCTATGGCAGGCATCCTCAGAGGTTGTGAGGTCTGTTGGAAACTAGGAAAATTGGGTTTATATATCTGTGGAAAATCCAGGTTGGGAGAAAGAATTCTTGTCTGTTGGAGCTAGGTGTGAATGCTTAAATTGTCCACCTTGATTAGCATTTGATGACCTGACAGTTTTTAGGTGTGGCTTGTTACTGGCTGGGGGTATCTTTTGTTGAGAGGTGATTAGTTGTTCCTGATTGTTTCTTGTCTGGAGTTTCCCTGTGTTTGAGTTTTGTTTTTTTTAATTTACTTTTATAATTTTAGAGTTTTTTTAGTACTGGTAGCCAGATTTTGTTCATTTTCATGGGTTTTTTTTTTACCAGTACTAAAAAAACCTGTTGCACTCCAGGATAGGAAAACCCCTCTGACTGTAAACACCACACATTGAACAGGAAAATAATCATTTTATTGGAGATAATTAAAAAGCAGCAAAGTAAAAAGCACTTTAAAGAAATAGGTAAACCCAATTAGGTAAGAAGATAAGTCCAGGGTAAAGTTCAGCAAAGTCTATGAAAACAAAGTCCACACTTCTCTATTAAAATCCAGAAAACCAGGAAACATTAATCCAAAGCAGTCTTAAAACCCAAGATTCGAAACAATGAAACAAGAAATACTTAAGCATGAATCTTCCAAGCAAAGCTTCCATGAAGCAAGGACAAGAACTTAACTTGATTCCAAACGATGCTTCATCTGGCTACATTTCCCATACTTGGGACTTTTATCCCCTCATTAATCTATCCCAAGCACTCGGAAATTGGTTTCGCTTTAGTTAAGATTCCCTTATTTTTTTTTTTGTCAGAGCCTGGCAAAACGCCGAAGCCACTGTCCAACTTGTCTGTTTAGACTAATCACCTGCCATCTATCTATTTGCTCATTAACATTTGCAGCTGGGCCAGGTGCCCAGTTGTTTTCAAGCCCCAAATCCTGGGAACTCTCTGGTCGCAATTCAGAGAGTACACCATCATCCCCACACCCTTCAGAGACATTCTCATGGGAAACTACACTTTGAACAAGGATCTCCTGGTCATTCTCTGCATCAATATCATTGATCAAACCATTGCCATCTTGAAACTCATTGACATCACTCCCCACATTCAAAGCACCCTGATCCTGAAACACAATCACAGGCTGAGCTCCAACAAAAACTCTAAAATTATAACAGTAAATAAAAAACAAAATTCAAACACGGGGGAACTCTGGACAAGAAGCAATCAGGAACTCCTAATCACCTCTCAACCAAGGAATTTCCCAGGCAGTCCATCAAATGCTAATCAAGATGGCCAATTGAAACATTCATACCTATCTCCAACATACAAGAGTTCTTTCTCCCACCCTGGACATCATTCCCCAGATATATAAACCCAATTTTCCTAGTTGCCAACAACTTCACAACCTCTGAGGATGCTTGGCACAGATGCAGGCGAAACGTCAGGAGAGAATGCTTCTGGAATGGCCATACAGCCCAAAAGACCTACAAGAACCCAGTTCTAAAGCACCTGTTAGATCAGACCTGGGCAAACTTGGGCCCTCCAGGTGTTTTGGACTTCAACACCCACAATTCCATTGTGGGAGTTGAAGTCCAAAACACCAGGAGGGCCAAAGTTTACCCAGGCCTGATCTAAACCTCAAAGTCCGTTGAGTATGTTATATTAGAATGGTTCTTCAATCTGATGCGTATTTCTAGTGAGACCCAATTCTGTTTTTATTTTCCTTGCAACTTTGGAAAAAGTTTGCAGTTCATTTCAGCAAAGTGATTGCTGCAAACACTTTTTTTCTTTTTACAGCTGTTTGACCGGGAGCTCTGTGTCCGCCAGCTCAGGTACTCCGGGATGATGGAGACCATCCGGATCCGCAGGGCTGGCTACCCCATCCGTTATACCTTTGTGGAGTTTGTGGACAGGTACCGGGTGCTCATGCCAGGGGTGAAACCAGCATACAAACAGGTATATCATGTGAGAATTGGATTTTGGGGGGAAATGGCTTGTTGTGTAAACATGGATTAGTGATAACATAGGTCCCTTCTACACTGCCATATAAAATCAAGGTTATATGCTTTGAACTGGATTAAATGGCAGTGTAGACTCAAGGCTGAGGTAAAAATTGCTGGAAGAAACATTAACAACCTTAGATATGCCGATGATACCACTTTGATGGCCAAAAGCGAGGAGGAGCTGAGGAGCCTTCTAATCAAGGTGAAAGAAGAAAGCGCAAAAGCCGGGTTGCAGCTAAACATCAAAAAAACCAAGATGATGGCAACAATTTTTGTAAAATGTAAAATGTTATATTTTTCTGAGTTAGTAGGTTCAGTATAAATTGTGTGCATTTTAACAATTTTTTTGCTAGGAATGAACTAATATATGACCACATACAGGAGTGACCTGGACTGGAAAGTAGTCGTGCTGGAAAATGTTTGCTTTGCTTTGCTCTACCTAATTTGTACCTCCAGTCTAATATCCAATAGCACGTAAATTAGAACAGATTGGTCCTATCATACGTTCCACACCTTTCTGACTCTTGTAATGCAGTTTGTGGAGTTTAAATGTATTTATTAACTGGGTTTATGAGTAGCCATAAAATCCCACCATGCCATTTCTTTTAGGGGGACCTGCGGGGAACATGTCAGCGCATTGCCGAAGCTGTGTTGGGGAAAGACGATGACTGGCAGATTGGCAAAACAAAGATATTCCTGAAGGTAAGATGGCAATCAGGCGAGCCCATCTTGGGCCACTATCTTCTTTTGCTTTGGTTGTACCGACTCATTCACATGTTGCACAATTTCACCTAACCACTGTCAGTACTGTGATTTTAATGTAATGAAATAATGCTTATAGTTTAAACTGTGTGTTTGGTGTAGAACTGTAATGTTGTGCAAGGGTTAAATGCCTAGAGTGCAACTTTGGACAGTTCCAGTTGTGCCACACATTCCAGAGATGCGGTAACAGCATATATACTTTTCCAGCAATGTATGGCTAAGCGGAAAGATGTGTTTTTGGCTACTCCTGTAAATAGTTTTGTAATTTTTTAGAAATAGCAATAAATCTTTAAGTGCCGCTTTGGAACTGACTGAAGGTAGCACGCTTCATTGATTTATTTTGAACCTCTTAGCAGACGATCTGAGGTCAATAAACCGACAACCACATCCAACAAAATATGTTACTTCTAGGTCCTCCAGATGATTCTATGGTAAGCTTCCAGTGGAAGTTACTATAGCATCCTTCCAATGCAATTCAATGGTGTGGTGAAGTGTAAATTTTAACCTACAGTCATGTATAATTATAGGTAGGTTTTTAAAGGGGTAAGTATTTAAAATAGCATAACTGGGGGGATGGTAGCCAGCTCAGCTCACTCTGAGATGGGTTGCCATGGTAAAAGGGGAGGAGCCAACTGCCACTTGGCAGGAGCAGGCATTTTAAATAGGCAGTCTGTGGTTAGTGAACCGCATGGAAAGCTGGTTCTACTGTGTTGAGACTCAGGAAGGTTTAGGCTTTTAGCCTGTGTGGTTTAGATAGGTCAAGTTGATTCATTTAGATTAGTAGTTAGAGTTTGAGCAAAAGGAGAAGGGAACCCCAGTAATAATCAGAGGGAAAAAATAGGCCAGTACTTGGAGTGATCTGTTAAGGAAAGAAACACATTTTGAAGGAAATAAGTTTAAAACCTGTCTAGTGGAAAAAACAGTCCTCTTAAGAGTTATTTTATGAAAGGTTATAAATGTAACCACTAAAGGAATGTACCTCTAGGAGTTAAGAAACATTGAAACCATTAAGCTTCTATACTTCAATAAACTTATTACAGTTTCTCTTAAATCCAAGCCTCTGTTTCATATACTTTTGAGTCAAACCGTGCTACACATCAAAGGAAGATAAACAAAATATTACAGGCTAGTGGCTGTGTTATCTATTTTTTAGATTCATTACAAATTGTAGGAGACCCTGACAAATCAGCAACGTCCCTACAACTGGTGGCGTCATCACAAATGGTATGTTAGGATTGCAAGTCATGCTGTTTTATGGCATTTAGGTGTATCAGTGGTTTCAGGTACCCACAGATCAACCAGGAAGCTACGTGATTAAAGCAGAAGATGTGATAGAACATGATAACCTGATTCTTTTTCTTCCACTCTATGTACTTCCACTCTATGTACTTCCACTCTATATACTATATACTGCAGAGTCCCCAATGGCACGGGGGCTTAAGCTGCTGTGCTGCTAAATTGGCTGACTGAAAGGTCAGCGGTTTGAATCCAGAGAGTGGGGTGAGCTCCTGCTGTTAGGCCCAGCTTCTGCCAGCCTAGTAGCTCAAAAATGTGAATAGATCAATAGATACCGCTTTGGCGGGAAAATAACAGCGCTCCATGCAGTCATGCCGACCACATGACCATGGAGATGTCTACAGACAAAGACAGCTCTTCGGCTAAGAAATGGAGATGAGCACCAACCCCCAGAGTTGAACGTGACCAGCTTCAATATCAAGGGGAAACCTTCACTTTTACTATATACTTCTTTCTTCCAGCTTTCTTAGAAGTGATTTACGCCCTAATCTTGTTATGCTTCGGTGACATGAGGACCTCTAGATATTGCAAAATTGCAATGCCCAGAAGCCCTACCTAAAATGACCAATGGGGAGAAATGCTGGGAATTGCATCCAGACTTCCTGGAGATGGAGATTGACACTTCCCTCATGTTTGCTTGGTCTGAAGACCAAGCAAAGAAGCAAATTCCTTGAGTGCAACACTGACCTAATGTAGCCTGCACAATGGGTTTTTGCAGGTTTTTTCAGGCTATATGGCCATGTTCTAGAGGCATTCTCTCCTGACGTTTCGCCTGCATCTATGGCAAGCATTCTTAGATGTTGTGTGGTCCTCTGAGGATGCTTGCCATAGATGCAGGCAAAACGTCAGGAGAGAATGGCTCTAGAACATGGTCATATAGCCCGAAAAAACCTGTAACAACCCAGTGATTCTGGCTATGAAAGCCTTCGACAATACATAGCCTGCACACTTATTTTTAAACACATCCCTCTTTTGCCTCTTAGTGATCTCCCCCATGTCAGAAAGCATTATCAGGATCAGGCAGATGTCTGTAGAGGAAATTTGGGAAAGGCACTGGTCAAAAGGGCTTCTCAGGAGCTGGCTTGGTTTAAAAACATACGAGGCAGTGTAGGAGCCTTGACAACAGCAGTCCTAGAAAGAAGGCAAAGATTAGAGGGCAGGGGAAGAAAATCCCCTCATTTCCCAAACTCTGTTTTGTTCACAGACAGGAAGTGTGGAACGATAAAGGTGTACACACCCTTTCCCCTTCTCTCCATATCCTTGACATGACTAAATCTATAAGGTGTTAACTGATAAAGGGCTATTCTGGCATTTCCAAATATCGCTAAATTTATTTTGAGAATGCACGAGCCGCCTTATGTTGAGTCCTCAAAAGCTGGATTTACACTGCAATATAATGCCATTTCAGAATGCGGATTAATTGCATGCATTGAGCTGGATTATATGCCAGTGTAGACTCCAGCCTAAGAGTATTTTGGTACTTATATTAATGGGATAAACCAAGTTAGCATCAAGAGCATATTGTCGTTAAACTAGGGTAACTATCCTAAACTATCATAGTAAAGATGAGGAAGGAAAAACTTGGTTTATGGCATGGTTCAGCCACTAACCAAAATGGAGACTGTGGTTAAGAAATGAGAAGAAGGCTAGAACTTGGAAGGATTGCTAGGAAGAAACTAGACGTGATCCTGATGTTGGAAATAGCAACCTTCTCAAGCCCCCACTAGTTATTTGTTATGTATATAATTGCTTGCTGTATTGTATCTGTGTATTGGTTTGCAATTTTATTTATTTATTTACTATATTTGTATATCAGTGTTCTCAGCCGTCAGGCGACTCAGGGTGGTTTACAGACGCGACAGTTTGATGCCTAAGAACATCATAAAACATTTAAAACATTAATGCGTAGTATAAAACCAAGCAAAAGTAATAAAAACATAAGACATTTGCGTCTCCTAATTAAAAATATTATCCATCTCGTCATCCAGTAGTTCCAAGTTCCTATGTCTTTTACATTACAATGCATGCACAAAACCACATATACACAAATATATACACACACATATACATATATATACACTCATAAAACATATATACACAGTCTGGGCCATAGCAATGCATGGCACTGGATGGCTGGTGTAATAATAATAATAGAGTAAAATAATAATAATAATAATAATAATAATAATAATAACAACAACAACAACAGAATAATCTAATAAATATTTGAGTATAATTTATTTATTTATTTATTTACTGCATTTGTTGACCGCCGCTCTCAGCCCTAGGGCGACTCGCAGCGGTGTACAACATATAAAAACACAGTTTACAATAAAGCAATAGCACAGCGAAATATCAACAACTATCTACACTGCAGGTGGATATAGATTCAATCATAGAAACCATGGCTGTCCTGAGTCTGCAAGACTTGCCATCAGGGTGACTTTGACATATGGCAATCCCATGAATGAGAGACCTCCAAGTCACCCTATCCTTAATGGTCGTTGAGGATAGGGTGACTTAGACTTAGAATCATAAAATCATAGAATCAAAGAGTTGGAAGAGACCTCATGGGCCATCCAGTCCAACCCCATTCTGCCAAGAAGCAGGAATATTGCATTCAAATCACCCCTGACAGATGGCCATCCAGCCTCTGTTTAAAAGCTTCCAAAGAAGGAGCCTCCACCACACTCCCTCCGGGGCAGAGAGTTCCACTGCTGAACGGCTCTTGCAGTCAGGAAGTTCTTCCTCATGTTCAGATGGAATCTCCTTTCTTGTAGTTTGAAGCCATTGTTCCGCGCCCTATTTATTTATTTATTTATTTACTTTACTTTACTTGTATACCGCAGTTTCTCAGCCCAACAGGCGACTCAACGCGGTTTACAACAAGGATAAAAAACAATCAACGATATACAATTTAAAACCATAAAAGCATAATATACAATATTGAACAACCATAGACAACACAATACATCTCATAACTGGAGTCGTGATCCAATCCGTCGTCCAAATTTCCATTCCTGTAATCATCACATTCATTGCACTGTTTAACCGAATGCCCGTTCAAACATCCAAGTTTTTAATCTTCTTCGGAACACCATTAGCGAGGGGGCTGATCTTACCTCCATAGGAAGGGCGTTCCACAGCCGGGGGGCCACCACAGAAAAGGCCCTGTCTCTCGTCCCCGCCAGCCGCACCTGTGAAGCAGGCGGGATAGAGAGCAGGGCCTCCCCAGATGATCTTAGTGTCCTAGTCGGTTCATAGGAGGAGATGCGTTCGGAGAGGTAAGTAGGGCCAGAACCGTGTAGAGCCCTA
>NW_026846588.1:272520203-272606191 GCF_025583915.1 Anolis sagrei ordinatus | reverse complement strand
CACAAGTGGATAGTGAAGCGACAGTTCCTTGGTGGCCAGAATTCAAAAAGCATACCCTCATGAAGCTGGAAAGTTAAATAGCCTCTGTGTCTGTCTATATATGTTGTATGTCTAATGGCATTGAATGTTTGCCACTTATATGTGCATTGTGATCCGCCCTGAGTCACCATGTGGGGTGAGAAAGGCGGAATATAAATACTGTAAATAAATCAATCAATAAATAAGTAGAATAGACCCAATAGAATGGATATCGAGGCTTCTAAAAAAGGTAAATGGGCGGGGTCTTAGAAGAGGATGTGAAGATTGGCTTATATGTATATTTGGCTTATATGTATTTATTTTGTTTGTATTTTAACTTATTATGATTTTATGATGTTTTTCGTTGTATTTGTGCATTAATTTCTGCTGTTAGCCGGTCTGAGTCCTTCTACGGAGGCAAAAAAGATCAGGAAATAAAAGTTTTAAATAAATAAATAAATAAAATGATTAAAGGTGCACTTCCACTGAAGAATTAATGCTGTTTGACACCACTTTAATTGCTATGGCTCAGTGCTGTGGAGTTGTGGAAGTTGTAGTTTTACAATGCCTTTAACCTTTCCTGTCAAAGACTCCTGGTATCTCACCAAACTGCAAACCCCAAAATAGCATTGAGTTAAAGTAATTCCAAACTGGGTTGTTGTGAGTTTTCCAGGCTATATGGCCATGTTCCAGAAGCATTCTCTCCTGACATTTCACCCGCATCTATGTCAGGTTGCCTCTGAGGAACCTCTGAGGATACCTGCCATAGATGCAGGCAAAAGGTTAGGAGAGAATGCTTCTGGAACATGGCCATACAGCCCGGAAAACTCACAACAACCCAGTGATTCTGGCCATGAAAGCCTTTGACAGTTCCAAACTACATTAATTCCTGCAGTGTAGATGCATCCTATGACTCAAATCCGCACTAGGCCATCGAAACCCAAAATGTGATTTCAGGCAGGTCACACACTCTCGACCTCAGAGAAAGGCCATGGCAAACTGTTCCTGAACAAATGTCACCACGAAAACCCCGTGATGGAGGTCACTGATGGCAAACAACATCAACGAGAGATGAAGAGCAGCACTCACAACTGAGCACTGTAAACAGAGAGAAAATGTATAAACAAGGAGAGAGGTATGACATAACATAATGGAAACAGAACTGAATGATTCTAATCTCTTTTTCTAGGTCGAATTTCCTGAAAGTGAGGAATGCAGCGCTGATGATTCAGCGGAACTGGAGGGGCCATAATTGCCGGAGAAACTATGGTGCTGTAAGTGTTCCAGGAACGCACAAGGAGCATAACTGTTTGTCTGCCAAATCCAGCATTGTCTCTATCTCAGCTGCTATCTCAGAGGGGCAACTTTTATGGGTCCAGGACTACCACCAAACTCCGATCTTAGTGGGGAGCACCCACCAATTGTAAAGCAGAAATTCAGCTAAAGAAGGCCATCTACGCCTTTGCAAATGCACTTGGCCATTTAAAACTGGCCACTTCCATTTTTCAAAGTCTAAAATCAGTTTCAGACTTTGAACAGGCAACTAGTTGTTATAGCAGACCATAAAACGCTGCCATAAAACTCTCCAGCAGTGTGCAAAAGAATGAGAAAGTACTCAGTGTATTTTGTTTAGGTGTAATCAACCATTTTGTTGCCATTTGTCCCCAAACAGGTTCACCATGCCGCAAATGTGGAAGTCACCAATTACCACTGTTTGTTTGTTTTTTTGTTAGTATTGTTGCATTAAAGTAATTGATGTAGTAAATGCAAATATACATTTAAGACAGGACTTGAAAACCTTATTTTTTGTACCGTAGCTCCCAGATATGATAACATAAATAAATGATAACACTTTATTTATATTCTGCCCTTCTGACCCCAAAGGGGACTCAGGGCGGATCACAGCACACATACACGGCAAACATTCATTGCCACTTTTGTATACACAATACACAGACAGACAGAACAGAAAGGAAGTGTTGGGATTTTGTTTTTTTGGTGCCAAGGGTGAGTCCAGCCACAGGGGATGCTGTTGCTCCATTCTCTGTGACGAAGAGCCGTCAGGTCTTCCTCCTTCCTTTTTGGTCACCCAGGATTTTCTGATCTTTCTTTAAGGTGTCGTAAAACACCTCCCCGCTTTTAGCGGTACCTAATTTCTCTAATTACAGCTAAAGTTGTTTTCGAACTGCTTAGGTAAACAGTGAGCAGGGCTGACAGTCGACCTGCTCATGCCGACCTGGGGCTTCGAACTTGCAACCTTTCCGTTGACAGATCTTCTAATTGCTGGTGATTTATCAGCTGTGCTTAAACCTCTGATATGCTGTAAGAAACCTCCCAGAATGTGAGAGTTCTAGTGCAAAATGATTCCCATTTGCAAACTTCGATGTGATGTTGCATCTAATCTAGTTTTTGTATTTCACTATGGGAAAGATGTTATATGATTTTAACTCCACTAAAATCACAGGTTCTGCAAGCATGACGTGTCTAGCTAATCCAAAAGACCAAATCAAGTCACAGATGGGTTAGAAGGCAAAAGCGGAGGTTTTTTATTCTTCCTGGCCAGAGAGGATGTCAACAGAGTACACACTACCAAAGACTGGCGTATTTCAATGCAAATATAGAGAAATAGTTGTAGCACTTTGACAACAGTTTGAAACAAAAAACTTCTGCTCCTTGGAGTGTCATTTGGCCCAGGTTGTGGCAAGATAGGATCTTCATTCAGGTTGGTTGGGATGCACTGTCTGTCATTTTTCCTGATTGGCCTCCAGGTTTAAAGAGAAATTTAATTAATTGTTATTGAGCAGTTTGATGTTTTGTAGGTGTTGATGGTTCTACCGCTCATGGGTTGTGTGAAGGAAAGTATATGGGTAGAATTTGAGGTAATGGATGTTAATGATGTCTGTCTCCTCAGCCTGAGGACAGTGGTCCCTGCTGGTGAAAAAATAGGTAGCAATGGGTGTTAATCAGTCTGAATGGGTTCCCAGGAAGTATCCAAAGAGGGTATTGGGCGACTTCTGTAACCTCTGGTTTGGCTCCATAATTAGGTGTGTGCAGGCATTATTTTAGGATTATGATTGGGTGAGGCAAGGGTTTATTTATTGTGTCAGGGGCAACCAGACCACAGTATTACATTTCTAACAGAACAAAACAAACAAACAGATAAAAAAACACAAAGTTTGCAAGCTTGGTAGTTGATTAAATGTCCTTTGACCAGTATCAGGCCACTTGGAGTGCCTCTGGTGTTGCCGCAAGAAGGTCCTCCATTGTGCATGTGGCAGGGCTCAGGTTGCATTGCAGCAGGTGGTCAGTGGTTTGCTCTTCTCCACACTCGCATGTCGTGGATTCCACTTTGTGGCCCCATTTCTTAAGGTTGGCTCTGCATCTCGTGGTGCCAGAGCGCAGTCTGTTCAGCGCCTTCCAAGTCGCCCAGTTTCTGTCTGCCCGGGAGGAGTCTCTCATTTGGTATCAGCCATGGATTGAGGTTCTGGGTTTGAGCCTGCCACTTTTGGACTCTCACTTGCTGAGGTGTTCCAGCGAGTGTCTCTGTAGATCTTAGAAAACTATTTCTTGATTTAAGTTGCTGACATGCTGGCAATTTTCTTGAGGCAAGGGTGAGGTGAGTTCACATTCTAGCTTACTTTTCAGGGCAATTAGAAATGACCATGTGGCTGGCTATATTTTCCAGTGGATCCACATCTTTCAATGGATATATTTTATATAATGCATATTGTTGTTGGTGTGGTGTGTCTGATTTCTCAATAACAAAGAGACATCTGGCTTTCATAAACCCATTTTCTTTTCAAGATGCGCATTGGCTTCCTGAGGCTGCAGGCCCTCTACCGTTCCCGCAAACTGCACAAGCAGTACCACATGGCTCGCAGGCGCATCATCGAGTTCCAAGCCCGGTGCCGGGGTTTCCTGGTCCGCCGGGCCTTCCGACATCGCCTCTGGGCAGTCTTCACCATCCAGGCCTATGCCCGGGGCATGATTGCTCGCCGCCTATATAAGCGTTTGAAGGGAGAGGTATGTTTCCTACATCATCTGATATTGGTGGACTCCGATCCAAGTACTAACCACAGCTGACCCTGCTTAGCTTCCAGTATCAGAAAGGAACTAGTGCATTGAGAGTATTTAGGCCAACAAGCAAATATTTAGTGGAACTAAAACATATCCTACATCAATACCCACTCCAGGTGGGGGATTCACTTCACCTTATGGGTACTCAGCCCTCACCACAATTATACACTTGGCCTCTCACATTTGCTGGGATTAGGTGCATAGGAAACCTATGAAAGTAGAAAGCATGAAATAATAATAAAAAAGACTAAACTAGAGACATCACCTCTAGCACAACTCTGTGGTCAACTCCCAGAGACAGCATTTTAATCAAATCCTCAGAAGTCAAGTCTACTAATGTTCAGGGCAAGCTTTAGTAAACATTATTTGGCACTTCACATTTAGTTCAACCCTATGTTTTCTGAATTTCATTCAATTCCCCACATTGGAGTCTGTCTCTTAAATACAATGAACTATCCAAGCAATCTTCAAAATATCTTTTCTTCAGTATCATCGTCGTCTGGAAGCTGAAAAGCTACGTCTGCTGGAAGAGGAGCGACTGCGGAAAGAGATGAGTGCCAAGAAAGCCAAAGAAGAAGCTGAAAAGAAGCACCAAGTGGGTTCCTATATTTTCCTTCCATATATGTGGCGTTGCAAGGCTTCCCTGTACAGACTTCACCCATTCCGTATGTCATTTGTAGGGCCTAAGTCTAATCAATGTTAGATCTAGCAGTCAATACATTGGTTCACAAAGCCTAGAGTTGGCTTGGGTTTGTGGTCTTATTGAATGCGTCTAGATGTCCGAAGAGAATACTGGGCTTGGAACCTTGCCTTATTGTATTGCAATTCCCAGGATTCTCCAGCAATATTGGAGGACTTGTAGTCTAATGAAGCAACTTTTGCCCGACTGTGATGGTCCGGCTGTACCAGGAGCTCCAACTTCCTTTTCTTTCTTTGAGTGTTTGCATGTATTCCAAAGTTCCATGCATTTTGCAATAAGGTGGCTTCCCTTGGTTTGCAGCCACCTGCCTATCATCGTTGGTTTTTTTAGTTCTGCCCCTTTCCCCAGGGTTCAGGAAGGAAAGGGAGCCATTTTAGCTCAGTCTTACAGTTGAAAGCTTAGCTACAGGACGTAAATCAGCTCCACCTGTTGAGAAATTCCGGGGGGGGGGGGGGAACAGTTCCAAAGGACTCCAGCTGGAGAATCTACAAAGCCTTGACTGGTAGGTCTACTCAGGACCCAAGAAGCAGTTTGGAGCCGGGAGTAGAGCCCACACCAGCAAAGTTTAGGAAGTAGATTGCCCAAGGAGGGGTTAAAAAGGGTTTTCCTCTTAAAGAAAAGAAACAGTTCACGAAGCCAGTTGCCTGTCCCTTGTGGACAAGATTAAGAAAGCCACCAGTTGATTCAAAGCCTTGAAGTATTTGTTTGACCTGTTGAAGATCTGGGGAGTATATGATTTTTTTGTTGAAGACCTAAGCAATAATAAAGGACTTTGTTAAACTTTTCAAGCTTCTAAAGACTTTGTATGGGAAAATCCTTAGGGCCTCTCACTCAAGGCACCCCGGCTTCCCGCTGGGCACAAAGAGCATATCCTGTTCAAAAGCCCACTTGTAATATTCCCAGCGCGTGACAGCACACCGACACCTCCCAACAAAGTATTCCCCCAGGCAGGAAGCAGCCAGGCTTTGAAGCTACAAGTCTATTCAGTACTAATCAAGGTGGCCAATTGCAGCATTCACACTTGCCTCAAACAGGCAAGAGTTTTTTCTCCCACGCAGGACATTAGTCCACAGATATATAAACCCCACTTGCCTAGTTTCCAACAAACCTCTGAAGATGCTTGCCATAGATGCAGGCAAAACATCAGGAGAGAATGTTTCTGGAACATGGCCATACAGCCCAGAAAACTCACAGCAACCCAGTGATTCTGGCAGTGCAAGCCTTTGACGACACAACTTTTTCCCACTTCCATTTTTTTGAGTTTCTACTATTTGTTAGGTATAGTACTGAGTCATTTATATTTTTTTGCATCTTACCACCAGCCATGTATTTTGCACTTAACCTGCATTATGTTGAATCAGAGCTCATTTTTGTGACAGTTGTCATATATTGGCAAGACCTGGTGGTCTGTGTTCCAATTAGGAATGCAAAATTCTTGCTCTCAAGTAGGAGAATGACTAAAACACATTTCTGTCTTTTCAAATTGAGGCAAGAATTGTTTGGGCATCTTTGGAAAACATTCACAAGTTACACAATGGTGGTGTGGGGGCAAATTACTAATGTTGCTGCCTTCTTGCATAGACCTTTGTACTGGGTGGGTTGTTTGTTTTCTTTTGGCTATTTGTCCTGTCCTTTAGTACTTTCTTCGTGCATTTATTTTGCTCAACTTAGGGTAAAAGGTCTTCTGGCGCAAAATCTAAGGAAACTGATAGGTGGGGAAAATTATCTTTTTGCTTTTGCACAAAAAGTGAAAAACTTGTGCTGTGTTTGGTAATTTTCTTTGGTGTTCTGACAGTTTTGAAAATGTAATCTATATACTAAGAGCCTTATTTTCCATGATTCAACAAGGTGCTTGCAGGCATTCAGGGTTATTTTACTCAGCGCTTGTGTCCCCCTTGAATTCGTCTTACTCATTTCCATAGTTTTCTCCTAGTTACGCCTCGCCCAGCTGGCCCGGGAAGATGCCGAAAGGGAAATCAAAGAAAAGGAGGAAGCTCGACGGAAAAAGGAACTCTTGCAGAAAATGGAGAAGGCCCGAAACGAACCTGTGAACGACTCGGACATGGTGGACAAAATGTTTGGTTTCTTGGGAACAACGTCTTCTTTGCCCGGACAAGAAGGACAAGCACCTAATGGCTTTGAGGTAACAAAAGGTTCTGCTTGTGCCAAATTTTAATGCATGTGCAAATGCTTATGGCATAGCCTTTCTCATATGTTTATTGCTTTCATGGGAAAAATACATAGAGCAGTGGTTTTCAACCTGTGTGTTCCCAGGTGTTTTGCCCTACAACTCCCATAAATCTCAGCCAGTTTACCAGCTGTTTGTTGAAGTTCAGCCTGTGATTGTGTTTCAGGATCAGAGTGCTTTGGATGTGGGGAATGATGTAAATGAGGTTCAAGATGGCAACAGTTTGGTCAGTGATATTGATGCAGAGAATGACAGAGAGACACCTGTTCAAAGTGTGGTTTCCCATGAGAATGTTCCTACAGGGTATAGGGATGATGGTTTACTCAGAGTTCCCAGGATTTGGGGCTTGAAAACAACTTGGAACTTGCAGAAACTAATGAGCATATAGATAGGTGGGCAGAAATTAGTCAAAACAGACAGGCCAAGCAATGCCTTCGGCGTTTTGCCAGGTTTCAATAGAAAAAGATAAGGGCCGCTGAAGGAAAGCGAAACCAGTTTCTGTGTGCTTGGAAAGGCTTAAAAGTTCCAAGCATGGAAAATACAGTCAGATGAAGCATCATTTAGAATCATGTTCTTGTCCTCATCTTATAGAAGCCTTGCTTGGAAGATGCATGCTTAAGGATTTCTTGTTTCCTGGTTTGGTTTTTGTCTCTTGGGATTACCTGCTCATGCCTTGGATCAACACTTCCTGGTTCTTTGGATTTTGTTAGAGAGTTGTGGACTTTGTTTTTGGGCATTGCTGAACTCTACCTTGAACTAATTGGTTCCTGCTTATCTTTTTTACCTTATTAGATTTACCTTTTCCTTTAAAGTGTTTTTATTTTACTTTGCTGTTTTTACTTATCTTCAATAAAAGGATTGTTTTCCTATTCAATGTGTGGTGTTTTATAGTCAGAGGGTTATTCCTTTCCTGGAGTGCAACACTGTTAGGATTTCTGGGTGTTGAAGGCCAGAACATCTGGGGACCCACAGGTTGAGAACCACTGACATAGAGGTTCCTTTAAACATTAATAGCACTGGCCAATGCACATTTTGGTGTCTCAAATGTCAGTCCTGTTTCTGGGTATATTTGACTCTGACTCAAAAAATGGCACCAGTTTCCCACGATCAGGTCTAGTGTTTGAGATACAGAACATATGCCATATGTTGGGCAGGAAAAATGAAATGCAAAGAGACAGAATGGGGGATGTCTGGCTTGAGAGCAGTACATGTGAAAAAGATCTTGGAGTCCTTGTGGACAACAAGTTAAACATGAGCCAACAACACGATGCAGCAGCAAAAAAAGCCAATGGGATTTTGGCCTGCATCAAGAGGAGTTTAGTGTCTAGGTCCAGGGAAGTCATGCTACCCCTCTATTCTGCCGTGGTTAGACCACACCTGTAATACTGTGTCCAGTTTTGGGCATCACAATTGAAGGAAGATGTTGCCAAGCTGGAATGTGTCCAGAGGAAATATTTTAAAAAATAAGAAGAATCGCCCAGAGATAACAGGAACACTGGAGATAGCACTGCTGTCATTTATTGATGATGTTAAAATACCAAAAGAACTAAAAGAAGTAATTGCCAATGTGGTAACAGCAGCAAGATTGTTAATAGCTAAAAAATGGAAAGAAGGAGAGGAGTGCCAATTGGATGAGTGGTATAGGGAGATCTGGGACATTGCAATAAATGATAAACTGACAGGAAACATAAAGGTTAAAAGAGGATTATATAAAAAAAGATGATTTTGGGAAGGTTTGAGAGAAATTGATAGAATATGTATATATAGAATGTAAGGGGAACAAGCCTGTAATAGAAACAACTGATTTTTGGAAATAAGTATTATAATAGGCTGGTCTGGGGTGAAGGGTCAGCACTAGGGGATTGGACAATATGTAATGAAGCAGGAGGATGAAATATTATAGGCATTAAGGCACACCTGTTCTGTACAATTTTTCAGGGGAAATTGATAAGTATAAGAATGTTTAAACACTGAATATGTTAAAACTACAATAAATAAAAGTTTTAAAAAAGAAGGGAGATGTTGACAAGCTGGAGAAGTCATAGGGAGGAGGGAGCAAGCTTGTTTTCTGCTGCCCTGGAGACTAGGAAAACGGAGCAATGGCTTCAAACTACAGGAAAGGAGATTCTACCTGAACATGAGGTAGAACTTCCTGACTGTGAGAGTTGTTCAGCAGTGGAACTCTCTGCCTCAGTGTGTGGTGGAGACTCCTTCTTGTACTGTCAACCTTTCAATCAGCAAGATATTCTGCAGCTAGCGGTTTAACCCGCTGTGCTAAAACCCGGCCCTCAGATTCAGCCTCAGCAGCAACACTGGCAACACACCCAGATCCAAAGCAAAATAAATACAAAAAAATAGAATCTTAGACTCATAGAGAGGGAAGAAACTGCAAGGTGAAATTAAATCACCAATATTTTCTCTGCAGGATCTCGAGAGGGTTTCAAAAGACCTCGAGGAAGATGATCTGGATACGGCCTTACCTTTGCCCGAGGAAGAGGAAGAAGACCTCTCCGAGTACAAGTTTGCAAAGTTTGCTGCCACTTATTTCCAAGGAACAACTACACACACCTACATTCGCCGGCCTCTCAAGCAGCCGCTCCTGTATCATGAGGATGAAGGAGACCAGCTGGTGAGTCTCCATGAACCATTTGGTAGAAAACAGTATGTCACATAACTGTCCTAATTTGGCAGGAGTAATCCAGACTACTATATATACCAGGCATGGGCAAACTTTCACCCTCCAGGTGTGTTGGACTGCAACTCCTACAATTCCTAACAACCGGTAGGCTGTTAGGAATTGTGGGAGTTGAAGTCCAAAACACTTGGAGGGCTGAAGTTTTTCCATGCCTGGTAAATACAGTAATCCTTTGTTATTTTATTTTGGCTCTTCATAGAAATATACCATGGGATACATTCACACAGACTTTTTCATCGTTCCTGTTCTCTCTATTGAAAACCATTGATTGCTAGTTCATACATCTTCATCTGTGTTTGATGGATCACATCATTTGAGTCTTGGTGGCACCGGATTTCACTGTTTCTGGGTGAAATCAAGAGTTTTCGATGACTATTTTGTTCTTTTTGGAGGAGGCTGTTGTCTAGTTGTCTGACTCGTAGTCTCTCTCCGTCATCCATGGCAGTTGCTGATAAAACAATTTCTTTTATTTCCAAAACAAACCAACAAAAGGCAGCCCTTGCAGTGTGGATCACAATCCTTCGCTTCATGGGGGACCTTCCCGAACCAAAATATCACACAGCGATGAGCGATGGCAGCGAAAAGATTCCTGTGATGACCAAAATATATGAGACGTTGGGGAAGAAGACTTACAAAAAGGAGCTCCAAGCCTTGCAAGGTGAAGGAGAGGTAGGTGAAACCTTTCCTTATCTAATGATTGAAGTCATATTTATATTTTACATCCTGTCTTTTTCCCAAGATGGGATTCAAGGCAACTATAGCCTTCATCTTAGTCAGATGTAATAGATTAATTTTTTTAAAAATAAACACTCGGCGTGAACAGAGGTAGGATGTATCTAAGCAGGAGGGTTTAAAAGATTATATATTATGAGACCAACCCAACTGGTAGTTAAAGTGCTTCTGATGACATTTTTCAGGAAACCGATCAGAGCAGGGCATTGTTTCCTTTATTCAGGGAAGGCACACTGGAACAGCCACGTTTTGAGGCTAAAAGCTGCCAATGTGGGGGCTTGTCTGATATCCTTGGGGAGTGAGTTCCAGAGTCGGGGGGCCACCATAGAGAAGGCCCTCTCCCTCGTCCCCACCAATCGCACCTGCGAGGGGGGCGGGAGCAAGAGCAGGGCCTCTCCAGATCATCGAAGAGATTGCATGGGTTCATAAACAAAAATGCGGTCAGCACAATTGGCTATGCTGGAGGGGGATTCTCATTCCACAAGTTCTGACTGTTCAAGCATAGCTCACTTTTTCTTTCTTTTGACCATTTCTCTTGTCTTTTGCAGAGTGCTCACATTGAAGGACACAAGAAGAACAGCGTACGCCACAAACTGGTCTCTTTGACACTCAAAAAGAAATCCAAGTTAACTGAAGAGGTGAGTAAGTAATGCACCAAGACATACCTGACTCATTAATATCACCTTTGTCCAACTCGCTATTCAACATGGTGCCAAATACCCTGATAGAAACACATGAGGAGCAAAGTATCCCCCAATGTCCAACTGTTCTTATTTGGCAGGGACAGTCCCTGTTACTCCTCTGTCATCCCACGTGTTTTAAAAATGTCCTGGTTTCCTTCTCCCACATTACTGCTTTGTCTTTAGCTTATTTCTTTTGGTGCAAATGGAATTCAAAGTGCCAAAGTAGTTTGTGTTTGGTTAACTCAGCAGGAGAGAGAGGAGAAGAAAGGAAAGAATTGTGCTCTTCCCAGTAGAATCAGGAAAAGGCAAACTCTATATTTCTTCTAGCTTGTTTGTTCTTCATCATTTTGCCCATACTTGGTGACTGCAAAAGGAAACGCCAGAGGAGTGTTAACCCTTTCCTATGCCATCCAAAGCTTATATGTGCATATGTCTGTGTTTGTGTTTGTGTGTGTGTATGGCTGGGATTACACTTAAAATGTGTTTACCTGGAATTACCTGTTCCAACTTACAAATGCATTCAACTTAAGAACAAACCTACAGAACCTATCTTGCTTGTAACTTGGGGACTGCCTGTACTGCCACATATGTACCAACTACACACACACACACATATACATACACATACTAGCTGTACCCACCACGCATTGCTGTGGCCAACCTTCCCTCCTTCTTTCTCTCCTTCTTTCTTTCTCTCCTTCCTTCCCTTTTTTCCTTTTCTTCCTCTTCCCTCCCTTCCCCTCTTTTCTTTCCCTTCCTCTTTCACCCCATTCTTCCTTCCTTACCTATTATTGGACTGCAACTTCTAATAGTCCTCCTGATTGATTGATTGATTGATTGATTGATTGATTGATTGATCTGTCTACCTACCTATCTATCTATCACTATGTAATCTATCTATTTTATCTATCCGGAGGATTGCTGAGAGTTGCAGTCCAGGAATAGGAAATATGTACAGATTGGGATGCTCTCAAAGAAATCCAAGTAGAAGAAAGCTTGCAGCTTGGAAGCAGTGCATCTGGATCATCCTCCTCTCCTAAAGGGCCTGGTCTAGGGGATGCAATTACCCTATTACAGGGAAAACCATCTGATCCCTAATCCATCTAAAACACAGACATGCGCCTTTCACCTTAAGAACAGACAAGCATCCCGAGCTCTGAGGATTACCTGGGAAGGGAATCCCACTGGAGCATTGCAGCGCACCCAAATACCTGGGAGTCACTCTGGACCGTGCTCTGACCTACAAGAAGCACTGCCTGAACATCAAGCAAAAAGTGGGTGCTAGAAACAATATCATACGAAAGATGACTGGCACAACCTGGGGATCACAACCAGACACAGTGAAGACATCTGCCCTTGCGCTATGCTACTCTGCTGCTGAGTACGCATGCCCAGTGTGGAACACATCTCACCACACTAAAACAGTAGATGTGGCTCTTAATGAGACATGCTGCATTATCACAGGGTGTCTGCGCCCCACACCACTGGAGAAATTACACTGCTTAGCCGGTATTGCACCACCTGACATCTGCCGGGAAGTAGCAGCCAATAGTGAAAGGACTAAGGCAGAGACATCTCCAGCTCATCCCCTGTTTGGGTATCAGCCAGTACGTCAATGACTTAAATCAAGACATAGTTTTCTTAGATCTACAGAGACACTCGCTGGAACACCTCAGCAAGCAAGAGTCCAAAAGTGGCAGGCCCAAACCCAGCACCTCAATCCATGGGTGATACCAGATGAGAGACTCCCCCCTGGGCACACAGAAGACTGGGCGACTTGGAAGGCGCTGAACAGACTGCGCTCTGGCACCACGAGATGCAGAGCCAACCTTCAGAAATGGGGCTACAGGGTGGAATCCTAGGCATGCGAGTGCGGAGAAGAACAAACCACTGACCACCTGCTGCAATGCACCCTGAGCCCTGCCACATGCACCATGGAGGACCTTCTTGCGGCAACACCAGAGGCACTCCAAGTGGCCAGATACTGGTCAAAGGACATTTAACCAACTACCAAGTTTGCAAAATCTGTGTTTTTTTGGTTTTTTTTAATCTGTGTGTTTGTTTTGTTCTGTTAGAAATGTAATACAATGGTATGGTTGCTGATGACATGATAAATAAATAGGGGATGCTGGGAGTGGTAGTCCTGAAACGAGTATGGACATGCTATTGTGTGTTTTGTTTGCCAGGGGAGTCGTTTATGCGCCTGTGCTGTAGCATCTTTTTATTTTATTTTATTTTTTACTTAGTCCCTTCCGCTGTGTTTTTCAGTGTTTTTTTATGAGTGATGGTCCCTCATTGGCCTGATAGGTGTATTGTGTCCAAATTTGGTGCCAATTCGCCCAGTGGTTTTTGAGTTATGTTAAACCCACAAACAAACATTATCTCTTCCTTCTGTTTCGCCAGGTGACCAAACGCCTCCATGATGGTGAGTCCACCGTGCAGGGCAACAGCATGCTTGAGGACCGGCCCACCTCCAATTTGGAAAAGCTCCATTTCATTATTGGTAATGGCATCCTCAGGCCAGGATTAAGGTTAGATATTAGTGTGCAAAGAAGAAATACTTTCTGTGGGCATTCTTTTCAGTATAATTACATATACATACACATATGTATGAGCAATGGCATAGTTCCCTTTGGGGAGATTAATGTTGACAGGTTGTGCACTAGAATGAGGGCTTTATTGCACAAACAGGAATTGAAGCAGGACCATCAGCTGTGGTGAAAGTTCCTATTGCACAACTCCATGCACAATACTTTGCCAGTATGCCACTTCCATCACTGCAAATGCATCCCATGCTATTAATGGCAGCAAAGTTCATCAATAACCTCTGATCGTGCCATGATGTCTTAACTTACCTGTGCAGTGATCTTCATGAGCAGTGGTATTACACATGATTTTACGTACAGGGCAAGCCCTATTACTACGGATCAATTTTCTGGCGGTTGGATGTTGAAGAGGTTGCAAAATTGCTAAAAACACAAGGAGACCAGAAGAAGCCAGAAGTCCACATCTAGTTTTCAGCTTCAGCAAACTATATCCCTAGGAGCCATTTTAGGAATCCCAAGATATATATCTGTCTCAGGAGTGTGGTGGAGGCAGGGGCGGCTCAACCCATTACACAAAGTAAGCATTTGCAGTATAGTTGATTTTGCCCAGGGGCACTCTTGAGGCGCTCTTGGGAGAAAATAGACCTTGACATATATGAGTTGTAGTTACTGGGATGTATAGTTCACCTACAATCAAAGAGCATTCTGAACTCCACCAATGATAGAATTGAACCAAATATGGCACACAGAACTCCCACGACGAGCAGAAAATATATATCAATGATTGGTTGGGGGGAAGCGCCAAAATACTGTTTGCTTACCGTTGAAAATTACTTAGGGCCGCCTCTGGGTGGAGGCTCCTTCTTTGGAGGCTTTTAAGCAGAGGCAGGATGGCCATCTGCCAGGGGTGCTTTGAATGTGATTTTCCTGCTTCTTGACAGGGGGTTAGACTGGATGGTCCACCAGGTCTCTTCCAACTCTAGGATTCTATGATTCTGTGATTTTATCTCTATTGCAAATATTGATTGTGAGTTTTTAGGGCTGCATCTGTGAGTTTTTCGGGATGCATCTGTGGCTAGCATCTTCAGAGGTTCTGTTGCTAGTGAGGCAACCTGTGGAATGTGCAGATTGGGAGAAAGAAGCCTTGTCTGTTTAAAGAAATGTGAATCTTGTAATTAGTAAATGAGATTAGCATTTGAGTAGCCATGAAGCTGCAAAGTCAGTGAGGGTATCTGCGTAGAGGAAACTTGGCATTTGTTGCCTGGAGGAATCCTCTGTTTGGGAGGTGTTGGCTGTCTGGAGTTCCCCTGTTTTCAGAGTGGTATTCTTTATTTACCATCTTGATTCTGGTATTTTTTAATACTGGTAGCCAGATTTTGTTCATTTTCATGGTTTCCTCCTTTCTGTTGAAATTGTCCACATGCTTGTGGATTTCAGTGGCTTCTCTGTGTAGTCTGACATGGTGGTTGTGAGAGTGGTCCAGCATTTCTGCGTTCTCCAATCATATGCTGTGTCCAGGTTGGTTCATCTATGCTCTGCTATGGCTGACTCCTCTGGTTGAATTAGTCTGCAGTGCCTTTGATGTTCTTTGATTTTTGTCTGGGCGATGCTCCATTTGGTAGTCCCTATGTAGACTTGTCAGCTATCACAGAACACTTGAACCAACTGGGCCTCCTGTGGGAAGGAGTTCCATAGTCTGACCAACCTTCTTCCTACGTCTTCACCAATCAATGATCATGAATGTAGGAATTACATAACTCCACCCAACTTAAGATCTGTCTCAGCAGGCTTATTTTCTGCTGCCCTGGAGACTTGGACATGGAACAGTGGCCTCAAACTACAGGAAAGGAGATTCCATCTGAACATTAGGAAGAACTTCCAAACTGTGAGAGCTGTTTAGCAGTGGAACTCTCTGCCCCAGAGTGTGATGGAAGCTCCTCCTTTGGAGACCTTTAAGCAGAGGCTGGATGGCCATTTGTCAGGGATGCTTTGAATGAGATTATCCTGCTTCTTGGCAGAATGGAGTTGGACTGGATGGCCCACAAGGTCTCTTCCAACTCTATGATTCTGTGATTCTATTTTTTTTTTGTCGTGTCAGGAGTGACTTCAGAAACTGCAAGTCGCTTCTGGTGTGAGAGAATTGACCATCTGCAAGGGCGTTGCTCAAGGGACGCCCGGATGTTTTCTATATGATGAGACCTGGCCTTCTAGAGAGTCCTCTACAATAAACACTCTTCACAGTGTATTGTACTGTCAACACCCATAATTTGACATGTCTACACAGCTGCTGTTTCATGGGTCTTGCAAATGAATGGGGTTAATCAGCGTGAAACCCAACATCTCCTTCTTTTCCCACTAGGGATGAAATTTATTGCCAGATCTGCAAACAGCTGAGCCAAAACCCTTCAAAAAGCAGCCATGCCCGAGGGTGGATCCTTGTGTCTTTATGTGTCGGGTGCTTCGCCCCTTCAGAAAAGTTTGTCAAGGTAAAATAGGGATGGGGAACGCAGAGCAGAAGACCTCTGTCATCCCTGCACCTCAGCAAAAGTACTAATGCAACTCGAAGTGACTTCATGCTCCAGTTTGGGCCAGTTGGTGCAAAGTTTATGTGGTTGAGCTTTGGGGGCTGTGAGGGATAAACTCATGCATTTGTTGCCTGTTTTGAGCCATTTTGAAATCTGGATCTATTCCTTATGTGTGCTGACAACAGTACATTCAGAAATGGAAAGTTCTCATTGCAGTGTTTTTTCTTGACTTCAGTATTTAAGGAACTTCATCAACGGAGGCCCTCCAGGTTACGCTCCGTATTGCGAAGAGAGGTTGAGGAGGACCTTCGCCAATGGGACCAGGACTCAGCCGCCAAGTTGGTTGGAACTCCAGGTAAAAAAGAAAGCAAGTGTGAACAGTGATGATGCCATTCTTCTGGCACACGATTGGTAGGATGAATACTCCTGTGATGAATTGCTCTTATAGGGAGCAGCCAGTCAAAGCTCTGTGGTACAGCACATTGTTTGTATGAGAAAAGTGTGGAGTTCAATCCATTTACTAATTATTTGAAATGTGAAACTCTGAAGCAGATTGAGAACCATGTTGGCTCTGTTAGATAGATAATGCACTGTTAGATAGGAATGCATTGGCTATAACCCTATTGTGCAAAACAGGTTGGAAAATACAGTTCTAATGGACATGTGGTCACACATCTACTAAAAGGTTAAGCGGGTGGTGATGTGGAACTGATGGGACATGCAAAGAGTTATGACCATGTGATAGGTATGATGAGAGTGTATGATGTATCAGGTATGATGTGTCCCTGGATGATGACGAGCAATAGGGTGGTATAAAATAGAACCACAGGTATACATTCTTTCTCTTGCTTTTCACCATATATAGCACATGGTGCAATGGGTTAAACCCTTGTGCCAGCAGGACTGCTGCTGAACAGGTCAATGGTTCAAATCCAAGGAGAGCAGGTTGAGCTCCCTCTGTCAGCTCCAACTTCACATGCGGGGACATGAGAGAAGCCTCCCACAAGGATGGTAAAGCATCAAACGTCGGGCAATACCTGGGCAACATCCTTGCAGATGGCCAATTCTCTCACACCAGAAGCAACTTGCAGTTTCTCAAGTCGCTCCTGATACAAAATAACCCATACCTCTTTTGCTGATAACTGTTACCATCATGAGTATATTTCTGCATCACTGATAGGACATCAGGGGACCCTGATGTGTGGGTATATAGCTGAACAAAAAGCAGTGTGTCAAGATTAAAAGCCTCCAATGTGAGTTTGGATGAAAACTTATTCAAGGAGTTTTATTAAATACTGAGATGCAAAAGGTCAGACTGTGCAGTAAAAATCTGCTTCTCAACTGATGAGGACTCTGCTATGCATGGGTTTAGTATCATAGCTTGCCTCTGAGACAATCAGCCTGGTGTGCAGCGTATTTAGGGAGGACGTGATTGAGGAAGGAGAAAACTATAAATCATGCACCTATCCCACTTTTGACAGGCTCTCATTAAATAAAGCTAAGAGCTCATATTATAATCCATACCAAAATCTAATGACTTGCTTTTCCCTCATAGGCCACCAAATCGAAGAAGCCAATCATGTTGCCTGTTACATTTATGGATGGGACGACAAAGACTCTGTTGACAGATTCGGCAACGACAGCCAAAGAGCTCTGCAATTCTTTGGCTGACAAAATCAGCTTGAAGGACCACTTTGGATTCTCACTGTACATCGCTCTGTTCGACAAGGTAAGCCACTAAAGAAGATAGGGGAGAAAACTTATATGGTTAGACTACTGCAATGTACTCTCCTTTGGGCTTCATTTGTACCAAGTTTGGAAAGTCCATTTAGTCCAAAATATGGCAGCCAAATTGGTTATGGGAACAACCAGGACTGAGCATATCACACCCATACTAAAGTCACTCCACTGGATGCCAGTTAGTTTCCAGGAAAAGTACGAAGTGTTGAAAGTCCTACATGGTTTGGGTCCAGGTTCCCTACAGAATGGCGTTCTCCCATATAATCCATGGCCCCTTCAAACACTGAGCATCCAGAGCCCAATTGGTATCCATTACTCAGAAGAACTTTTCATTGGCTGCCCCCAAAGAAGACTGTCGAATGACCTACTGGAAGAGATCCAACAACTAAATGAGCTGTCAGAATTTGCAAAACAACTGAAGACCTATCTCTTCTGGCATTTTACCTGCATATATCTTGTTATAAGTCCATGAATAGTGTTACATTTTATCTCTTTGTTTTAACCATGTTGTAACCTGCCTCGATCCCCAAAGGTGAGGTGGGTAATACATTATAATAAATGAGTCCCTTTGGGGAGATAGGGCGGTATATAAATATATTATTTGATACAAGATTAGTACACAGCAAGATTAGTACACAGCAAACAATATAACTACACTGGCTGTTGGATTGGATCACACGTCTGACATTTCCCAAGTGTCTAGGGCTATGAATATCAGCGAATAATGCATGCAGATACGAGTAGGGTGACCTTTTGTCAGCACTGATTGTTTTCAAGTGCTGGCCAAGGTCTTTAGGCACTGCAGCCAGCATGCCAAGTACCACTGGGACCACCTTGACTGGTTTATGCCAGAGTCTTTGCAGTTCGATCTTTAAATCCTCATATTGTGTCAGCTTTTCCAGTTGTTTCTCTTCAATCCTGCTGTCTCCTGGGATTGCAACATCAATGATCCACACTTTGTTTTTTATCATGATCGTGAGGTTAGGAGTCTTGTGCTCCAAAACTCTATCAGTCTGAATTCGAAAATCCCAGAGTAGTTTGACATGTTCATTTTCTATAACTTGTGATCCTACCAGTTTTTTGTCACAGGCAGATGGTATTTGTGGCACAAGGTCCAATTTATTATCATCATCATCATCATCATCCCATTCTCTTTCAATGTACCAGATAAAGAACTTGGCTTAAGAGGCACAGAGTGGCCACAATAACTTTTTTGAACTACAAAAGGGTTCAAATTGGTCCGGCCAAAATCAAGAGCTTTAAATAGGCTCCAATAGTTTTTTGCACAATCCGTCAACCGCATTCACAGGGTTCTAGGGACCGGGAACCCCCATAAAAATAAAAAAACGCAAATAAAGAAATTGTTATTGTTTTACCTGAAAGAATTCCTCTCTGGGAATGTTTAGATCTTTTAGCATGACTTTATGATTTTATAGTCATCTTTCACAGGAACCTGACCCTAAAATCATTTTAGAGATATTCTCTATAGAAATTCCCAGGACCTGGAGAATGGTAACTATAGAAGCACCCTGGAGAACAAAGGGATTCATTTTAAATCCTATCCACAAATAACACTATGTGACAATACTGTCAGTGGCATCGGCAAGCACAGCAAGGCACAGGAAACAGATCGATCACAGCCACTTTACGCTATAAACTACTTTATTTACAGCTATATACATTAGAAGCTACTTAACACATCGTAAAACTTGCTTCCAGACCCATCGATAGTTGCATTGCGAACATACAGAACAGTGTTATCAGTACTAGTCCACACCTTCTGCATTCCAGAGTGACGTATGATGCACGACGCACGACGCTGCATCAATTTGCTTCTATACACTTGATCTATGACCTCTCTAGGAATGCTAACTCTTTCCGCACAGGAATACACTCAGCACATAGCTACTGCATTTTAAACATACATACATACATACTTTGAAATCTACATTACAAATTGAAAACAGCTCCAACAAATACTTGTGGGGAAAAGTCTGTTCCTGGTTTGGAAATGTTATTTTGTGTTTAACTATGTGTTACTTACTTTGAAAGTAGTTGTTCTACTCCAGAAATTTCTGGTCTGTGGCTGCCACAAACTATGTTGAATTGGTTGAAACTCTATGAGATATTCTTTGAAAAACTACAGCAAAATGTGCTGCAGGATGTCCCCCAAAAACAAAGTTTTAGCAGTTATATTGTATGATAATTATAATGTGTGATAAAAGCAATTAGAAAATGACATTTATAACCTAGGAACAAAAATCATGTTACATAATATAATCAAAAGTAAAACTTGTAAATGGATTAGTGTACTAATAGTGATGTTGGTAGTGGTGATGATGTCAGTGATGATGGCCTGCCACCATCTCATGCAATAGTCAAGGTGTTTTGAGCTCCAAAACTGTTCTCTACAGAAAGCCCCGTCTTCACAATAGAGCCACTAATTGTTAGAGGCTAAAAGTTGACCCATTTCTTCTCCTCTTCCCAGGTCTCTTCCCTTGGAAGTGGCAGTGACCACGTGATGGACGCTGTATCTCAGTGTGAGCAATATGCCAAAGAGCAAGGAGCCCAGGAACGCAATGCTCCTTGGAGGCTTTTCTTCAGGAAGGAGATCTTCACGCCTTGGCACAACCCGAACGAAGACAATGTTGCCACAAACCTCATTTATCAGCAGATTGTGAGAGGAGTGAAGTTTGGAGAGTACCGGTGTGATAAAGTAAGTTGTCGCCCCCTAAAAACCGGAGATACTCTGATACAGGCATGGGCAAACTTTGGCCCACCCGGTGTTTTGGACTTCAACTCCCACAATTCCTAACAGCCTACTGTACTAATACAATGGATACTCCTTTGGTGATTTTTGATTAGAATATAAATCAATAGGAATGAAAACATTTGCTCATTCAACGTGAGAGCCCTAACACCAAACAGGCTTCATTGTTGCATCACAGGGCCAAATTTGGATGGTTAAGTCTAGTCAGTATGATTGTTGATTTAGATTGCATGGTGCCATGACTCATCTGTCTTCATTTTGAAACATATTGTTCTTTATTTCTTCTTTGTGATTTGTTTTTTTTATTCTTTATCTATTCTTTATTATTTATCTATTCTTATTTGTGATTTATTTATTTGTTTATTCTTTGTGATTTTGTGATTTATTTGATTCACACAAATAGGTTGTACTATACCATTCAGAACTTTCTAGTGTTTTGGCATACCCTATGCTCCATGACCATATGCTTTCCACTTATATCTTCCATTCCATCTCATCCACCACAGTAGCAGCATCTAAGGAACGTTTCAGAGCTATTTTATGTACTTTATATATTGTTTTGACCATTGAATGGTTTTCTCTATTTTGGGTTTGTTTGTTTTTTGTTTTTTGTTTTTTTCACATTCTGCATGAAACAACAAGTTAAACATGAGCCAACAATGTGATGTGGCGGCAAAAGAAGCCAATGGGATTTTGGCCTGCATCAATAGGAGCATAGTGTCTAGATCTAGGGAAGTCATGCTACCCATGCTCTATTCTGCCTTGGTTAGACCACACCTGGAATATTGTGTCCAATTCTGGGCACCACAGTTCAAGAGAGATATTGACAAGCTGGAATGTGTCCAGAGGAGGGCGACTAAATGATCAAGGGTCTGGAGAACAATCCCTATGAGAAGCGGCTTAAGGAGCTGGGCATGTTTAGCTTGGTGAACTAGTTCTAATGTATATTTTTAACTATTTTAATGTATATGGATGTATTTATTATGTGTTTTATATCATGTTTGGTATGGAATTGTTGCCTGTTTGGAAGCTATTCTGAGTCCCTCCTTGGAGGTAGAGAAGGACAGGGTATAAATGCCTGAAATAATAATAATAAATAATAAATAATAAACATTATTTAAGCAAAGGAGTTTGTGTGAAATAAGCCATACCAGCTTGCATTCATTCTTATGCAGCAAAGGTGCCGACTAGTATGGTGCACTTACTTAGGTGATTACTCATTGTCCAAGTAGGATAGTCTTCCAAGATTGGTGTACTCGCGGTGGGTCCGTAGGTGACTGTGGAGCCCTATTCTTGAGTTGCATGTTCTCCCATAGTGATGGCATCAGTTTCCAGGTGGAAGGTGGTCGAAGTTGGGGTTGGCTTGACGAGCCTTCCTCTTGGCACATTTTTCTCTTTTGCCCTCCATTCGTGCCTCTTCAAATTCTACAGCACTGCTGGTCACAGCTGACCTCCAGCTGGAGCACTCAAGGGCCAGGGCTTCCCAGTTCTCAGTGTCTATGCCAGAGTTTTTCCTGCCCACCAACATTCTGTTTTCCATTCTTGAGTTCAGAGTAGAGCAACTGCTTTGGGAGACAGTGGTCAGGCATTCGGACAACGTGGCTGGTCCAGCAGAGTTGATGGCAGAGGATCATCGCTTCAATGCTGGTGGTCTTTGCTTCTTCCAGCATGCTGACATTTGTCTGCTTGTCTTCCCAGGAGATTTGCAGGATTTTTCAGAGGCAACGCTGATGGAATCGTTCCAGGAGTTGCATGTAACGTCTGTAGATAGTCCACGTCTCGCAGGTGTATAGCAGGGTTGGGAGGACTACAGCTTTATAAAGAAGTACCTTGGTATCCCTACGGATATCCCGCTCCTCAAACACTCTCTGCTTCATTCATAAAAATGTTGCACTCGCAGAGCTCAGGCAGTGTTTGTTTAACCTACTATTTGCTAGTAAAATTGTGTTGCAAAATTATGCCGATCTAAAAAGTGTTTGGGAAGTTCTGCCCTAGAGAGTGTTGGCAGCAGAATTGTTTATGCGTTTAGAAAAAGAGTAGTCATAAAACAGAATTGGAGGGAACTATAAGAGCCCTACAATCAATCTCCCAACCATGCATGGATGTTGGTTTAACAGGAGAGCAGCACCCATTCAAAACAAAAGATTAATCTTTCAATGGTTAAATTATTATGGCACATCGCCTCAGTAGAAGGTAAACATGTTCTGTCTTAATTAGACAATGCAAGTGAGCAACAAATATTTCTTGATATATTTTCTTTCCTTTGTTTATTCCAAATGCCCTCTGCACAGGAAGAAGACTTGGCCGAATTGGCTTCCCAGCAATATTATGTGGATTATGGGTCCGAGATGGTCTTGGAGCGACTCCTGAACTTGATCCCCTCCTACATCCCAGACAGAGAGATCACGCCTTCAAAAACCATTGAGAAGTGGGCTCAGTTCATCATTGCAGCCCATAAAAAGGTCAGCAGTTTGGATTTTACTCTCAATGGGCTTTAGCAGAGTGGGTTAAACCGCCAGCTGCAGAAAATCTTGCCGATCGAAAGGTCGACAGTTCAAGCCCGGATTGGGGTGAGCTCCCAACTATCAGCCCAACATTTTGCTCATCTAGCAGTTTGAAAACAGCAATGTGAGTAGATAAATAGGTATCGCTTTGGCGGGGAGGTAATAAAAGGCGCCCGTGCAGAAATACCGGTGAATCGATCAGGAGAGCATCTAAAGACAACAAAGCTCCTCGGCATGGAAGATGGAGCAACAGCACCCTCTCTGGCCAGAGTCGAGAACAGCCTTCAGATGCCAGAGATAGAAAAAGATGGGAGGCCTTTACCTGTGTTTATGTACCGTTTGTGTTTGTTAATTGTGTAACAGGATTGAATGTTTGCTGTTGTTGCAACTCAGGGTAGTTTCACCTTGCTCCCAAACACCACCACACCAGAGTTGTAGATTTTGTAGTTTATTGAAAAAAAGGCAGAGTCAAAACATAGAATAAGAAATGCAAATGTTCCATAAGCAGGACAAAGGCTTAAATGCAAAACCACAGTTCCCAAGATCCAAAGGCAAAACATGAAGCATAATCCTTCAGGCAATGATCAAACAAGAGTCCACAAGACCCAAAATCCCAGATACAGGAAGCCAAAAGCGAGCTGCTTAAAGCCAAAGTTAATCCATAGGAGTTTGCATGGAAAGAGCCACGTTGAACTGACAACTCCCGTTTGTCAGCCAGAAGGCTAAATACTCTTTGCAATCATGAACGCATTGCGATGACCCTTGACTGACTTGGCTTCTCGCTTACCAGCTAAGCGAGAGCTCCTCCGGACCCTTAATTCTAAGCGTTCTTGCCTGCTCATTATTTCACTATCTTCAAGGTTCTCTTTATTTTGGTCCAGCTGAACTAGATCACTGTGAGAAGGCTGGGGAGGCGAAGACAATTCCACCTGGCCATTATCTATCCCACTGACATCCTTTTCACCTGAGAACTGACTTGATGTTTCTCCTGCTGCCTGTCTGAGGCAGGCACAACAGAAATCTGAATCCCATCATCCTCTTCATCAGGGATCTCTGGCTCATAAGACCCCCACAGGGTTCAGTTTCAGACTCAGAATTAAACTGAGTCACAACAGCTGTATATGTGTACAGTAATCTGTCCTGAGTCCTCTCAGGGAGATAGGGCAAAATATAAATAAAGTATATATTATATTAATGTGACCAGAGAAAGCTTTTTAAAGAGCCATGGGAACATTAACACTACACTTTTAATTGCCAGGGCAACATTTTAAAGAGTTCTGGGATTGGCAGTTTAGGCAGGTTTATTTAGAATCATCAGCATGAATCTCTACTGCCTCTCCAAACTACACATCCCAACATTCCATATGATGGAACCATAATAGTTGAAATGGGATCATAGTTCTACCTCTTCATCTTCTTTGCAGGGAATCTATACCCAGAAGAGAACAGACCCCCAAAAAGTCAAGGAGGAAGTGGTGGATTTTGCTCGTTTCAAGTGGCCTTTGCTGTTCTCCAGGTTCTATGAAGCTTTCAAATTCTCAGGTAAGCCACTTGTAAGGGCAGTTTTTTGTGTGTCAGTGTTAGGGACCCCATTTCAGGGTCCCTACATTGGGTCCAGTCGCAGGAGGCAGAAAGACAAACGCCCAGTCTCAGGAGAAGTACAAAAGCAAGGTTTATTTTCATCATGAAGAGATGGCCAGCTGCACCAAACACGCAGGTCTTGGTACTTTCAAGAGGCTCCCGTGCCATGTCTCTCAGACTCACATTATATAGACAAGACTCTTTGGCACTGCAGCAAAAGTTATCCGATTACAAACTACCACCTAGGCTTAATTCCTTATTTGGCACATTGATTAACTGACTTCTTCTAAATCACATGATTTCTTGACAATGGAAAGCACAAGACCCAAATAGCTCTTTCCCCCCATATGTGGCAATAAACACTTTGTCAGCTTTTTAGCCTTCTGGCTGAACTGTCTTGTGAAAGTTGTTGATTGCACATGTTTCTTAGGTGCTAACCACAAATGTTCCAGTCAAGATGGACCCTTAGAGGAAGCTCATTTCTAAATACAGAGGGGGTGCATTTTAAACTTAGATTTCTCGAGTTTCATGATTATTGCCCTATCCTCAGGAGTGACTTAAGAAACTGCAAATCGCTTCTGGTGTGAGAAAATTGGCCGTCTACAAGGACGTTGCCTAGGGCACGCCTGGATGTTTTGATATTTTACCATCCTTGTGGGAGCCTTCTAATCATAGAATCAAAGAGTTGGAAGAGACCTCGTGGGCCATCCAGTCCAACTCCCTGCCAAGAAGCAGGAATATTGCATTCAAATCACCCCTGACAGATGGCCATCCAGCCTCTGTTTAAAAGCTTCCAAAGAAGGAGCCTCCACCACACTCCGGGGCAGAGAGTTCCACTGCTGAACGGCTCTCACAGTCAGGAAGTTCTTCCTAATGTTCAGATGGAATCTCCTTTCTTATAGTTTGAAGCCATTGTTTCACGTCCTAGTCTCCAGGGAAGCAGAAAACAAGCTTGCTCCCTCCTCCCTGTGGCTTCCTCTCACATATTTGTATATGGCTATCATATCTCCTCTCAGCCGTCTCTTCTTCAGGTTAAACATGCCCAGCTCCTTAAGCCGCTCCTCATAGGGCTTGTTCTCCAGACCCTTGATCATTTTAGTCGCCCTCCTCTGGACACATTCCAGCTTGTCAATATCTCTCTTGAATTGTGGTGCCCAGAATTGGACGCAATATTCCAGGTGTGGTCTAACCAAAGCAGAATAGAGGGGTAGCATTACTTCCCTAGATCTAGACACTATGCTCCTATTGATGCAGGCCAAAATCCCATTGGCTTTTTTTGCCGCCACATCACATTGTTGGCTCATGTTTAACTTGTTGTCCACGAGGACTCCAAGATCTTTTTTCACACGTACTGCTCTCGAGCCAGGCATTGTCCCCCATTCTTTGTATTTCTTTTTTCCTGCCAAAGTGGAGTATCTTGCATTTGTCCCTGTTGAACTTCATTTTGTTAGTTTTGGCCCATCTCTTTAATCTGTCAAGATCATTTTGAATCCTGCTCCTGTCCTCTGGCGTATTGGCTATCCCTCCCAATGTCCCCGCATGTGGAGTTGGAACTAACATAGGGTACTCATCCATGCTCTCCCCAGATTTGAACCTGTCGGCCTTCAATCCTGCCGGCACAAGGGTTTAGCCCATTGTGCCACTGGGGGCTCCTGGTAAGGGCAGTGAATAATGGACATTGGTGCCAAAGACTGTGATACATTATGTTCTGCCTTAATGACGGTACCATATTCCTGGCACACTCTAGGAACCAAAGTGCATTTTGTATTTCCATTAACCTCACAATTGCAGCATAGTTAATGACCCTTGATGAAATATATTCTGTCTAAAAGATGCGACCTGGAATGTATCTTCTCTGCACTTAATACAGATGGCTTTTTTGATCTCAGGATGACTTTTGTGGCTAATTTACTGATCAATGGTTATATTTTCACCAGAAACAAGCAAACCACACTGTTCACTTCTGTTGTTCTTGTTTACTCACAGGTCCCAGCCTTCCCAAAAATGATGTAATAGTAGCTGTGAATTGGACAGGAGTGTACTTTGTAGATGAACAGGAACAGGTCCTTCTGGAACTTTCCTTTCCGGAGATCACTGCTGTCTCCAGCAGCAGGTAAGGCAATGAAATATCAAGTCTCGAGTAAATTCATGGGATGAAGCCATGCATTGGATTGATGTATGCAACCCTAAACTTTGTAAGGAAATGGTAAGCCATTGACATAAGCACACAGCCCTAAGTATCCAGCAAAACTGATTTGTTGTTTCTGTCTAAGACTAAACTCATAACAATACTTTGAAGAGAAGGAGCAATAGAAGAAAAACTACCAGCTATCGGTGCATGTGTTGAATACTGTTATAGTTTCCTAATGGATTTCAGTTGCTGTTATAGGCTGGGTTTGTTTGCCCAGATAATGGAAGTGCATTTTTAACATTTTGGTGGGAAGACTCTGGCAATAGTCTCAGTGCAACACCCTCTCGGCATAGAGTAAATATCCACATGTGGATCTACACTTCTGTGAGACATGGACCCATTGGGTACTCTAGTAGCACATGGTGCACAGCAAACTATGCATTGTATGAACACATCCAGTCCTTCACATCTGTTGCACCACGTTGCTATTCTGTCTGAGAGTTGCATATGCAACTCTCAGACAGAATAGCAACGTGGTGCAACAGATGTGAAGGACTGGATGTGTTTATACAATGCATAGTTTGCTGTGCACTATGTGCTACTAGAGTAGAGTGCAGCATATCTCCACGTGTAGGCATTTGTGGTATGCTTGAGTTGCAACTTTTTCCTATCATTTATTCTTCTAGAGGAGGGAAACTCCAAGGACAGAGCTTCACCTTGGCCACCATTAAAGGAGATGAGTACACGTTCACTTCCAACAACGCAGAGGACATCCGGGACCTTGTGGTGACATTTCTGGAAGGGCTGAGGAAGAGATCAAAATACGTTGTCACACTCCAGGACAACCCAAATCCAAGTAAGGAAACTGAGCTCATAGTGAAGATTGTGGTGAAATTGCAATAATGAGTTCCTGAATTGGGCCAGGATACACTAAGGCCCCTCCATCCCCTCATGTTAGGTGGCTTGCTTGCTTGCTAGCTTGTTTTCCTGCTTGCTTGCTTTTTTCCCTCTCTCTCTCCTTCCTTCCCTGCAACTCTCAGTCACAAAACAATGGTGCATGTCATGAATGACTTTTCAATGACTTTGAAGCATAGGTTCTTTTTATTGCAATTTCCAGTGTGAGAAGGTATATCAGATTACAGAAAACATTTAGACAAAGAATGACATTGGACATACAGACATACAGATTCTATGCAACTACATTGCATGTACAATTACATTGGTTAACAAACAAACAAAGGGGAATTACATTTTCATTCAACATGCACAAACATGTACACGCATTCATCCACATGCATCCAAAATATTACCATATCCTTTTCTCCCTCCTTGGAGAAACACCTGTTAGGCCAGACCCTGCTTTCCTGCAGCCTGCCAACGCGTAGTTCCATAACTTCCATAACGCCAAAACTTCAAAACGCCGAAATGCCAAAACTTCTTTCCCTAAGAACAATGCCAAGGACCAGATCTCTGTTTTCCATACAGCAGAACCTGACTCCCTGCACAAAATCTAAGACTCCAAAAATACACTTTTTCCTCTTCCCTTGAGAAAGAAGCCCCAAAGCGACCAGACTGCTCCCGTACAGATCAGCCACTCTCCGAATACGCCATCTCTCTCCTTTTCATGGAGCAGAGCATGGTGGGTGGAACAGACTCCTCAGTCTGCCACACTTTGAGCATTATTAGACTGAGTCTTTTATAGGAATATTCTGTTGATGTAGTCCCAAAGTTGTAAATGAATGGTAGACATCTTCCATCCTGAATCCATCCCAGTTTCCTGGCCAGATGTTGATCTTCTTGATTGGTGTTGACAAACACAAGGCTTGTGTTGATTTCCTTCTTAACATAAGGAAAGTTGCAAACATTTCCTTTATCACTGTTCCGTTCTTTTCAGAGATTACTTTTCAGATCTTATTAGCAGGTTTTATCCACATTCCAGCAAGCAGGTAGTTAGTCATTGCAGACCTTAATATTATACTGGTGTTTCCAAAATTATGAACTCTGACCACACATCCTTCCATTCATTCCCACACATCATTATATCACATCTGCACATTGATTTTTTTATTACATGTAAACCAATGTTTTCCAGCCTTTGGACTTCTAGTTGTTTTGCACTTTAGTTCCCAGAAGCCCCCATCAACTTGGCAAACTATCAGGAGTTCTAGGAACTAAATTGGACTTTAGTTCCTAGAACTACTGATAGTTTGCCAAGTTAATGGGTGCTTCTGGAAACTGGAGTGGCATTAAGAGAGATTTCAATAAATTATGGAGAGCGCTGTGAGAGTTCAGCTGTATTCATGTCCTACTGATTGAATTTAAGTACAAGTTTCTGATGCTTCGTGTGCCAAGCTTTTGATGGTTGGACACAGAGACTTTTTCTTTTTCATTCATTTACTTATTTACTGCATTTATATACTGCTTTTCTCACCCTTGAGAGCACTCAAGGCAGTTTCCAACATAATAGTGGCAAAATTCAGTGCCGTACATACATGTGAAAGCCAAAACGTAATTTCTAGATAACATATACTATAAATTAAGAACCTTAACCATATTACACATATCAGCATAAAGCAACATATACATTAAAATTGCATCATTAAAACATATCAATTAAAATAATAATAATAATAATCATCATCATCATCATCATCATCATCATCAATAGGAGTATAGTGTCTAGATCCAGGGAAATCATGCTACCTCTCTATTCTGCCTTGGTTAGACCACACTTCAAATACTGTGTCCAATTCTGGGCATCACAGTTGAAGGGAGATGTTGACAAGCTGGAATGTGTCCAGAGGAGGGCGACTTCTATTTCTAAACTTTATTTATATAATAATTAATAATCCAGCGGATATTGGCAATTTGGTCTCTTTACCTTTACCTTTATCATTATTGCTCTGATATATCAATTGTTGCACTATCATTGTGCAAACACTTGGTCCCACAACCAGGATTTAACTTTCTTCCTGAAGGACGGGGTCCAATCTAATTTCATTGGGGAGGGAGTTCCACAGCTGTGGAGCCACCAACAAGAAGACCCTGTCTCTCGTCCCCACCAGTCGTGCCTTTGAAGGGGGTTGGATCGAGAGCAGGGTCTCCCCAGATGATTTTAATCTTCGAGAAGGTTCATAGGAGGAGATACATTTGGATAGGTAAGCTGGACCAGAACCATTTAGGGCTTTATAGGCTAAAGTTAGCAGTTTGAATTGTGTTGTTGTAGGTTTTTCTGGATTATATGGCTATGTTCTAGAGGCATTTTCTCCTGACATTTCGCCTGCATCTATGGCAAGCATCCTCAGAGGTAGTGAGGATGCTTGCCACAGATGCAGGCAAAACGTCAGGAGAGAAATGCCTCTAGAACATGGCCATATAACCCGAAAAACCTACAACAACCCAGTGATTCTGGCCATGAAAGTCTTCGACAATAGTTTGAATTGTGCTCCGTGGTAGACTGGGAGTCAATAGAGATGGTACAGCAAGGAAATTGTGTACTCCGTATGCCCCACTCCAGTTAGAAACTTGACTGCCGCCAATTTGACTACTTGAAGCTTCCGAACAGCCTTCAAAGGAAACCCCACATAGAGCGCATTGCAGTAGTCTATTCAAGATGTACCAAGAGCGTGGACCATCATGGTCATTCTAAAATAGTGCCACATTTGCTTATTTTTTTCCTGCAGTGGGTGAAGAATCTGGTTTCCTCAGCTTCCTCAAAGGAGATTTGATTATTCTGGACCAGGACACCGGAGAGAACGTTATGAACTCTGGTTGGGCCAACGGGATCAATGAGAGGACCAAGCAGAAAGGAGACTTCCCAACGGATTCAGTTTACGTCCTGCCCACCGTCACCATGCCTCCGTTGGAGATCGTGGTGTGTTGCATATATTTACATCTCTTTCACTCTAGATCAGGCATGGACAAACTTGGGCCCTTCGGGTGTTTTGGACTTCAACTCCCATAATTCCTAACAGCCGGTAGGCTGTTAGGAATTGTGGGAGTTGAAGTCCAAAACACCCGAAGGGCCCAAGTTTGTCCATGCCTGCTCTAGAGAGCGTCGCTTCTACCATTGTCTCACGCACACATCACAAATTAAATTTTCTATTTGCTCTTCCCAGGCATTGGTTACGATGACTCCAGACCAGAGGCAGGACGTCATAAGGACAGCTCAGCTGGTGATGTCTGACAGTGAGGAACGGATGAAGCCATATACCCTAGAAGAATTCTCCTATGATTATTTTAGGTACATCTCTTTAAAAAGACCACAAGTCTCCTGGAAGTAGGACTCTAATCCCTCCCTCCTTCATGGTGTTCATGGCTTTTGCTCAGAGTTTAGGAAAGTAGCTTGTTGGGTTGTATCTCCCAAAATCTTCCATCCAGCAGGGAATCAGGCTACCCCTCTCTTCTGCCTTAGTTAGACCACACCTGGAATATTGTGTCCAATTTTGGACACCACGATTGAAGGGAGTTGTTGACAAGCTAGAATGTGTCCAGAGGAGGGTGACGCAAATGATCAAGGGTTTGGAGAACAAGCCCTATGAGGAGTGGCTTAAAAAGCTGGGCATGTTTAGCCTGAAGAAGAGAAGGCTGTGAGGAGACATGATAGCCATGTACGAGAGTTGAATGAAAAGTAATGCCACCACCTTCATAACTCAACAGATGGCAGTACTGGTATGCGGCAGGTACTGGCTTGTTCAGTAGACTCTCCTCTACAGTTCCATTTCAGTGGGAAGCCTTAGCATTGAACGGTTGTGTTGTTAAAGTGCGAATTATAGAATCATAGAATCAAAGAGTTGGAAGAGACCTCATGGGCCATACAGTCCAACCCCATTCTGCCAAGAAGCAGGAAATTGCATTCAAATCACCCCTGACAGATGACCATCCAGCCTCTGTTTAAAAGCTTCCAAAGAAGGAGCCTCCACCACACTCCGGGGCAGAGAGTTCCACTGCTGAACGGCTCTCACAGTCAGGAAGTTCTTCCTCATGTTCAGATGGAATCTCCTTTCTTGTAGTTTGAAGCCATTGTTCCCTTGCGTCCTAGTCTCCAGGGAAGCAGAAAACAAGCTTGCTCCCTCCTCCCTGTGGCTTCCTCTCACATATTTATACATGGCTATCATGTCTCCTCTCAGCCTTCTCTTCTTCAGGCTAAACATGCCCAGCTCCTTAAGCCGCTCCTCATAGGGCTTGTTCTCCAGACCCTTGATCATTTTAGTTGCCCTCCTCTGGACACATGTTTTAAAACCACCAGACAAAGAGACTGTGTTGTACATCGCGGCAGCTCTTACCACTCATGTTTGAGTGGAATCTCTTTTTCTTTAGTTTAAATGGGTTGCACCTGTCTCTGTTTTCTTCTATGGCATGTGGTCTCCAAAGACTTTGCAGCATGGACTTCAAAGTAGGGATGCCATCATCACCACTGCTATGCTTTGACATGTGAGGATTTTGTTGTGCATTTGTATGTTTTCTCACAGCTGATATTTTTTTCTCCCAGACCTCCTCCCAAGCACACGCTCAGCAGGGTCATGATCACCAAAAACCGAGGGAAGGACAAGATGTGGTCTTACACCCGGGAACCAATCAAGCAGCCGTTGCTGAAGAAGATCCTGGGCAGCGAGGAGCTGTCACAAGAAGCCTGCATGGCATTCATTGATATCCTTCCAAGCGCTGTGTCTAGGATGGGAAAAAAATACCAAGATTTACATCTCTGTCATTCCAAAGAGTGTCACGTGTATCAAGGGCAGAGGTTTATTCAAACGAGCTCAAAATAAGCCAATAACATATTTACAATAAAAAGGGGACTCAAAGCGTGGTCAGTTGAAACATTCACACTTATTAAAGGACTCAAAAATCACAACAGCAAAACAACAGAGGGGAAACAAACAGGCACATAAAATCACTCTCAACAAGGGATTCCCCCCGGCACTTCCAAGCCATTGAATGCTAATCAAGGTGATCAGCTGAAACATTCACACCTAGCCCCAGCAGACAAAAGTCCTTTGTCTCACCCTGGTCATTCCACAGATATATAAACCCATTTTTCCTACTTCCAACAGACCTCACTACCTCTGAGGATGCTTGCCATAGATGCAGGCGAAACATCAGGAGAAAAATTGCCTCCAGAACATGGCCATATAGCCCGGAAAAACCTACAACAACACATTCACACTTAACTCCAGCAGACAAGAGTCCTTTGTCCCACCCTGGTCATTCCACAGATATATAAACCCCTTTTCCTGGTTTCAACAGACCTCACTACCTCTGAGGATGCTTGCCATAGATGCAGGTGAAACGTCAGGAGAGAATGCCTCTAGACCATGGCCATATAGCCCAAAAAAACCTACAACAACCCAGGGACTCAAAGTGGCTAACCAAAATGGAACCAGTTCCCCCCGTCAGCTCTAATTTTTGAGATACACAACATATGCCATCTACTAGATGTCATCTGCTCACCCATAGAAAACCATGATGACCATTCCTAAGAAACTAGAACTGTCACCGTCTATCCGGTACAATTTTTTGAATCAATGTCCCAAATAACCGTAGGAGCAGGCCTAAAAACCAAAATACCAAGGAAAAAGGGGGGATGTGTAATTGCTTATTATTAATTTCTGTATACAGAATCATGCTTTGATAGTCCCTTGTGTTGAATTTCAGCACTTTGCACCCAAATGCTTACTTACTTAGGCGATCCCTCATTGGACGAGTAAGATGGTCTTCCATTATGGGTTTCCTTGTGGAAACCCAACCAAATGCACACCCCAATGAGCATGCATGTCCACACAATGCAGAATGACCCATCATGTACAACTCCATTCATCCAAAGATGAACTGAATATATACACACTACAACAATGGACAAAATTTCTCCCAAATAAATGCCAGTTTCAGCTGTTATGCCCTTAACTGGCTCTGTGCACCTGTCCTGAAGTATATGGGTGACTACCCCTCCAAAAGAACCCGCTCCGTCAATGAACTCACAGACCAAATATTTGAAGGGGCCTTGAAAGCAGAACCACTCAAGGACGAGATTTACTCTCAGATTCTGAAGCAGCTCACAGACAACCACATCAAGTAAGAAATTTGTGCAGTCTTAATAGTATTTAAACTGTGTTTTTGTTGTATTTTAATTTATATGCTTCATGGCACAAAGATTTCATTAGTTTTTTAAATATTTACATTTACATGCATTTGGTTTGTTGTTAATTTGTGTTGTGTCATGTTTGTCGATAGCCACCTTGAGTATTGGGGAAATATTGGGAGAAAGGAGGGGGGCTGGAAGTAAATATTTTTTTCCCTCCAAGATATGTATTTATGTAATAATATTTGTCATAGTTTTTTCCATAGTGAAAATTAGCAAGAGAGTCTATACCAGAGCTTTCCAGACATTTCATATTAGTGACATACTTTTTAAGAGCCACTTGAGTCCCTTTTGGGGGAGATAAAGCAGGTGTTGGGGTTCAGCCTGTGTGTGAACCTGAACCTGATTCTCTGATTGTATTTCCTGGTGCCAATGTAGATGTCTATGTGAATTCTGAGGCCAATTTAGATTATGATAGTTTGTGTAGTGAAAATCCCACAGCCTTGGAAAGTGAAAGTCAAGATTCCCATGAGAACATGCATTCCGAGGCGAGCGGAGAAGTTTCACTCTCTTTTCCTCCCAGTCTTAGTTCTCCAGAGAATCTGACACCTGGTCTGCCTAATGAGGATAGGCGGGGGCAGATTTGGCAGAGCCGGGGAGAAGCACAAAGCTTACGTAGGTCAGCTAGATTGAGAGAAATGCAAACAAAAACTTTAGGCGTGTCTCGCAATAGATTTCTCGGCCTTAAGTATGCCTGGCCTGAATGCAGCTTCAGACCAGGCATCGTTCCAGATTCATGTGCAAGCTTTTGCAGGCCTCCTGATTCAAGTGGCCTTGTTCCTCTGAGGTTTTCTAGTTGTTCCAAGTACGGTTAGTGGATTGCTTACAGGTTCCAGGATTCAGCAGTTTTGCTGTGGGTTTTATGATCTTGTTTATGGACATTTCTTGTGGCTGATTTTTAGTGTGACTTTTTACCTTTGCATATTTCCTCTATTTTGTATGCATCTTTCATCAATAAAAAAGGATTGTTTTTCCTGAAGTCAAGTGTGGTGGATTGTTGTCTGAGGGTCCAGTTTCCTGCTCTGGGTTGCAACAGCAGGATATAAATAAATGTAAACCGCACTTTAAAAGAATTGGCTCTGACAATGCTATCAAAACAAGAATTGAAACGTCGACGACAGGTTCCTAGTGTAGGTTCTGCAAGGAAACAGATGAAACGATGGATCACATACTCAGCTGCTGCAAGAAGATCGTGAAGACGGACTATAAGCAGAGGCACAACACAGTTGCTTAGATGATCCATTTGAACTTGTGCCACAAATACCATCTGCCTGCCACAAAGAACTGGTGGGATCACATCCCTGAAAAAGTTACAGAAAATGAACACGTCAAGCTACCCTGGGACTTCCGAATTCAGACCGACAGAGTTTAGGTGCATAATACTCCTGACCTCATGATCGTGTCCAAAAAATATATGGATCGTCAATGTTGCAATCCCAGGCGACAACATTATGGATGAAAGCCAACTGGAAAAGCTGACACAATAGGAGGATTTAAAGATAAAATTGCAAAGACTCTGACACAAGCCAGTCAAGGTGGACCCAGTGGGGATCGGCACACTGGGTGCAGTGCCTAAAGACCTTGGCCTGAACTTAAACACAATTGGCACTGACAAAATTACCATCTATCAGCTGTAAAAGGCCACCCTATTCGGATCTGCACGCATTATTCGCCGATACATCACACACTTGGGAAGTGTCCGACATGTGATCCAATGCAAAAACAAGCATAGTGATCTTGTTTGCTGTGTACTAATTTTGTTGTGTTTCGTCAGAGGAGGAGGAGGAGGAGGAGGAGGAGACATGCATCATTTTGTGACATAGTAATTCAGTTTTACTAGCAAACTTGAAATTAAAACAACCCCTAATAAGAGATACAGACACATACAAAAATTGCAGCCAACACACTGACATGTCACAACACACAGTTTGGAAAGCTCTGGTCTGTAATAAGGGTCAAAGAGAACATTTAGTGACTTTCCAAAGGAAATCTATCAGCTCTTTGCATTTCAATCCTTTCTTTCCAGACACAAAGATGGTAACTAAAAGGAGGGTAGGGACTTATTAGTCTTATTAATGACTTTTGCTTTTAAATGGCTCTTAAGATGGATGTGTTGCAATGACTCATTTTATTCAACACTTTTGAAATGTTTTGTTTTAAAGATATAGTGAAGAGAAAGGTTGGGAGCTGCTTTGGCTTTGCACAGGCCTTTTCCCGCCAAGCAACATTCTCCTGCCCCACGTCCAGCGCTTCATTCAGTCTCGGAAGCATCATCCGCTCGCCAATGATTGCATGCAGAGGCTGCAGAAAGCATTAAGGTAACCAGCTCACTCCATGAGAAAACTTCATCACAAATTGGTAGACGTTGTGGGTGCATCTACACTGTAGAATTAATGCAGTTTGGCACCACTTTAACTGCCATGGCTCAATGCTATGGAATCCTGGGAATTGTAGTTCATTGAGGCACCAGCACTCTTTGGCAAAGAGCTTGTAGAACTACAACTCCCATCATTCCATAGTGTTGAACGATGGCAGCTTAATGTGGGGCCGTACTGCATAAATTTTACAGGATGTTACATGCAAATGGCCCCAAATAATCTATTGGCATCTTCTCTTAAAAGCAATATGTCAGCATTGAAAAGATGGGGAAAATATATACAACACTTTTTAAAGTTGAATTTTTCCCCAAATAAGTCTCAGACTGCAAAGATTTGAATCAATCCTTAGATTTACACAAATCTTTGCAAGTTGGGACTTATTTGGGCCAAAAATCACATGTGGTTGCTGTGTGCAAAAATACAGATTTTTTGTACACAGAAATATTGGGTTGTTGTAGGTTTTTTCGGCTATATGGCCATGTTCTAAAGGCATTCTCTCCTGACGTTTCGCCTGCATCTATGGCAAGCATCCTCAGAGGTAGTAACCTCTGAGGATGCTTGCCATAGATGCAAGCGAAACGTCAGGAGAAAATGCCTTTAGAACATGGCCATATAGCCCGAAAAAACCTACAACAACCCAGTGATTCCGGCCATGAAAGCCTTCGACAATACACAAAAATATTATTTTTCCACACAGAAAATGCAGCTTTCTGTGCAGAAATGTTGTCATTGAGGATTTATTCTGCGCAAAATTTGCACATGCTTGATTTGCGTAGAAAGCAACATTTCCTAGTCAGGATGCATTTTCTGTGCAGAAAGTAATAGTTCTTCATAGAAATATTATTTTTCTACTGTAAAGTACTCTCTCCTGTTCAAAGGATCCACCTGCAAATTTTGCACAAATTATGAATAGGCTTAGAAAACTGTCCTTTTGAAGGCATCTCTTACAAGGGGAAGAAAAATGAGGATGCCTCTGAGGATGCTTGCCATAGATGCAGGCGAAACGTCAGGAGAGAATGCCTCTAGACCATGGCCATATAGCCCGAAAAAACCTACAAAAACCTGGAAGAAAAATGGTTAAATTGCTTGCTGCTTCCTTCATGAAGAAACTTCGTTTGTAATGTCATTGCTAAAAGTAAGCTTTCTTTTTCTTTGATAGGAATGGATCTCGAAAATACCCTCCCCATCTAGTAGAAGTTGAGGCCATTCAGCACAAAACTACTCAGATTTTCCATAAAGTGTACTTCCCGGATGACACAGATGAGGTAAAAAGATAAATAATTGAAAAAAAGGAGATAGAGTGGAGACCCACAGAGAACCTATTGTCTGGTGGATTGATAGAATTGGGTCAAAGAGAGTCTGTGGTTAATTGCCCTCCAGTAGGCTTTGACCTTTGGCAGCCCTATGAATGGAAGGTCTCCAAGATATTCTGGTCAACATCCCATCATCATGGTCTATGATGTGTAACTTTGCAGATCCATAGTTACATTGCAGAAACTCTTCAAAGAAGTACCCCAATGCAGAATGGGGACACATTTCATATCAGGACATAGCTCATCATAGAATCATAGAGTTGGAAGAGACGTCATGGGCCATCCAGACCAACCCCCTGCCAGTCGCTTCACTGACTACCATTGCACAGTGGACACCCATACATTTCAATATCATCATAATCACCACACATTATTATTATTTCTTACCAACCGCTTGCGTTAGAGTCCTGAAGTCTCTTTTCACCACAAAACATGGGGGGCACGTAGCTCGAGAGCAGTACGTGTGAAAAAGGTCTTGGAGTCCTTGTGGACCACAAATTAAACATGAGCCAGGAATGTGATGCAGGCCAATGGGATTTTGGCCTGCATCAATAGGAGCATAGTGTCTAGATCTAGGGAAGTAATGCTACCCCTCTATTCCGCTCTGGTTAGACCACACCTGGAATATTGTGTCCAGTTCTGGGCACCACAATTCAAGAGAGATATTGACAAGCTGGAATGTGTCCAGAGGAGGGCGACTAAAATGATCAAGGGTCTGGAGAACAAGCCCTATGAGGAGCGGCTTAAGGAGCTGGGCATGTTTAGCCTGAAGAAGAGAAGGCTGAGAGGAGATATGATAGCCACTGTATAAATATGTGAGAGGAAGCCACAGGGAGGAGGGAGCAAGCTTGTTTTCTGCTTCCTTGGAGACTAGGACGCGGAACAATGGCTTCAAACTACAAGAGAGGAGATTCCATCTGAACATGAGGAAGAACTTCCTGACTGTGAGAGCCGTTCAGCAGTGGAACTCTCTGCCGAGTGTGGTGGAGGCTCCTTCTTTGGAAGCTTTTAAACAGAGGCTGGATGGCCATCTGTCAGGGGTTTGAATGCAATATTCCTGCTTCTTGGCAGAATGGGGTTGGACTGGATGGCCCATGAGGTCTCTTCCAACTCTTTGATTCTATCATTCTATGATTCTATGATTCTATGTCTTTGCCGGAGTACAGACGTATTTGCTTTGTGCTGTGTTGGTCTTTGTATATAGAATATAAATAAACTAATTACTTTATGGCTACAATCCATCCAGTTTTTATTACTTCTGGGACAATGGTCATGGGCCCAGCATGCTTTAGTTGAGTAGAGATTGACAGTGATGGATGGTAAAAGGAGCAGAGGCGACAGCCAGATGAGCAGCCGGAGGAAACCCCAGTGTGCAATGAGGTTAAAGTGAAGCCAATCAAGTTTTACAAAAGGTCAAAGATAAAAGTTAGTAAAATGTTTGAAACTGTCCATATACACATGGCAGGACCTTTTGAAAAAAGTGAAAGAGGATCAATTTATGCTTTGCTTTATGGCTACAATCCATCCAACTTTTATTACCGCTGCAACAGTCCATTGAGTCAGGAAGCTATGCTGAAAGCCACAGCTATCCAAGATTTGTAGTTTATTGTAATTTATTCTCTGACAGAAATGGGGAAATAAATATCTCACAAAACTACAAATCCCAGAACTTCATAGCAATGAGCCATGGCAGTTAAAGTGGTGTCAAACTGCTGTCATTCTGCAGTGTGGCTACAGCCTAACTCCCTTTTTTTGAGAGAAGGTGGGAGTGTTATCTAAAGATAAGAAGACAGCAAAAAGTCCTGATTACATAGATTTGGCTTCTTTTCTCCACCAACTGATTGGCCTCCTCGTCCTCTCAAAAGGAGCTGTCCAATTTCCAGGTCCTGAGATGGCAGAAGTGCAAAACCTTCCATTTTCTCAACAGGCATTTGAAGTGGAATCAAGCACAAAAGCAAAAGACTTCTGCCAGAACATCTCCAACCGGCTGCTGCTGAAGACATCTGAAGGTTTCAGCCTTTTTGTCAAAATCTCTGACAAGGTGAGTGAGCAGCCAAGACTTCATTCACTGATTATGGATGCTTTCTCAAAAGAGTAGATATATCTATTGTTCCATTAACTTACACAAGTGACAGGGGACTTTTGGGTAAGACGTCAGGGGATGGATTATAGGCATCCCCGCAACCACATTTGCATGGGTTCGCAGTGCGGAATCCCCAAGAAAGTGGGAAAACCCAAATATAAATTGTATGATTGGCTCTGGTTACATCCCGTATAGACTACTGCAATACACTCTGTGTAGGGTTGCCTTTGAAGACTGTTTTCTGAATGGTCCAACGGGCGGCAGCCAGGTTGCTAACAGGGAGCACACAACTCCTCTGCTGTGCCAGCTCCACTGGCTGCCAGTCTGCTATCGGGCACAATTCAAAGTGCTGGCTTTGCCCTATAAAGCCCTAAACGGTTCCAGCCCAGCATACCTGTCCGAACGTATCTCTCCTTATGAACCATTTAGGACTTTAAGATCATCCGAGGAGGTCTGCTCTCGGTCCCGCCTCCGTTTCAGATGTGCTTGGCGGGAACGAGAGACAGTGCCTTCTCAGTGGTGGCCCCTTGGTTGTGGAACACCCTTCCTAGGGATTTTAGATTGACCCCCTCCCTCTTAACATTTCGCAAAAAGGTTAAAACCTGGCTTTTTGAGCAGGCATTTGTAAATTCAATGTAACAGGCAATGATAGACCATGGAACAACTGACGTTGCAATTGAATAGTGATTTCAGTAAGGAGACGTTAATAATGTATGATTATATTGACTTTTTATGAAACTATATTTTAAATTGTATTTTATATGTTGGGGAGCATCGAATTGTGCAGAGTGCAAACTGCCTTGAGTCGCCTTTGGGCTGATATATAAATACAGTAAATAAATAAAATTATTCCCCAGCCAGTAAGACTCACAAAATTACAGGCTTTCTGCTCATTGTGTATATTGTTTTGTTCCTAATGGCACGTGTTCTTCCAGGTCATCAGTGTACCCGAAGGAGACTTCTTCTTTGATTTTGTCAGGCACCTAACTGACTGGATCAAGAAAGCTAGACCAGCAAAAGATGGTAAATACTATAATACTTTCCCATCTTCAGTGTTGTTTTGATTCCATGCAATTGATGTGAGTTCTGAAAGGCATGCTATTTTTTGTTTCCCAGCCCTTTCCACCAGCAAACAAAGACGTTTGATTTAGGACCTCATCACACTAGAGAATGAATCCACGTTAAATCAGGTTTCTGCCTCCTGCAGAATTCCAGGGTTTGTTGTTTAGGGAGGAGCCTTTAACAGCCACACTAAACTACAAATCCCAGAATTCTGCAGGAGGCAGAAACTGGATTTAAAATGGATTCATTCTCTAATATGATGAGGTCCTTATACAGGCTTTTGGCTATGGACCTGTTGCCCTACAAGGATCTTAATGTTGGTGGAAGTTTGCTAATGAAGGTGATCAGCTAAACATTCACACCTAACTGCAGCAGGGAAGAGCTCCTTGCCCCACCCCAGCCATTCCACAGATATATAAACCCATTGTTCTAATTCCAACAGACCTCACTACCTCTGAGGATGCTTGCCGTAGATGCAGGCGAAACGTCAGGAGAGAATGCCTCTAGAACATGGCTCTATAGCCCAAAAAAACCCACAAGAACCTAGTGATTCCAGCCATGAAAGCCTTCGACAATACATTGAAGTTTGCTATGTTTTCATATCATTTTTTTTACTAAAATGTCTATACTTATACAGTACAGTAGTTTTGTTTCAATAGTATAGTTTATTATATTGTGTTTTTAAAATGCTTTTAATATTACAATTAGGGTTTTGGCTGCATTTTGGCTTCATCTGTGGGATGAGTTTGGATCCCTTATTGGAACAAAGTCAGGTTATAATCAATCAAGCAATCAATCAATGGAATATAACTTCCCTTAACTTAAACAAAATGGTGCATTTTATTGTCAAAGGCTTTCATGGCTGGATTCACTACATTGTTGTAGGTTTTTTGGGTTGTATGTTTTAGAAGCATTCTCTCCTGACATTTCTTCTGCATCTATGGCAGGAATCCTCAGAGGTTGTGAGGTCTGTTGCAAGCTAGGAAATTGGGTTTATATATCTTTTGAAGGTCCAAGTTGGGAGAAACAACTCTTGTCTGTTGGAGCTAGGTGAGAATGTTTCAATTGGCCGCCTTGATTAGCATTTGATGGCCTGACAGTTTTTAGGTGTAGCTTGTTATTGCCTGGGAAATTCCTTTGCTGAGAGGTGATTAGGTGTTCCTGACTGTTTCTTGTCTGGAGTTCCCCTGTGTTTGAGTTTTGTTTTTATGTACTGTTATAATTTAAGAGGGTTTTTTTTAGTACTGGTAGCCAATCAGGAATACCTAATCACCTCTCAACAAAGGAATTTCCCAAGCAATAACAAGCCACAACTAAAAACTGTCAGGCCATCAAATGCTAATCAAGGTGGCCAATTGAAACATTCACACCTACCTCCAACAGACCTCCCTGGACCTTCCACAGATGTATAAACCCAATTTCCTAGTTTCCAACGAAACTCACAACCTCTGAGGATGCCTGCCATAGATACAGGCGAAACGTCAGGAGAGAATGCTTCTAGAACTTGGCCATACAGCCCGAAAAACCTACAACAACCCAAAATGGTGCATTGACGGACAATGTATACATTTTTAATTTTTATCCCACCTTTCTCCCAGATTGGGATTCAGTCCTGCTCTTCCCAAGAGGCTTGGACAAATGCAAACTTCAGCATCTTTTCATAGTTTGTGCATTCTTGTTCATTCATAACCTTTGCCATTGTGATCGCCCTTTGATGTCACTTGGTGACATGGTTTTCATCTGTGAAATGACTGAATGCTCTTCCTAGGCTTGAATGAAAATCCTTTTCCTTGTATTGTCGAAAGTTTCCATGACTGGAATTACTGGGTTGTTGTAGGTTTTTCGGGCTATATGGCCATGTTCTAGAAGCATTCTCTCCTGGCATTTTGCCTGCATCTATGGCAGGCATTCTCAGAGGTCGTGAGGTCCTCACAACCTCTGAGAATGCCTGCCATACATGCAGGAGAAACGTCAGGAGAGAATGCTACTAAAACATGGTCATATAGCCCGAAAAACCTACAACAATCCTTTTCCTCCTTACGCCATTCTTCAACGTGCAGTGATAGTGTTTATTTGTTTGGAGAAACATGTTATCATGTTTGTAATCCTTTAGTACAAGTGGTAAAAGTATGATAGCTGGGATGCAGTGCTGGTACTGCTATGCTAATTGCGCAACATGGCTCTCGAGAGACTATGCTTCCCTGTTTTCCCTCCCCCTTTCAGTCAAACTACCTTGTTGACTCTGTGCTGTGTCTCGCACATGTGTTCCCTTCTCTAATTCAGAGCCGCATTACACAACCAGCGTAGCGCGGGTCCCCGCTATCATACTTTCACTGTACAAGCAAACACACCTTACATATCCCTGGTCAGTGGAGCTAAAACAGTGCGGTGCAATATATATTTATGCACACGATGTTCAAATTATCTATACCTTAATGTTACCATTTTTTCTTTGGATAGGGATAGTGCCTTCTCTCACGTACCAAGTGTTCTTCATGAAAAAGTTGTGGACAAATACTGTGCCTGGAAAGGATTCAATGGCTGACTCCATCTTCCACTACTATCAGGTACCTCCCAAACGTCCGGCCTTAATAAGCAGAAGACTAGTATAAGAAACTTCTTGGCAAGTCACTTACATCTCTGGCGACACCATTCATATTTCCTTGCTTATTTGCTTCAGGGTGTGCATGCTTGCACCAACTCTTTCCTCTTGTGATACTGTAGCATGCTTCCTCTCTCTCTCCTTCCCCTTTTGTGGCACAGGAATTACCAAAGTACCTTCGTGGCTACCATAAATGCAGCCGGGAAGAAGTCCTTCAGCTGGGAGCCCTGATCTATAGGGTGAAATTTGAAGACGACAAATCCTATTTCCCCAGCATCCCCAAACTCCTCAAGGAGCTGGTCCCCGAGCCTCTCATCCGGCAGCTGTCCCCTGATGACTGGAAGAGGGTAGGTTGGCTTCTCCACTAAGCCCTGTAGAGCAGTGGTTCTCAACCTTCCTAATGCTGCGACCCCTTAATACAGTTTCTAATGTTGTGGTGACCCTCAATGATAAAATTATTTTTGTTGCTACTTCATAACCATAATTTTGCTACTGTTATGAATTGTAATGTAAATATCTGATATGCAGGATGTATTTTCATACACTGGGCCACATTTGGCACAAATAATCGATATGCCCAAATTTGAATACTGGTGGGGTTGGAGGGAATTGATTTTGTCATTTGGGAGTTGTAGTTGCAGGGATTTATAATTCACCTACCATCAAAGAGCACTCTGAACTCCTCCAATGATGGAATTGAACTAAGCTTTGCACATATAACTCCCATGACCAACAGAAAATACTAGAAGGATTTGTTTTGGAGTTGTAGCTCACCTACAGCCAGACAGCACTCTGAACTCAAACAATGATGGATCTGGACCAAACTTGGCACAAAACTCAATATGCCCAAATGTGAACACTGGTGGAGTTAGAGGAATAGACCTTGACATTTGGGAGTTGTAGTTGCTGGGATTTATAGTTCACCTATGATGGAATTGAACTAAACTTGGCACACAGACCAAACTTGGTGCAAAAACTCAACATGCCCAAATGTGAACACTGGTGGAGTTTGGGGAAAATAGACCTTGACATTTGGGAGTTGTAGTTGCTGGGATTTATAGTTCACCTATAGTTCATCAATGATGGAATTGAACTAAACTTGGCACACAGACCGAACTTGGCGCAAAAACTCAATATGCCCAAATGTGAACACTGGTGGAGTTCACATTTGGGAGTTGTAGTTCCTGGGATTTATAGTTCACCTACAATCAAAGAGCATTCTGAACCCCAACAATGATAGAATTTGGCCAAACATCCAACACAGAACCCCCATGACCAACAGATTATATAGTGTGTTTCAGAGGGGTCTTTGGTGACTCCTCTGAAACCCCCTCATGACCTCCCCAGGGTTCCCGACCCCCAGTCTGAGAAATGTTGCTATAGAGCAAGCATGGGAAAACTTTGGCCCTCCAGGTGTTTTGGACTTCAACTCTCACAATGGTATTGTGGCAGTTGAAGTCCAAAACACCTGGAGGACCAAAGTTTGCCCATACATGCTCTACAGAATGCTTAGATCTTCAAAGCAGATCTGCTGTTGGTATTTCCTCGTTGTCTGTCCAATTATAACTTCCAGAATTCCCCAGCAAAGTATGCATGAGGGAAATATCAAAGTTGGAATCCAAAGAAGTTTTTTTTTCTGAATTCTGTTAGGAACAGCTTTTTAGATACTAACTTAAGAGCTTAGTTATGGAAATCCACTGAGACTTACAAGCTTTGGCCGGAACCGTACCGGTTTCCCAGATTGTGACGCATCGTGCACATCGTGTGTTGCTTTCTCTTGCAGTCAATTGTGGCCTATTTCAACAAGCATGCAGGTAAAACGAGAGAAGAAGCCAAGCTTGCCTTCCTCAAGATAGTATTCAAGTGGCCTACGTTTGGATCAGCTTTCTTTGAAGTGAAGGTAGAGATGCCCCTTTCTTTCTTTCTTTCTTTCTTTCTTTCTTTCTTTCTTTCCTTCTTTCTTTCTTTTTGGTTCTGTTATCTAGAGCAGAGCTTCTTAAACATTTCCACTTGTGACCTCTTTTTGCCTGAGAAATGTTAACATATATAGGTTTATTTATTTACTTAGAGTATTTATATTTCATCTCAAAGGGGTGATCCCCTGGGCAACGTCCTTGCAGACGGCTAATTCTCTCACACCAGAAGCGACTTGCGGTTTCTCAAGTCACTCCTGACACGACAAAAAAAAAACTCCAAGGGGACTCAGGGCGGATTACGATGCACACATACATGGCAAATATTCAATGCCATTTTAGACATACAAGACAGACAGACAGATAGAGGTATTTCAGCATTTTCCAACTTCGGCACCTGGGGGTTATGCTCAATTATGGCCACAGGGGTGTACTGTAACTTTATCTGCTGTGACAATGAGCCATTTTTTATCATAGTTTCCCTCCTTGTTCATTGATCGCTGGCATTTTATAGTGTTGTAAAATACCTCCCCGCTAAAACGGTGTCTAATTTCTCTACTCACATCTAAGTTGTTTTCGAACTGCTTAGGTGGACGGTGAACTTAGGCTGACAGTCGGGTGCTCAATCCAATTCAGGCTTCGAACTTGCCATCTTCTGGTCATCAGTGATCTATTGCCACTGGCAATTAACCAGCTGTGCTAAAACTCTGCTGTGTGTGTGTGTGTGTATGTGCGTATGTATGTATGTATGTGGGTATATATGTGTGTGTATAAACATCAGAAATTTCCTGATAACAAATCAGCATCTGCAAGGCTTGCTAAATAAGCTGGTTTTCCTTTATATGAAGTACAACTGATGTATCTTCTGAAGACTGAAATGTAAACACTGCACAACACATTTGTGTAAACAGCCAAGGTGACACACAGAAAACCTTTTATTGTATTGTCGAAAGCTTCCATGGCTGGAATTACTAGGTTGTTGTAGGTTTTTCAGGCTATATGGACATGATATAGAAGCATTCTCTCCTGATGTTTTGCCTGCATCTATGGCAAGCATCCTCAGAAACCTCACAATCATAGATGCAGGCGAAATGTCAGGAGATAATGCTTCTAGAACATGGCCATATAGCCCGAAAAACTACAACAACCTAGTAAACCTTTTATTGCTGCCAATGTTTACGTGAGACCATTTGGAGTCAGGATCCACAGTTTAAGAAGCAGTGATCTAGAGATTCCAGGGAATGGGATGGGGAAGATGTCACATTGTTTACAATTTACATGCCTTAACAACCTACATCCTGATACCCAGAAACATGGCCTAAACACTGGGGCCATTTCTGTTACAATAGTACCTGTGTGGTTCCATACCGTTTTCCCAACCTATAATCTGTTTTCCATTCTGCATAGCAAACTACTGATCCAAATTACCCAGAACTCCTCCTTATTGCCATCAACAAGCATGGTGTCAGCCTCATCGATCGCAAAACCAAGGTAAGTTGGGGATCCATTGTAGTTTCTGAGTGTGCAGAACTTAGTAGACATATGGAAGAGAGAGAGCAAATGGAGAATGAAAATACCCTGAATCTTCAATGTGGCTAAACAATTCTAGGAGTCACGGCTTGAAAAAATAATATTCCCTAGCTCTGGGCAGAATACTACCCTGTTTCCCGGAAAATAAGACGTCCCCTGAAAATAAGACCTAGCAGAAGTTTTGCCGAAATGCTAAATATAAAGTTAGACCTGGCAAAGATTTTGTTTGGAAGCATGCTCCCTTTGTAGCCCAGTGTATGAGGGCCAGTATATTAATTAAATACTGATAACTACTGTACAATATATAATATATTTATTTTTTTATTTATCATGTCATCAGCAACCAGACATTTGTATTACATTTTTAACAAAAACAAACAAACAAACAAACAGAGAAAGAATTTGCAAGCTTGGTAGTTGATTAAATGTCCTTTGAGCAGTATCTGGCCACTTGGAGTCCAACGGGCGGCAGCCATGATACTAACAGGAGCGGGGCGCAGGGAGCATACAACTCCCCTGCTGTACCAGCTCCACTGGCTGCCGATCTGCTACCGGGCTCAATTCAAAGTGCTGGCATTGGCCTTTAAAGCCCTAAACGGTTCTGGCCCAACTTATCTATCCGAACGTATCTCAGCCTATCAGCCCACCAGGACCCTAAGATCTTCTGGGGAGTCCCTGCTCTCTATCCCGCTGGCTTCACAAATGCAGCTGGTGGGAACGAGAGACAGGGCCTTTTCTGTGGTGGCCCCTCGGCTTTGGAACACCCTCCCCATAGAGGTACGATCAGCCCCCTCGCTGATGGTGTTTCGGAAAAGATTGAAGACATGGATGTTTAAACAAGCATTCGGTTAATCCGTTGCAACGAATTTTGATGACTAAAGGATTGGTAATCATGGACGATGAATTTTGGATTGCGATTCCAGTTACGAGATGCATGGGATTGTTATTGGTGGCCCAATAATTTGTATTGTATATGTGTTTTATGCTTTTAAACTGAATATTGTTTTTTAAGTGTTGTAAACCGCAATGAGTCGCCGACTTAGGCTGAGATATTAGCGGTATACAAGCGCATTAATAAATAAATAAATAAATAATTGGAGTGCCTCTGGTGTTACCGCAAGAAGGTCCTCCCTTGTGCATGTGGCAGGGCTCAGGTTGCATTGTAGCAGGTGGTCAGTGGTTGGCTCTTATTTATATTTATTTATTACTGCACTTGTAGACCGCCGTTCTCAGCCCTAGGGCGACTCACGGCGGTGTACAACATATAAAAAACAATTTACAATAAGGCAATTACACAAACAACAACAACAACATCACTATTAATACTACAATTACACTAAATCATTCGCGACGTCTCATCATAGAATCACAATCCAATCTCGTTTTCCATATTCCGTTCCAATCATCATTGCCAATTGTTGTAGCACTTAGTCAAACGCCTTCTCAAACAACCACGTCTTTAGTCTCTTGCGGAATGTCATAAGGGAGGGCGCCTGTCTGATGTCTACAGGGAGGGTGTTCCACAGCCGGGGGGCCACCACCGAGAAGGCCCTATCCCTCGTCCCCACCAGGCGTGCCTGTGAGGCAGGCGGGATCGAGAGAAGGGCCTCCCCAGACGATCTCAAAGTCCTCGTGGGCTCATAGGCCGAGATGCGGTCAGACAGGTATTTTCTCCACACTCGCATGTCGTGGATTCCACTTTGTGGCCCCATTTCTTAAGATGAGCTCTGCATCTCGTGGTGCCAGAGCACAGTCTGTTCAGCGCCTTCCAAGTCACCCAGGGGGGAGTCTCTCATTTGGTATCAGCCATTGGTTGAGGTTCTGGGTTTGAGCCTGCCACTTTTGGACTCTCGCTTGCTGAGATGTTCCAGCGAGTGTCTCTGTAGTTTTTAGAAAACTATGTCTAGATTTAAGTTGTTGACGTGCTGGCTGATACCCAAACAAGGGATGAGCTGGAGATGTCACTGCCTTGGTACTTTCACTATTGGCTGCTACTTCCTGGCGGATGTCAGGTGGTGCAATACTGGCTAAACAGTGTAATTTCTCCAGTGGTGTAGGGTGCAGACACCCCGTGATAATGCGGCATGTCTCATTAAGAGCCACATCCACTGTTTTAGCATGGTGAGATGTGTTCCACACTGGGCATGCATACTCAGCAGCAGAGTAGCATAGCGCAAGGGCAGATGTCTTCACTGTGTCTGGTTGTGATCCCCAGGTTGTGCCAGTCAGCTTTCATATGATATTGTTTCTAGCACCCACTTTTGCTTGATGTTCAGGCAGTGCTTCTTGTAGGTCAGAGCACGGTCCAGAGTGACTCCCAGGTATTTGGGTGCGCTGCAATGCTCCAGTGGGATTCCTTCCCAGGTAATAAATGTTCATTTGTTTTTGTTCAACAATACATGTGAATTCTTCTTCATGGAAAAATAAAAAACATCCCCTGAAAATAAGACCTAGTTCATGTCGTCTTTGGGTGCAAAAAATAATATAAAACACTGTCTTATTGTCGGGAAAACAGAGTATACAGAGGCCTGGAAAGTTCAGCAAAAGGCATCATGTTTGAAAGGCAATTTTAGAATTTGGCACTCACAATGGAAAGGAATGGTGCCCCCAACTTAGATTAATGAGGCATCTAACGACATTCTCCATTTCCCTAGGACATTCTCATTACTCACCCCTTCACAAAGATTTCCAACTGGAGCAGCGGAAACACCTACTTCCACATTACTATAGGCAACTTGGTACGAGGAAGCAAACTGCTCTGTGAGACCTCATTGGTAAGGAAGATATGTTGATTTCTCTTGTGGTCCACTAAGACAGGCATGGACCAACTTTGGCCCTCCGGGTGTTTTGGATTTCAACTCCAACAATTCCTAACAGCCTACCGGCCGTTAGGAATGGTGGGAGTTGAAGTCCAAAGCACCTTGAGGGGTGAAATTAACCCATGCCTGCACTAAGTTGATGACTGATGTTTTCTCTTTGTCCTTTAAGTATTTGTTAAGCGAACAAACCCAGAGGGTAATTCTCCCTAATGCTTCCTTTTCATCCTGGAAAGAAGTGACAAATGTAGTAGTAGCTGGCCTCTTGGAGTGCCTTTGGGTTTTTGTTTGTTTGTTTGTTTGTTTTGATGTTTTTCCATCTTTGTGGGAGGCTTCTCTCATGTCCCCGCATGGAGAGCTGCAGCTGATAGAGGGAGCTCATCCACCTCTCCCCGGATTTGAACCTACGACCTGTCGGTTTTCAGTCCTTCTGGCACAGGGGTTTAACCCACTGTGCCACCTCTGGTGCCTCTCGTGTTACTATAAGAAGGTCCTCCATTGTGCATGTAGTCTGTAGTTTGCTCTTCTCCATACTCGCATGTCGTGGATTCCACCGTGTAACCCCATATCCTAAGGTTGGCTCTGGATCTCATAGTGCCAGAGCACAACCTGTTCAGCACCTTCCAAGTCGCCCTGTTTTCTGTGTGCCCAAGGGGGAGTCTCTCATTTGATATCAGCCATTGATTGAGGTTCTGAGTTTGAACCTGCCACTTTTGGACTCTCGCTTGCTGAGATGTTCCAGCGAGTGTCTCTGTAGATCTTAGAAAACAATTTCTTTATTTAAGTCGTTGACGTGCTGGCTGATACCCAAACAGGGGATGAGCTGGAGATGTCACTGTCTTGGTCCTTTCACTATTGGCTGCTACTTCCCGGCGGATGTCAGGTGGTGCAATACCGGCTAAACAGTGTAATTTCTCCAGTGGTGTAGGGCGCAGACACCCCGTGATAATGCGGCATGTCTCATTAAGAGCCACATCTACTGTTTTAGCGTGGTAAGAAGTATTCCACACTGGGCATGCGTACTTAGCAGCAGAGTAGCCAAGCGCAAGGGAAGATGTCTTCACTTTATCTGGTTGTGATCCCCAGGTTGTGCACAGGAGACAAGGTGGAACTGTCCCCCTGGCCCCCTCTCTCTTCACTATGATTCCTCTTTCTTTCTTCCAGGGTTACAAGATGGATGATCTCTTGACCTCCTACATCAGCCAGATGCTGACGGCGATGAGCAAGCAACGGAGCGCCAAAGGCAGCAAGTGAACTGAGAGCGGCCACTGGCCAAAGGCTCTGGCGCTGCTGTGCCAGCTGAGGGCGGTGGGCTACCCCTGCAGCTGGGGGAAGACCTTCTCCACCAACGTGTGGAAGATGAGCCGGACTCCTTCGGAAAGCATGTCAGACTCCGACTCGGAGGACTGCGGACTGACCTCCCCTTCAAGCGAGGATGACTATCTCTGAGCGCAGCCTTTCATTTTTCACTCACACCGACACACACTTATTCCTTTCTTGTTCTGGATTTGAGCCACGGCGCTTCGTTCAGACTGCGGTACAGCAAAACTCCAGTGTGGTTATTATTTTTTTATTTTTAATATGGAACCAAAACAGCAGGAGTTGTCATGGACCGAGTGTGGAAAGGCTATGCACTGCTTCTTTTGGGGGGGTCTTTCAAATCAAAAGTATCAACAATGGACCAAGGCACTGGGCTAAAATAGGAGACTCTTTTGGGTTCAGAGTTGAGCCTTTTGGGGGGGGGGGGAGAGAAAGAAAAAAAACTACCGTATTCTTTCTTTTTTTCATTCCGCTTTCAATTCCATTTAAAAGTCCAAGGAAAAGTTGTACATTTCATACACAAAAGGAAAGAAAAAAAAGGCAATTGATCAAGAAGTGTGGAACATATATGGGTCACAAAGCTTAAATGTGCAATAGAGGACCTTGTTCAAGGAGGTTTGGTTTTGCAGTGTTTTACAAACATGTCTTACTCCTTTTATTTATTTAGTATGGGGTGGAGAATGGTTTTTCTCAGCAGAGGAAAAAGATTTGGAGACCGTTTCAAAGTTTGGTTTGGACAGATCCGACTCCTCCTTCTGAGGGGGAGATAATAAAAAAAGCTTTGTTCAGGGGACCCATTTCTAAGCAGGTAAGTTTAACATTGTGTGCAAAGTTTCCCATCTTGGCTTTTGGGTCAGAAGGAAGGGTTGATAGTGATTGCTTCCAGTTTAGAGTTTGTGCAGAACTATCATGCAGAAAATGGTGAAAATTCACTAACTTACCAAGAAGGCAGAAGTTCCATAATTATTGGGGAAAGGAGGAATTGCTATTAAGATTCTTTACTTACTTACTTACTTAGGCGATCCCTCGTTGTCCAAGTAGGATTGTCTTCCAAGATTGGTGTACTGGTCCGTAGGTGACTGTGAAGCCCTATTCTTGACCTGCATGTTCTCCTGTAGTGAGGACATTGGTCTCCAGGTGGAAGGTGGTCCCGGTCGGGGTTGGCTTGACGCACCTTCCTCTTGGCACGTTTCTCTCTTTCACCATCCTTTTGTGCCTCTTCAAATTCTACAGCACTGCTGGTCACAGCTGACCTCCAGCCGGAGCGCTCAAAGTCCAGGGCTTCCTGATTCTCAGTGTCTATGCTCAGTTTTTATGGTTGGCTTTGAGCCCATCTTTCAATCTCTTTTCCTGTCCTCCAACATTGCATTTTCCATTCGGAGTAGAGCAACTGCTTTGGGAGACGGTGGTCAGGCATTCGGACAATGTGGCCGGTCCAGCGGAGTTGATGGCGGAGGACCATCAGGAAAGAAATATAAGTAAACATTCTTCAGATTTGAATCCCCAGGTTTGTTTTAGGAAGGAAGCGAGGAGAAAGATGAAATTATTATAATTTTGTAAAGCATTTGAACCTTCCCAATTGGTCCACAAGGCAGGGAAAGACTTAAAATCTCCCTCTGCTGATCAGTTCTTTTAAAATGGAAAGGTAAATATTGTTCCAAGAGAAAACTTTGAACAGGACAATTTGGTCATTTTGAATTGTGAAACCAGCATTTCCATTCTTTGGAAGTGGAGGTAAGAAACTTCCACATGGGCAATTTTCCCAGTTCCAAGCTACAAAACTGCATTTTTAGCCAAAATCATCATAAAATAGGGGCCTCTGGTGGTGCAGCGGGGTAAACCGCTGAGCTGCTAAACTTGCTGACCACAAGGTTGGTGGTTTCAAATCTGGGGAGTGGGGTGAGCCCCCACTGTTAGCCCTAGCTTCTGCCAACCTAGCAGTTTGAAAACATGCAAGTGTGAGTAGATCAATAGGTACTGCTCCGGTGGGAAGGTAACAGCACTCCATGCAGCCATGCTGGCCACATGACCTTGGAGGTGTCTATGGACAATGCCGGCTCTTCAGCTTAGAAATGGAGATGAGCACCATACCCCAGAGTTGGACACAACTAGACTTAATGTCAAGGGGAAAACCTTTACCTTTACCTTACCTTTGCTGATCAATTCTTAAAAACTGTTCCAAGAGAAAACTTTGAATAGCAATATTTGGACATTTTCAATTGCAAAACCAGCATTTCCATTCTTTAGAAGCAGAGGTAAGAAACTTCAGCATGGGCAATTTCCCCTGTTCCAAGCTACAAAACTGCATTTTTAGCCAAAATCATAATAAAATAGGGGCCCCTGGCGGCGCAGTGGGTTAAACTGCTGAGCTGCTGAACTTGCTGACCAAAAGATTGGCGGTTCAAATCCAGAGAGTGTGGTGAGCTCCTGCTGTTAGGCCCAGCTTCTGCCAAACTAGAGTTTGAAAACATGCAAGTGTAAGTAGATCAATAGGTACTGCTCCGGCGGGAAGGTAACTACACTCCAGGCAGTCATGCTGGCCACATGACCTCAAAGGTGTCTATGGACAACGCCGACTCTTCAGCCTTAGAAATGGAGATGAGCACCAACTCCCAGAGTCGAACATGACTAGACTCTAATGTCAGGGGAAACCTTTACCTTTTTACATCAGGTGTGATCAAAAGTCTGATTTTGGTTTGCAATTCCTTTTTCAAAAACTGGGTTTGAAATATTTTCAGTAGGGTGTCTTAAATGAATACTTCCACTCCAAGTATACAAGGAGATCCCTCCCCCCCAATATTTTAATATGGTCTTCTTGGGGGCCACCCCGCATTTGGGTGTCTAGTGGCTGTGGAATATATTTCAAGAAAGTTGAAAGGCACAATCCGTTGGGAATTTCCCCTCCTGCAGCGAATGAAAGACACAGGTGTGCCGTCGGAAACTTGCACACTTGGCAGGACTCTTCATAGATTCACAAGTTTCCAAATCCAAGGCTTCTGGTTCATTATGGCTCTGGGAGACACTCACACACCTACATCCAAGCCCATATTTTGTTTCAAGATGTCTTTCCTCAACTGGAATCACTTTGACGAGGGAGTGAATCGGACCAGGTTTTCAACATAATAACGGTGCCACTTGTACCCTTTGGCTCATGCTGTGCAACTTCCAGGGTTGGCCTACATCCCAATATGTCTTACTGCATAAATTCCATATTTTTTTTTTTGGTGTGTGTCTTTTTCTTGTTTTCGAAGTCATTTTTGGGAAGGAGTGGATCCAGTCTATGTGTTGCATTTTGTGTGTCTGCCTCTGTTTGTCGTGTTCATACATGAGAAGTGATACGGAATGGTTGTTGCGGTGGAACATTCCAATTAAAGCAAAACATTTTGAGAGAAAACAAGGAATGAGAGCAAGTATATATTATTTTATAACACAAGCAAAAAATATTATTTTACAGATACACTTCCGGTATTGGGACTGAAATGTCAGCATATGCGTCATGGATAAATGCAACGTCAATGTCAACAAATCTGTGCACACAGGAGGTACACATTTGATTGTGCTATGCCATCTTCAAACTGGATGGCAATGTTTCACAACTCAATGCACAATCGGATGGGGTTCCACGTGCCCAATAGCATCACAACATTGAACTGAAATGCAGAGGCACTTCCAAATATATTACAGACCAGGAGCATTTTGGCCACAGATGGACCACAACACAAACAAAGGCATTTCTTAGCACTCCTTCATATTATCATCTTCAAAACACAAAAACTGCCTTGCCAGGCCATGCAAGAAAACATTGGAAGAGCCATGTTAGGCAATGCCTATCTGCACCAAGAGACTGCTCTCACTATGACCAATGAGATACCCCTGGATAGGCAAAGGAAGACACCCATCTTTTCATAGTACTTCCCATGCTTCACACAAAGAAGGAGCCATAGCACTGTGCTGTTCCTTGTACTGAGTCAGAGGAGCAACATGTTCCCAATACTGGAATCAATACTGACCTCATGCCCTGCTTTTGGTCAGATGTTTGGTCAGCCAAAGGATGGTGGACCAGATATAAGTGTTTGATCTGATCCGTTCAGACTATCTGAGTTAGACTTACCCAAGACTGGAATAAATATTGACCTCATGCCCTGCTTTTGGTCAGAAAAAGATGATGGACCAGATATAGGTGTCTGATCTGATCCATTGGGACTTTTTCTACCCTACCTGGACCCTGGCTGTCCTCAAGAGATAGACTATTAAGGCTTCCTATTGAGGTGTATACGTTGGCTGGTCAAACCTAAGCTGGAATCCTATATATATATATATATATATATATATATATATACATATAACTCAGGATTACAGATATACATTTTTGATGTTGCGTAAGGAGACATCCTATACTTCCTTACGCAATATTCAAATAGATACACTCCCAAGGATGCTTTCTAGCCATGGGGATGTTGCAGGATTACAGTCAGATATGTATTTTTGATGTTGCATAAGGAGATATCCTATACTTCCTTACGCAATATTCAAATAGATACACTCTCAAGGATGTTTTCTAGCCATTGGGACACTGTCAGATTACAGTCAACTATATATATATTGATGTTGCGTAAGGAGACATCCTATACTTCCTTACACAATATTCAAATAGATACATTCCCAAGGATGTTTACTAGCCATTGGGACATTGCCAAAGCTATTTACTGCCCAGAGAGAGGCAACCAATCAGCATCTACCCAACTGTAGTTCTGTAGCTAAAGGAAGAAAGTTATGGCTATTGACCTGGATCTTGAGTAACTCTACTGAAATAGGGTTAACCTCACAGACCTCCACGGAGTCTCTGGAGCTCCAGGAGAATGACATCAGCTTTCTTTCTTTGGTAACAGAAATGTACCCGGAAGCACCATTGATTGGTCAGCCTCTCTTGGAGGCAGAATACACAGAAGTCTGGAAATACGCCTTCCAGTAGCAGAGGCAGCAATCTTGGTGTAGGATTGCAGCCATGGTCCTTAGTGGCTCTGACTTCTGGGTCAAGTTCTCAATCTCTGGCTCAGACCCTGACTCCTAGATCCTACAGTGACCTGATGTAGGATCATGGGCATCATCTTTAGCAGCCCTGATTTCTGGTCTAAATTCTTGGTTTCAATGTTTGGCTCAAGTCTTGGTTCCTGGACCCCACTTGCTTAAGGTCTGACACTGGTTGACATTGGTTGGCTTTCTCTGGGCCACAGACTATTTCTGTTTTCTAGATACATTTCCTTTGCATATCCATCTTAAGAATCAATTTTTAAAATCAAATGGGCAGTGTACAGGGGATCATCCATACATGTCAAAGGATCAACAGCAGGGTTTTCTTTAAATCCACCAACCTCTATAAACCTTCCTTTGAGATGTCCTCTATTTGTGACTCTCATAGGTTATGAAAACCTTCCATTTATATGGGGCTGATGGCACAGCTAAGGAGGACACTTTCCCAAAATCTCTTCCTGGCAAGAGTCTATTTCTGAAAGGCTGAAAACGGATTTCCTTTCAAGTAGATTCCAAAGAGGGGCTCAATGAGACCTTAGTCCATGATGCTGAGAAATACCAAGATAAAATCCATTTGCATTGTCCAGCTAAAACAATCTGGGAAGTCTCTGTGCCTCTAAATCATGAAAAACAGGGATTCATTCATCTTCTCCTGAAAGTAGCCCGGAAAATCAAGCAAAGTCCATGAAAATCCATGCAGCTCCTCATCTCTCTCGATAAGTCCAAGTGTATTCCAATCTGTAGCTTTCTGGAGGGGCAGCTCATGGATGTGAAACAATCTTCTGTTTACATGATGGACGTCTCCATGCCAGTCTTTTAGGCCACCGTTGTCATTGAATCATGTTCTGTAACAATATAAGGGTGAAAATTTGGTTTTTTGACCTAGACCAAATACTGGCAACAAGCAAACAATGCTCCCAAAACAGAGACAAGAAGTTATATTTACTTTCCTACATTAGTTATTCGTTTTACAAATCGCATGTGGATGGGCGACCCTCCTCCCACCAGCAGAACCAGAGATGACACAATACCGGGCACAATACCGGGCAACAAAACACAGTACCCCTGGGAACCGCCGTATGTTCCCTCCTCGGCCAGTAGTGGAGGGGCAGAAACCAGATCCAGGGCCCATGCCACATGCCAACACAAGTTGTGACGAACAGATAATGACCAAAAAACAGCAACACTATACAACAACAGAAATCGAGCAGGGTGGGTGGGAGGACAACCCGAAGCAGGTATGGGCCTGCCAGGCCCAGCGCAGCCTATATAAGGTTGTTGGGCGAAGGGGGAGGCCGGCCCTTGACCCCACACAGAATGCATTGCAGTATTTACTTACTTACTTACTTTACTTACTTAGGCGCTCCCTCGTTGGACGAGTAAGATGGTCTTCCATGATGGGTTTTCTTGTGGATTCGTAGGTGGCTGTGGAGCCCTATTCTTGCTCTGCATCTTCTTCCGCAGTGAGGGCATTGGTTTCCAGGTGGAAGGCGGTCCCGGTCGGGGTTGGCTTGACGCGCCTTCCTCTTGGCACGTTTCTCTCTTTCACCCTCCATTCGTGCCTCTTCAAATTCTGCAGCACTGCTGGTCACAGCTGACCTCCAGCTGGAGCGCTCAAGGGCCAGGGCTTCCCAGTTCTCCGTGTCTATGCCAGAGTTTTTAAGGTTGGCTTTGAGCCCATCTTTAAATCTCTTTTCCTGCCCACCAACATTCCGTTTTCCGTTCTTGAGTTCGGAGTAGAGCAACTGCTTTGGGAGGCGGTGGTCAGGCATCCGGACAACGTGGCCGGCCCCAGCCGAGTTGATGGCAGAGGACCATCGCTTCAATGCTGGTGGTCTTTGCTTCTTCCAGCACGCTGACGTTTGTCCGCTTGTCTTCCCAAGATTTGCAGGATTTTCCGGAGGCAGCGCTGATGGAATCGTTCCAGGAGTTGCATGTGATGTCTGTAGACAGTCCACATTTCACAGGCATATAGCAGGGTTGGGAGGACAATAGCATTGCAGTAATCCATTCTAGATGTAACTAAGGCATGGACCACCATGGCTAAGTCAAGTTTCTCGAGGTATGGTCACCAGTTTTAACTGTGTTAAGGTCCTTCCAGCCACCGCCAACACCTGATCTTCAAGCATCAAGGCTGAGTCCAGGAGGACCCCCAAACTGCAGACCTGTGTCCTCAGGGGGAGCGTAATCCCATTGAGCACAAGTTGCCATTCTATATCCTGATCGGCCTCGCAACTGACCAGGAAGACCTGTCTTGTCTGGATCAAGCTTCAGTTTGTTAGCCCTCATCCAGCCCATCACAGCTGTCAGGCACTGGTCCAGGATCCAGGGAGCTTCCTTGGATTTAGGTGGCAATGAGTAATAGAGTTGTGTGTCATCTTCATACAGATGACACTGAACTCCAAAACTTCGGATGACCTCACCCAGCGGTTTCATGTAGATAATGGAAAGCATATTCAAAAAGGCAGAGAGGCAACTATGTGCAATGCTTTCTTTGGTCAAAGCAATATTTATTTTTTAATTTGATACCATCAGAAGGGCCTCCTCCCAAGTTTGGATGACTATTAACTCCTTAAGTTTGACCCAAGAGAAAAATGGCACAACCCCAGGGAGAATAGGGCTCACCTCTTTGAAGTGAGCTGCATGAATCTCTCTCATGGACCTTGTTTCTCCGACTCAGACAGCTAAAGTGGCCCACCACTTTCCACCTGGAAGGGAAGGAAAAGCCATTCTTCATGAGACCAGCAGACTTGTTCCCAATCCATTACACCTAAGCTCCTCTTACATAAAATATAAGTATGGTAATGCAATTCTAGGGTATTTTGTGGGTCTGTCATAAGGATTTCTCAAAAAGAAATCTATTACAAGAATTGGGAATAATTGAAATCTGCTATATCCATGAACAGGAATTTCTTCTAGCAAAGAATGAAGCTCTTTTAAGAGCAAACTGGATCTGTTGCAGCTGATAGGAAAGATAATACCAAGAGCAATCCTTTGTTTGAGGGAGAAAAGTACGGTTTTATTTTCAGCTGAGACCCTGGCGTGGAATCTCCTCCAAAAGCAAACCAGAGTGAGGATAAAGGCGTTGACTTTCCCTTTTATACATCTGCAAATGCAGGCAAACAAAGAAGCATGCCTCTACATACGTTAACATTTGCATGCTGCAAGTTGCTTCTGGTTGCTTCTGGAAAGAGAGAATCAGCCGTCTATGAAGACGTTGCCCAAGGGATGCCCGGATGTCTTGCAATCCCGCAAGGAGGCTTCTCTCATGTCCCCCTACCTTAGAGGAGCGTGCTTGCTCCATCAATGTTCAACAATTACACAAATGACCAGCCACTGCCAGAAGGGACAGAGAGTTTCATCTATGCAGATGATCGTGCCATTACTGCTCAAGAAGGGAGCTTTGAGATGGTTGAACAGAAGCTCTCCAAAGCTCTAGGTGCTCTTACTGCCTATTACAGGGAAAACCAGCTGATCCCTAATTCATCTGAAACACAGACATGTGCTTTTTGCCTTAAGAATAGACAAGCATCCCGAGCTCTGAGGATTATTACCTGGGAAGGAATCCCACTGGAGCATTGCAGCGCACCCAAATACCTGGGAGTCACTCGGGACAGTGCTCTGACCTACAAGAAGCACTGCCTGAATATCAAGCAAAAAGTGGGTGCTAGAAATAATATCATACGGAAGCTGACTGGCACAACCTGGGGGTCACAACCAGACACAGTGAAGACATCTGCCCTTGCGCTATGCTACTCTGCTGCTGAGTATGCATGCCCAGTGTGGAACACATCTCACCACGCTAAAACAGTGGATGTAGCTCTTAATGAGACATGCCGCATTAACACCACTGGAGAAATTACACTGTTTAGCCGGTATTGCAGCACCTGACATCCGCCAGGAAGTAGCAGCCAATAGTGAAAGGACCAAGGCAGAGACATCTCCAGCTCATCCCCTGTTTGGGTATCAGCCAGCATGTCAATGACTTATATCAACAAATAGTTTTCTAAGACCTACAGAGACACTACCTGGAACACCCCAGCAAGTGAGAGTCCAAAAGTGGCAGGCTCAAACCCAGAACCTTAACCAATGGCTGATACCAAATGAGAGACTCCCCCCTGGGCACACAGAGGACTGGGCGACTTGGAAGGCGCTGAACAGACGGCGCTCTGGCACCACGAGGTGCAAAGCCAACCTCAAAAAATGGGCCACAAAGTGGAATCCACGACATGCGAGTGTGGAGAAGAGCAAACCACTGACCACCTGCTGCAATGCAACCTGAGCCCTGCCACATGCACAATGGAGGACCTTCTTGCAGCAACACCAGAGGCACTCCAAGTGGCCAGATACTGGTCAAAGTGGACATTTAATCAACTTTGTATTTTGTCTGTTTTTCTGTTTGTCTGTTAAAAAATGCAATGCAACTGTTTGGTCTGCTCCTGACACAATAAATAAATACGTTAACATCATCACTATGTCACTTTAACATCATAGAAATATCAAATCATATCTTTCTACATGCATGAGGCATGTCTTCATATTTTTTTCTAAAGAGCAGCTTTAGAAATTCTAGGATTCAGCTTACTCAGATCCATCAAGGGGCCTATTTTGACCTGTCAGGAGGGATGGAGAGAGACTCCTTACTTTTAGGAGTAAGAAGGTATGGCCTGTACAAAGCTGTACCAAGCCTCTGGAATGTATAGATAACAGCCCACCCCTTCTCCCCTGTCAGTTTCCCAATACAGAGAGAATCTGATTTGTCTAGATTTCAGTGCTTCTAATGTATAAATATATATATTTCCAATATGTCCACTTCAGATTGCAGTTGCTACGACGGTGGAGAAAAGGAATCAATATCAGAGGACATTACCGAAGGAGACCAAAGATGAAACAGACGAGAACAATCGCCACCACATCTATTATGATCCACATAGTCCTGTATTCATGGGGTGTCTGTAACAGAACAGTAGAAAAATAATTGTTATCACAATCATACATTGCTACATGGCAAGAAGTTGGAAAAAAGGACCTTTGCAATCCCTCCCTACTATATGATTTTTCTCCTCAAGATGAACAAGGAGGACAGCATTGCAGAGGATTTCAACAATGAAGGACCTGGTCCATTTCAGAGTTGAGAGGCCAACACATTGCCTTGGTTTTCTAGGAATGTTTGAGAAATTTCTCATTTGTAAACAAAGATGTAGAGAAACCTGGCTGGCCCATGCCAGACTAATATGGAGAGCAGAACAAGGTTGCCTTTAGATTTTTTTTAAAATGTTGCTCTAAACTTCAAAATTTATTGTAGAACATAATCTTAAAATGCATCTTAGATGTAAGAAGATGTATCATCTTTCACATAAACACACACACATACACAAGGAAGTAACTAACTGTGCCTAAGAGTTCACGCCATCAAAAGACATATCTGAGGAGGAAGAGCCTAAAATATTGACAAGTAAGAAGAATGAGACATCCAGATTGGGAAGAGCTTGGAAGTACACCACAGTTTTTTTCCCTTTTGCTTTCTTCTTTTTTTGATCTTTTAGATTTCCTACTTTTCTATCTTCTACACAATATTCACCTACTTTCCTTGTAACAATATTATTTTAATAATAAAAAATTCATTAGTAAGAGAAACTGCAAGTTGTTTCTGGTGTGAGAGAATTGGCCATCTGCAAGGACGTTGCCCAGGGGACGCCCGGATGTTTTTGATGTATTACCATTCTTGTGGGAGGCTTCTCTCATTGTTATGGAACAGCTGTTCCAGGAGCTCCAGATTTATTTGCTGTGTTTAAATGTTTGTGTGCAATCCCATGCTTGGGATTTTGCAGCAGGGGGTTTCCTGTTATAATTTGCATTTATAGGGTAAGCCACCTGCCAATTATAGTTAGGATCCCTGGTCCCGCCCCCTTTTTGCCTTTTGGAGGGAAGGGGCCATTTTTCAGTTAGTCACAGCAAGGGAAGCCAAGGCAGAGGATGCGTACAGACGCTCCTCCTGTGCAAAGGCTTCGTCTTTTAAGACTTCCTGGGGAAGAACAGATTAAAGGCCTCTACAGATTCCCAAAGGGTTCCAGGGAACAGCTTCACAGCCCTGAGGACCTCCGGAGGGAATAACAGCTCTTCATCTTCAGCTAAGTGATTTCAAGCCTGGTGGTACGTCTGTTTGGTTCTGAGACGCAGTTCAGCCGGTAGCAGACTCAAACCAGTCAGGTTTAAGTTCACAGCAGCCTGGGAGGAGCTTTAAAGGGGAATTTTTCTGTTAAACAAAGTTTCTTGAAGATAGTGCCTGTTTCCAGTAAACAAGACTGCAAGAGCCAATAGACTGTTTAGAAAGCTTACAATCCCTGCTTGTTCATTAATAAAGACTGTTGTATTTAAGCTTAAGTCTCCTAAAGCCTGTTTAATAGGGAAAATTCCTCTAAAGGTTCCTTCTCGGGTCCCCGGGCTTCCCGCTGGACGCAAGCCTTGCATCCTCTCTTAGAAGCATTTAATTTCAGCTCCAGCGGCAACAGAACACTCATGTCTCCGCATGGGGAGCTGGAAAGGAGCCCCTAGTGGCGCAGTGGGTAAAACCTCTGTGCCGGCAGGACTGAAGACCGACAGGTTGCGGGTTCAAATCCGGGGAGAGGCAGATGAGCTCCCTCTATCAGCTCCAGCTCCTCATACGGGGACATGAGAGAAACCTCCCACAAGGATGATAAAAACATCAAATCATCTGGGCATCCCCTGGGCAACGTCCTTGCGGATGGCCAATTCCTTCACACCAGAAGCGACTTGCAGTTTCTCAAGTCGCTCCTGACACGACAAAAAAAATGGGTAGCTAGAGCTGACAGAGAGAGCTCATCCGTGCTCTCCCTGGATTTGAACCTGTGACCTGTCGGTCTTCAGTCCTGCCAGCACAAGGGTTTAACTCATTACGCCAACAAGTGACTGAGGCAGCTACGGTAAAATATTCCAAAAAATGCGCCATACCAATGGCACATGTACATGTCGGGAGAGACTTTCTTGGCTTACCATGAGGAAGTAAGGCTGATTGAGGGCCTTGAGAGTGTGCACAGCGTCTGTGGTGACAGAATTAACTCCGTAGCACCAGGCCAAGGAGAAAAGCCAGGGTTCGCTGACCACCCAAAGGTTAATTGTGATGTTGGCTTCTGCATACTTCCTTCAAGCAAAGACACAGATTCATGTTAGACCAGTGGTTCTCAACCTTCTTAATGCCACAACCCCTTAATACAGTTCCTCATTTGTGGTGACCCCCAACCATAACATTATTTTTCTTGCTACTTCATAATTGTAATTTTGCTACGGTTATTGCAGGGACAATGTCTGAATCATAATGTAAATATCGGATATGCAGGATGTGTTTCCATTGACTGAACCAAATTTGGCTCAAATACCCTATGCGCCCACTGGTGGGGTTGGGAGGGGGATTGATTTTGTCATTTGGGAGTTGTAGTTGCTGGGATTTATAGTTCACCTACAATCAAAGCACATTCTGAACTCCACCAACGATGGAATTGAATCAAACTTGGCGCACAGAACTCCCATGACCAACAGAAAATATTGGAAGGGTTTGGTGGGCATTGACCTTGAGTTTTGGAGTTGTAGTTCACCTACATCCAGAAAGCACTGTGGACTCAAACAATGATGGATCTGGACCAAAACTTTGTACCCAGAGGCGGCCCTAGGTAATTTTCAATGGTAAGCAAACAGTATTTTGGCCCCCCCCCCCCCCAACCAATCATTGATATATATTTTCTGTTCGTCATGGGAGTTCTGTGTGCCATATTTGGTTCAATTCCATCATTGGTGGAGTTCAGAATGCTCTTTGATTGTAGGTGAACTATACATCCTAGTAACTACACTTGCCACACTTGCTCCCTTGCCTGGCCCGCTTTGGGTCCGGAGGCGTGCCTGAAGACCCCGGCGTGTGCACCAAAAGTCACCTCTTCTCCTGACTTTCTCCTCAGCCATTGGGACCAGAGAGAGAGAGAGAGGTGGAGATGCCCACCTTTCCTGAAGGTAGACACAAAAACAAAGGAGGGAGCGAAGGTGGGAGATACCTCCAGCCGGAGGGGGTGTCTCTCTCTCTCTCTCTCTCTTGGTCCCAACGGCTGAAGAGAAAGTCAGAAGAAGAGGCGAATTTTGGTGTGCATGCTGGGGTCTTCAGACACGCCTCCGGACCCGAAGCCGCCACCCCTTGGCCCACCCACGGATTGGGGAGAGGAGAGGAGGCGGGTGGAGCGCCGGGGATCGGGAAAGGGAGCCGGTCATGGGGAAGGGATTGAACGGAGAATGATTGAGCGCTGGCTCTGCTCGCGCACCCGGTGGCCAGGTGGAGCAGGAACGAGAGGGGCTAGGCGAGGCTCAAGGGCCTGGCCCCTTTGGGAAGAGGATCACCTGGCAGTGAGGCAAGAAAGCCGAGGCTCCCCCCGGACTGCTAGGGCTGTTGTGAGCTGAGGGGGCGCTCCTCAAGTGGCAGTCGAGGGGCATTTACAGAGGCGCCTCTGCACCCTTGGCAAAAAAAGTGTTATGCGACCGTTTACTTCGCGTAATGGATGAGCCGCCCCTGCTTGGCACAAATACTCAGTATGCCCAAATGTGAACACTGGTGGTGTTTGTGGAAAATAGACCTTGGCATTTGGGAGTTGTAGTTGCTGGGATTTATAGTTCACCTACAATCCAAGAGCATTCTGAACTCCATCAACGATGGAATTGAGCCAAATTTAGCACACAGAACTCCATGACCAACAGAAAATACTGGAAGGGTTTGGTGGGCATTGACCTTGAGTTTTGGGAGTTGTAGTTCACCTACATCCAGAGAGCACTGTGGACTCAAACAATAATGGATCTGGACCAAACTTGGCACGAATTCTCAATATGCCCAAATGTAAACACATACAGGTGGGAAAATAGACCTTGACATTTGGGAGTTGTAATTGCTGGGATTTATAGTTCACCTACAATCAAAGAGCACGCTAAACCCAGCCCACAATGTATCTCCACCAAACATAGCACACTACCTACATGGTCAACATTGGATACTGGCATGGTTGGGAGGGGAGCTGTTTTTGAATTCTGGGAGTTGTAGTTCACCAACACCAAAAAAAGAACAGAAGGACAGGTAGAGAGATCTTCAGTCTTCTCTGCCAAAAGAGTTCCTAAGATAATCAAAAATGTTTTTGGCAACCCCTCTGAAACCACCCCCACGACCCCCAGGTTGAGAAACACTGCGTTAGAGCATCTCACACGTCTCATGGAAATTTGCCATCAAAATATTCCACAAATCTATCAAGACGTGGATTTCTGTTTGTTACCTCCTCAATCTGAGAAAGAAGTGGTTTCTGACGTTCAAACTTACTGAAAATCTATATTGGTCAGTGTTCGGTAATCCAAGTTAAGTTTCACAATGTTTTTCGCCTTGAGCTCAGGGATGCTGACTTCATGGCCTGAAACCTGCTGGAATCCAGGAGAATGAACCTGTACATACTTTCTGTTTGTATTGGTCAGCCAAAGGACCTGCAATGGGCAGAAGAACGAAATGCTATTTATAATACCTTCATTCACCCTTTCCAAAATGTTTTCACCATGGCTCACGGCATATATTTGCTGCATTATACCAGTGTTTCTCAACCTTCCGAATGCCGTGACCCCTTAACACAGTTCCTCATGGTGTGGTGACCCCCAACCATAAAGTTATTTCCGTTGCTACTTCATAACTACAATTTTGCTCCTGTTATGAATCGTAATGTAAATATCTGACCTGCAGGATGTATTTTCATTCACTGGACCAAATTTGGCACAAATATCCAATACGTCCAAATTGTAATACTGGTGGGGTTGGGGAGGGGAGGAATTGGTTTTCCTATTTGGGAGTTGTAGTTGCTGGGATTTATAGTTCACTTACAATCACAGAGCATTCTGAACTCCACCAACAATGGAATTGAACTAAACATGGCACACAGAACTCCTGTGACCAACAGAAAATACTGGAAGGGTTTGGTGGGCACTGACCTTGAGTTTTGGAGTTGTAGTTCACCTATATCCGGAAAGCACTGTGGACTCAAACAATGATGGATCTGGACAGGGGTGGCTCAACCCATTACGCAAAGTAAGCATTTGCAGTAGAGTTGATTTTGCCCAGGGGCGCTCTTGAGGCATTCTTGGGGAAAAATAGACCTTGACATATGCGAGTTGTAGTTACTGGGATGTATAGTTCACCTACAATCAAAGAGCATTCTGAACTCCACCAATGATGGAATTGAACCAAATATGGCACACAGAACTCCCACAATGAACAGAAAATATATATCAATGATTGGTTGGGGGACGGGGCACCAAAATACTGTTTGCTTACCATTGCAAATTACCTAGGGCCATCTCTGTGGGAGTTGTAGTCTAACTGGACATACACAATATGCCCAAATGTGAACACTGGTGGAGTTTGGGGAAAACCTTGACATTTGGGAGTTGTAGTTGCTGGGATTTATAGTTCACCTACAATCAAAGAGCATTCTGAACCCCACCAATGATAGAATTGGACCAAACTTCCTACACAGAATCCCCATGACCAACAGAAAATACTGTTTTCTGATGATCTTTGGTGACCCCTCTGACACCCCCTCATGACCCCTCCAGGGGTCCCGACCCCCAGGTTGAGAAACACTACATTATACCTAGAATAGGAGGAGGGACAATATTGCAGAACTTTTCCAAGTACCGTATATACTCAAGTATGAGCCGACCCGAAGTACAAGTCGAGGGTGGCCCGTAGCCAGGATTTTGATTCGGGGCGGCTAATGAGTAAAAGAGGGTCTACCCTAGCAAAACTTTTGCATCGTTACCCCAATAACCCCATCCATATGGGATATATTGAGTATGGTGATCAGATCATGATATGAATAAACATAACAGTTTAAATAATGTACCAGTAAGGCCTTCTTGCGGACCACCTGAGAATTTCGGGGGGGGGGGGCTGAAGCCCCTCAACCCCCCCCCCCTCCCCCCCCCCCCTACATGCCTGGCTGTCATGGCCATTTATGTGCAGATAGTATCCTGTTACAATTCTGCAGCTGCAAAAAAAGGGCTGAAATCACATTTCCAGATCTTCAGTGGCATTTTGGAGAGGCTGAGAGGGTACAACTTGCTCAAGATCACTCAGTGGGTTTCATGGCTGAGAGGGCAGTCAAACTCTGCTCTCCAGAGTGATAGTCCAGTGCATAGCAGCAGAGTGGAGTTATGTCACCCACCTGAAAGTGCAGCTGCAGGATCTTACACTGCTAAGGTGTTACAGTTGTACAATTATGGCAGCATTGTGATAGGAGCCCCCGGAGGCGCAGTGGGTTAAACCCCTGTGCCGGCAGGACTGAAGACCGACAGGTTGCAGGTTCGAATCCGGGGAGAGCGGATGAGCTCCCTCTATCAGCTCCAGCTCCTCATGCAGGGACATGAGAGAAGCCTCCCACAAGGATGATAAAAACATCAAATCATCCGGGTGTCCCTGGGCAACGTCCTTGCAGACGGCCAATTATCTCACACCAGAAGCGACTTGCAGTTTCTCAGGTTGCTCCTGACACAACAAAAAAAAATATCTAGACAGGAAATTTAGGTACCGCTTTATGCGGGGAGGCTAATTTAACTAATTTACAACACCATAAAACCTTCCAACGTCCGTAAGAATAAGGAAGTGCTCCATCAAGGACGCAGTGTCACAAGTGGACGGTGAAGCGGCAGTTCCCCCTGTGGCCGGAATCAAGCATACCCTCATGAACCTGGAAAAGCTGGAATGTTAAATTGCCTCTGTGTCTGTCTATAGATGTTGTATGTCTCAATGGCATGTATATGTGCATTGTAATCTGCCCTGAGTTCCCTGCGGGGTGAGAAGGGAGCATATAAATACTGTAAATAAATACATAAAATAAACAAAACAATACGATATCAACAATCTATATAAATAAAAATGTAATGTTCGTTTGTGGGATTAACAGAACTCAAAAACCACTGGACGAATTGACACCAAATTTCGACACAAGACACCTAACAACCCAATGTATGTCCTTCACTCAAAAAATTTGATTTTGTCATTTGGGAGTTGTAGTTGCTGGGATTTATAGTTCACCTACAATCAAAGAACATTCTGAACCCGCCAACGATGGAATTGAACCAAACTTGGCACACAGTTCTCATGACCAACAGAAAATACTGGAAGAGTTTGGTGGGCATTGACTTTGAGTTCTGGAGTTTTAGTTCACCTACATCCAAGATCACTGTGGACTCAAACAAATGATGGATCTAAACTGGAACAAATTCTCAATATTCCCAAATGTGAAAATTAAAATAATCATATTAATTATAGATACTTGTTTGTTGCTAAGCAAATTTGTATATTCCTGAATCTAAAAAAAAAAAAAATATCCAAAATAAATATAAAAAAATAACCACTATAAAAACAAAATTAAAAACCAAAAATGAAAATACAACAAAAGATCCCATCGAATATGCCAAAAATAAGTAACTCCCTAGCAATAAATGGCATACTTATAAAATATTAATAACAAAAAATAATACAAGATACATAAAAAATAAACAACATAAACATCAATACAAAAATGCTATATATGTAGGTCGCAAAATCAAAATAACATAAAATAACATTAAAAAAAAAAAATCAGAATCTTATCAACCTGATTGATATTTTAAGTTTCAAAAGCAAAAAATATTAAAAAATATAAAAACTTATACATCCAGAGAGCACTATGGACTCAAACAATGGTGGATCTGGACTAAACTCTACAAGAATACTAAATATGCCCAAATGTGAACACTGGTGGAGTTTGGGGAAAATAGAATCTTGACATTTGGGAGTTGTAGTTGCTGGGATTTATAGTTCACCTACAATCACAGAGCATTCTGAACCCCACCAACAATAGAATTGGGCCAAACCTCCCACACAGAACCCCCATGTGGGCCACAGCAACACGTGGCAGGGGACAGCTAGTAACATAATAATAATAATAATAATAATAATAATAATAATAATAATAATAAAATAATAATAATAATAATAATAATAATAATAAGCAGCTTCATTTGTATCCCGTCTCATCTCCCCATGGGGACTCAAGCTGGCTTGTAACATAGTAAAAGGCAAACATTCAACACCTATATAAACAATGCAGAGCTAGAGATAGATCTATAACAGTGTTTCTCAACCTGGGGGTCGAGACCCCTGAGGGGGTCACGAAGGGGTGTCAGAGGGGTTGCCAAAGACCATCAGAAAACACAGTATTTTCTGATGGTCATTGGGATTCCATGTGGGAAGTTTGAGCCAATTCTATCGTTGGTGGAGTTCAGAATGTTCTTTGATTGTAGTGAACTATAAATCCCAGCAACTACAACTCCCAAAAGTCAAGGTCTATTTCCCCCAGACTCCACCAGTGTTCACATTTGCACATATTGAGTATTTGTGCCAAGTTTGGTGCAGATCCACCATTGTGTGAGTCCACAGTGCTCTCTGGATATAGGTGAACTACAACTCCCAAACTCAAGGTCAATACCCACCAAACCCTTCCAGTGTTTTCCGTTGGTCATGGGAGTTCTGTGTGGCAAATTAGGTTCAAATCCATCGCTGGTGGAGTTCAGAATGCTCTTTGATTATAGGTGAACTATAAATCCCAGCAACTACAACTCCCAAATTACAAAATCAATCCTCCTCCAACCCCACTAGCATTTACATGTGGGTGCATTGGGTATTTGTGCCCAGTTTGGTCCAGTGAATGAAAATGCATCTTGCATATCTGATATTTATATTATGATTCATAACAGTAGTAAAATGACTGTTATGAAGTAGCAACAAAAACAATGTTATGGTTGGGGGTCACCACAACATGGGGGGCTGTATTAAGGGGTCACGGCATTAGGAAGGTTGAGAACCACTGATCTGTAATGATATATCCTAATTTCACATATGCATTTCACTTTGGCAGCCACGGCTCAATGCTATGGAGTCCCGAGATTCGTATGTTGGTGAGGCTGCAGAGAAGACTAAAGCCAACTCCTCATACCAAATGGGGCTTAATTTTCGCTTGAACTCGGAGAACGTCTTCGACCAAATGGACATAGCTGTTCCTGTACGGATGATACTTTGGAGGGCGGTAAAGATCGAAGATGATGGACTTGTTGTGCCGATCGGCCAGTTTCACAAAATCGACGAACTTGTAGATTTTTTGCCTCCTTGCCAGTTGGCGGTCTGCATGTGAAAGCGGGGGCATGCCAAAGAACGGCCTTTTCTAGAAAGAAATGCACAGAGAGGAAGGAATCAGATGGAAAACATTCATTTTTGAGACCAAAACTAGATTGGAACCATCTTTGTTGGAAATGGAGAAACACCCACCCTAGTCGGGGACAGAGGGAACCATGCCAGCTGTCTTGTTTTCACCGCTGTTTCTTAGATTGAGGTAACCCAAGGTGTTTTGTTCCTTTCCTGCACGAAGAGGTCATTGGTTAGACCGCACCCGGAATAGTGTGTCCAATTCTGGGCACCACAATTCAAGAGAGATATGGACAAGCTGGAATGTGTCCAGAGGAGGGCGACTAAAATGATCAAGGGTCTGGAGAACAAGCCCTATGAGGAGCGGCTTAAGGAGCTGGGCATGTTTAGCCTGAAGAAGAGAAGGCTGAGAGGAGATATGATAGCCGTGTATAAATATGTGAGAGGAAGCCACAGGGAGGAGGGAGCAAGCTTGTTTTCTGCTTCCCTGGAGACTAGGACACAAAACAATGGCTTCAAACTACAAGAAAGGAGATTCCATCTGAACATGAGGAAGAACTTCCTGACTGTGAGAGCTGTTCAGCAGTGGAACTCTCTGCCCGGAGTGTGGTGGAGGCTCCTTCTTTGGAAGCTTTTAAACAGAGGCTGGATGGCCATCTGTCAGGGTGATTTGAATGCAATATTCCTGCTTCTTGGCAGGGGGTTGGACTGGATGGCCCATGAGGTCTCTTCCAACTCTTTGATTTTATGATTCTATGATTTCCCCCTTCTTTCCAAAAGTCCTTAGTGTTTTATTGCCTTTTGTTTGAGAAGGATGCGCCACGAGGCGTCTCTCCCTTGAGATGCCTGACACACAGACATGATAATCAGCATTAGGGACTCTTCTACCCAAGTTAGGTAACTTTTTCTTTTGTCTGACCAAGTTCTTGTCTGAGATGTAACAATAAAAATGCTGTATATACTCAAGTATAAGCCAAGATTTTTGGTCTAAGTTATTTATTATTTTACTCTATTATTATTATTATTATTATTATTATTATTATTATTATTATCTCTATTTATTATTTTATTACATTTATTATTTTACTCTATTATTTTTATTATTTCATACATTATTTTACTCCATTATATTATTATTTATTTTACTCTATTATTATTTACTCTATTATTTTTATTGCGTTTATTATTTTTCTCTATTTTTTATTATTATTACGTAATTTTACTCTATTATTAGTTACTATTACATTTCCATTATTTTACTCTATTATTATATTTATTATTTTAATCTTATTTTTATTATTACATACATTATTTTACTCTATTATTTTATTGCATGTATTATTTTATTCTTATTTTATTATTATTATATTCATTATTTTACTTTATTATTTTGTTACATTTATTATTTTACTCTATTTGTTATTATTATTACATTATTTTACTCTATTATTACTGTTATTATTACATTTCAATAATTTTACTCTATTATTATTATATTTATTATTTTAATCTTATTTTTATTATTACATATATTATTTTATTCTATTTTATTATTATTATTACATTCATTATTTTACTTTATTATTTATTACATTTATTATTTTACTCTATTTGTTGTTATTATTACATTTTACTCTATTATTACTGTTGTTATTACACTTCCATTATTTTACTCTTATTTTTATTATTATATACATTATTTTACTCTATTATTTTTGTTACACTTATATTTTACTCTATTTGTTGTTATTACATTATTTTACTCTATTATTACTGTTATTATTACACTTCCATTATTTTACTCTATTATTATTATATTTATTATTACATGCATTATTTCACTCTATTATTTTTATTGCATTTATTATTTTACTCTTATATTTACTATTAAAATATTATTTTACTGTATTTTTATTATTATTACATTTATTACTTTATTCTATTATTTTGTTATATTTATATTTTGCTCTATTTGTTATTATTATTCCATTATTTTACTCTATTATTACTGTTATTATTACATTTCCAATATTTTACTCTATTATTATTAGCTTTATTATTTTACACTTATTTTACTTTTACACTTATTATTTCACTTTATTATTTTTACATTTATTTACTCTATTATTATTAGCTTTATTATTTTACTTTATTTATTATTGTTATTATACTCTATTATTACTGTTATTATTACATTTCCATTATTTTACTCTATTATTATTGGAAGGATACGTAAGCATATTTAGATTGAAGAAGCTTAGAATAATGGTTTAATCAGAGTTGGACAGTTTTATCCTAAATTACAGTTTTATGTAAATATTCTAAATCATTTAACCTCCTAATGCCTCATTTTATGTAATTTTATTGGTATCTATTTTTATTTTGAAATGTACCAGTAACTGCTGCATTTCCCACCCTCAGCTTATACTCGAGTCAATACGTTTTCCCAGGTTTTTGGGGTAAAATTAGGTGCCTCAGCTTATATTTGGGTCGGCTTATACTCGAGTATATACGGTAAGTGTTTTACCTTTTAAAATTTTGCCTGAGCATCCTGAGTATTGTTGGAGGATGCAGGGAATCAGTAAATGTGTGTGTGCCAACTGTAAAATAAGATGCACAAAGCTGATTGGTCAGGCAATGCCTGGGGAGATGGCTGAGCCTGAGACTTTTGGATACAGTTACATCTTGTTCAGGCTTGAGCTATGTAGGTGCAAAGAGAAAAGAAGAGAGATGTAGAGAGAGAGAAAGTTTGGAGTGCGCTCTCGCTTTATGAGCTGCTGAAGGAGTTTATCCACATGGACAGAGAAAGACCATTTCAAATCTCTCATAAAAGGACATTATGTGAGTTGATGCAACTGATCACATTGTACATATGTTGTTCTCAACTACAAAGAGTAAAGTACTTGTTCTTTATTGTTCACCTGTTTGGCATATTTTCTTTCTCTGGTAAGCCAGTGTGTGGGCTGACCAAATGTGAACTACACATGGTTTATTTTACATTATGCCACATGTATTTTCTCTCCTGTTTCCTACCATAAGCTCATATATACAGCACTGGCTTCACTGTGCTCTACTCTGCTATAGATACCAAATATTTCTACAATCTTTTAGCACTGGGACTGTGACGCAGCTGGCTGGGAGTTAGCTGCATTAAGATCACTACTGACCAAAAGGTCATGAGTTCGAAGCCAGCCCAGGTTGGAGTGAGCTTCCTACCTGTGTAGCTTGCTGTCGACCTTTGCAGCCAGAAAGACAGTTGCATCTGTCAAGTAGGAAATTTAGGTACCACTTGTGCAGGGAGGCTAATTTACGACGTCATAAAAATCTCCAGCAAGCATGCAAAGAATGAGGAAGTACTCCATCAGTGTCACAAATGGACGGTGAAGCGACAGCTCTCCTGGTGGCCAGAATACCCTCGTGAAAAAGCCGGAATGTTAAATAGCCTCTGTTTGTGTGTCTATATATGTTGTGTGTCTATGATATTGAATGTTTGCCATGTAGATGTACATTGTAATCCGCCCTGAGTCCCCTGCGGGGATGGAATATAAATACTGTATATAGATAGATAGATAGATAGATAGATAGATAGATAGATAGATAGATAGATAGATAGATAGGGCATTTACTAGGTTCCCTGAAGCAACCACAGAAATTTGGCAGCAATGAACCCAGATCTAAAAGTATTATTGTTATGTTCTATTTCAAACTCCCATTACAAGTGGACTGTACTCAAAGAACTAACTGTTGGCGTTAGCAGAGTATCGCAGAAGCTCAGAATAATGGTCTCTGGAGTCTCCGGTAAAAGCAGGTTTTCAGCTTTACTTAAGCAGCTCAAAATAGACAACATACACCATCAGCGGACAGACGTGAACACAAACCGAAAGAGATAGGAACTAATACAAACTGCAGCTGGAAGGAAGTTTATCTCTGGCACTCCCTAATCTTTCACAGAGCAAGAACTCAGGGTCACATTCTCACAGCTTGTTCCTTTGCTGTTTAACCCTTCTGTGTCAAACTACATCCTGGCAATACAGTTCTATTACAATCACAATCCTATCACATAAAATTACATTTAAACACACATCATACATGAATTACACACTGACACTAACTCAATTGAGGAGGTGTGACAGAATAAAAACTTTGGTTTTACGGGAACATCTTAGGGAGCTGAGTGTGTTTAACCTGGAGAAGAGAGGACTACTCCAGAGAAGGAGCAGCCATGTTTTGATATTTGAAAGGATGCTCCACTGAGGAAGGGGAATGCTTGTGTTCTGCTGCTCTGCAGGCTTGGGCACAATGGAGTAATGGATTCAAATTGCAGGAAAAGAGATTCCATCTAAGTTAGGAAGAACTTTCAAATGGTCAGAGCTGTTCAACTGTGGAATATGCTGCCGCCTGGGTCTCTCCTTCTCTGGAAATTTTTTTAAGCAGATGCTGAATGGTCATCTATCCAGTGTGCTTTTATTGTGTCTTCCTGTGAAGCAGAAGGGGGTTGGACTGGATGGCCCTTGGGGTCCCCTCCAACTCTGTGAATCTGTGGTTCTACATACCTCAAAGAACCACCTTCCAGAGTTCAGCTTCTCCAGATGAGACCACGGGAACATGGCAGCCTCTTCGTTCATAAACTCAGGGTATAAAGACCGAACATTGGTGGTTCTTTTCAAAGTGCTGTCATGCATCAGGAAGGGAATACCGTCGAAGCTGCCAAAACACAAAAAGCACCTTCTCAGACCAAGTGCCAAATTCCATTTGCAAATCACCTTCAGTCTCATGCTCTACAATCTCAATTTTTGAGCGAATATTGCAATATTTTACATTCTATTTCACATTTCTTGGCAGGGGGTTGGACTGGATGGCCCATGAGGTCTCTTCCAACTCTTTGATTCTATGATTCTATGATCTCTGAAATAGTTTTCTTCATTCTTGTTGATTACCCTCGTTTCTCCTTGTTGCTTTTGTAATATGTGGCATTTTCCCCTCTTGATTCTTCTTTCTCTGTTCTGAATCAGTCAGAGAAATGAAGCCACCTGGTTGATTATTTTATTTAGCATTTAGTTGTCCATACAATATTTGAAATTTTTAAATAATAATTTTCCTAAGCAATCTACACAATGGTCATGTGCATTCGGGGAAAATCTTGTCCCATTTCGTATCCCGGATTTCGTTGGGGGTCCCGATCCATTTTTTGTAAGCCTCCTGAAATTGAGTTGTTTTTGGTTCTTTCATTTCGGGACCATTATGGGGTGGGGGGCTTCCAACCCACTGGCTCCCCCTTCCCAGTTTGCGTTCTTGTTATCTGGCACCTGCTCTTTCTACTCTAGAGTAAAATGTGCTCACTCAGCCGTAGGCAATGACAGGTGCGCTCTTTCCAGGTTAGCCTGCATTCCCCGCCACACACACACTCTCCTTGGAAAGAGAGTGTGTATGTCAGTGGCAGGGCATTCAGGCAGGCCCAGAAAGCGCACGCCTGCCAGTGCCTGCAGCTGAGCACCTCTTACTCTATAGTAAGAGGCACTCAGCTGCAGGCTTGCTCCAGGCCTACCTGCACACTCCACCACACACAACCCGCCACATTCTGCAAGAGTGTGGATGTGCAGGCGGGCCCGGAAAGTGCATGGGCTTGGCAGTGCTTGCAGCCGAGCATGTCTTACTCTAGAATAAGATGTGCTCAGCTGCAGGACTGCTCCAGGCCTGCTTGCACACCCACCACACACGCGCGCCCCCCACCACCACCACCCTTGGGGTGTGGCAGGGCATTCAGGCAGGCCCAGAAAGTGCGTTCCTGCCCGTGCGTGCAGCCGAGCACCTCTTACTCTAGAGCAAGAGGCACTCAGCTGCAGGCTTGCTCCGGGCCTACCTGCACACTCCACCACACACAACCCGCCACATTCTGCAAGAGTGTGGATGTGACAGGGCATGCAGGCGGGCCCGGAAAGTGCATGGGCTTGGCAGTGCTTGCAGCCGAGCATGTCTTACTCTAGAATAAGATGTGCTCAGCTGCAGGACTGCTCCAGGCCTGCTTGCACACCCACCACACACGCGTGCCCCCCACCACCACCACCACCACACTCTATGAGAGTGCATGTGCCGCAGGACATGCAGGCAGGTCCAGAAAGGGCATGTGCCTGCACCTCTTACCCTAGAGCAAGAGACACTCAGCTGCAGTCCCACTCTGGGCCTGCTTGCACACTCCACCACACACAACCTGCTACACTCTGCAAGAATGTGGGTGTGACAGGGCATGCAGGTGGGCCTGGAAAGTGCATGTGCCTGGCAGTGCTTGCAGCTGATAATCTCTTACTCTAGAGTAAGAGGTGCTCAGCTGCAGGACTGTTCCAAGCCTGCATGCACACCCACCACATACGTCCCACCACCACACTCTATGAAAGTGCATGTGTGGCAGGGCATGCAGGCAAGACCGGAAAGCGCATGTGCTTGCCAGTGCCTGAAGTCGAGCATCTCTTGCTCTAGAGCAAGAACTGCTCAGCTGCAGGACCACTCTGGGCCTGCTTGCACACCCCACCACACACAACCTGTCACACTCTCAAAGTGTGCGTGTGTGTGGCGGGGCGTGCAGGCAGGCCAGAAAGTGCATGCGTCTGCCAGTGCCTGCAGCCGAGCACTTCTTGCTCTAGACTAATAGGCACTCAGCTGCAGGACCACACTGGGCCTGCTTACACACCACCACACTCTACGAGACTGCGTGTGTGGTAGGGTGTGTAGGCAGGTCCGGAGCGCACTGCAACCAAGCTCTGTCCCTGCCTGCCTGCACGCACCGCCACACACACTCTCTCTTTCCAAGGCAAGGAAGCAAGTTTGGATGCACATGAAAACAGGCTGTAAGGAGGCTTTTGTGTCAAGCAGATTTTCGTGTGGGAGGGGCTTCCCATTTCATGCTTCCAAACAAATGGAAGACACAAAATAAATGGTAGGAATGGTAGGAATGAATTTCACGCACATGTCTAGTACACAAACATTTAAACCATTAAATAATGAAATCCATGGAATGTCGTGGAGTCTCCTTCTCTGAAGTTAAGTAGAGGCTGGATGGCCATCTGCCATGAATGGTCTGATTGTGTTTTTCTGCATGGCAGAAGGGGGTTGGATTGGATGGCCCCTGGGACTCTCTTCCAACTCTATAATTCTTTGATTTCAACAGTATCAAAACAAAATAATATTTCAGATATCAAGCATTTGTCAAATTATACACAAGAGTAAAATGCCACCAGTAAGTAAACAACAGAGGTAACAAAGTGACAGCTTAAACACCACAAACTATAACAATTCCTCAAAGACAGATATTTAAATCCTGAAAACTGTAATTGAACAATCATGCCACTTAGTGAGCAATGAAATGTCCTTACCTAATTGTGACATCTGTCTCCAAACCATAAGCACCGTGCTCAATGCCTTTAACAAACGACATTTCTGTATTTTCGGGAGCCACCTATTATGGAACAAAAGTGAGATACTGAAAAAATCCCGACTCCCGGCCAAAATACGATATATTCGACCTGTAATTGCATCAGTTTCTTTAAAAAAAATTAAAATAGCAGCTATGACAGTCAATTATTATTGGGACTGGACAGGAATTTTAACAATTTCTCACTTACCATGAGGAAAATGGAAACATCTCCAACAATTACAGCCTGCAATTGCTTGAAGGGACAACAGAGCTATAAAGCTGGCATGGGCAAACTTCGGCCCTCCTGGCAGGCTAGACGGCTGGCCTCCTACCTGTCCAGGGACGACCTAGCTACGGTGATCCAGGCCACGGTCATCTCAAGACTGGACTACTGTAACGCCCTCTACATTGGCCTTCCTCTGTCGGTGATCCGGAAGCTCAAGTTGGTACAAAATGCAGCTGCTCGGCTTCTTGCGGGAATTCCGATGAGATGCCACATAACACCAATCTTACTACAGCTGCACTGGTTACCAATTGAGCACCGGATCACTTTCAAAGTGATGGTACTCACCTTTAAGGCCTTGCATGGTCTGGGGCCGATGTACCTGAGGGACCGCCTCACCCCCTACCAACCCCAGAGATCCCTCCGTCTGAGGACCAAGATTTGTTGGAAATTCCCAGTGTCAAGACCTTGCGTCTAACAGCAACCAGACGCAGAGCCTTTACAGCAGTGGCACCATCACTCTGGAATACTCTGCCACCTGAAGTCCGTGCCTTGCGGGACTTATCAGCTTTCCGCAGGGCATGTAAGACATATCTGTTTCGACAGGCCTTTGATCTTTGATATTGCTGTTTTTAAATTGTTTTAAATTGTTTTTAAATTGTGTTAGATTTTAGCCTGTTCTTGTAAGCCGCTCCGAGCCCCAGGGGAGTGGCGGCATATAAGTTTGAATAATAAATAAATAAATAAATAAATAAATAAGTCTTTGCTGACTATCCCAAGGTCCTGATGCTGATTGTTTAAACAAAAAGGTGGATTATTTTTTATTTTGTATCAAAAGCACTGCATAAATTAGTATAAAAACTGATAAAAAATAAAAGCAGCAAAAGTGGTTAAATATCTTTCGACCAAAAACAGGCCACAGCAACCACATTAGCTGTAGCCTCCAACAACTTTTCCTCTGTACATGAGGCAGGGCAGAGTGGACAAGCATATACATGCGGGGGTGTTTGTTTTGCTCCACAGTCACACAAGGTGTGGGATTCTTTTAGGTTGTGCCATTTTGCCAGGTTATATTTTGATGTAGCCACTCCACTTTTAAGTCTGTTCAGGGACTTCCAAGCTGCCCATTCTTGGTTTGCCCCTGGAGGAAGACCCTCATGGAGGACTCTCCAATTGAGATTTCCTTGTTTAGCTGCCCAGAGGGACACTCTTAATGTTGCTGGGAGAACGTTAAAAGGAGTAGTGGTTCTCATGAAACTTTTCCTTGAGTTACATCTACTGGGAGGAGGCTGATAGCCATGCAGTGGGTGGCTTTCACAGTGTTCAACCTTATTTCTCTCCCAGTTGGCAGCAACTTCCCATCACACTTTTTTTTTGGGGCGGGGGGGATTCCAGCTAGCTTATAGAGTCTATCAACAGATGTAGGTTTAAGACATCCAGTGATTATTCTATATGTCTCATTTAGTGCTACCTGCTTCGCATGGGCAGATTTATTCCAGATGGGGCAGGCATACTCAACAGTTGAGTAAGACAAGGCCAGGGCTGATGTTCTTATTAATTTTGGGTCTGCACCCCATGCACTATTAGTAAGTTTCTGCAAGATGTTATTGCGTGCAGCTACTGTGTGTTTGATGTTCATGCAGTGTTTTCTATATGTTAGAGTTCGATCTAAGGTGACACTGAGGTTTTTAGGATGGAAACAATGTTCAAGCTCTTGACCTTCCCAGGTAACTTTCAATTTCCTGTTGGCTTAACGGTTCTGTAGGTGGAGGCACACTTGTGTCTTGGCAGGGTTAGGCTTCAGGTGGTTATCTTTGAAGTAGCTGGAGAGATCTTTCAGGGTATTAGTAAGTTGGATTTTGACTGTTTCTGTGATGGTACGTCTGTACCAGGAGCTCCAACTTTATTTTCTTTCTATTAAGTGTTTGCATGCATTCCAAAGTTTCAGGGATTCTGCAAAAAGGTGGCTTCCTTTGGTTTGCAGTCATAGGACAAGCCACCTGTCTATCATTGTTAAGTTTGGATCCGCCCCTTCTCCCAGGGAGATGGGAAGGGAAGAGGGGGCCATTTTAGTTAGTCTTAGTGAGGAAAGCTAAGTTAGAGGATGTGGACAAGCTTCACCTGCAGAAAAGCTTCATTTCTCAAGACATTCCGGGGGGAAATTCCCAAAGCTCTGGCTGGGAGGTTGCAGCCTCTCAGCCTTACAGCATCTGAGGGAAACAGCACTAAAGTCTTAAAGAAATTCCAGAGGGAAAACAGCTTTACAGACCCAAAGAACTCCAGCTGAAGAATCTACAAGCTTTGCCTGGTAGGTTTACTCGGTACCAGGACACAGTTTGGAATCGGTAGTAGATCCCACACCAACAAAACTTAGATAACAGACAGCCTGGGAGAGGTTAAAAAGGGGTTTTCCTCTCAAAGTATAAGAACAATGAACGAAGACAGTTGCCTGTCCCTTGTGGACAAGATTAAGGAAGCCACCAGTTGATTTAAAGCCTTGAAGCATTTGTTTGACTCATTGAAGATTTGAGAAATATCTGTTTAATTTGTTCAATAATAAAGGACTTTGTTTAGCCATCTAAAGAGCATTTCTTCAGGAAAATCCTTGAGGGCCTCTTTCGTGGTGCACTGGCTTCCCGCTGGGCACAAGGTGCACGTCCTACTTCAAAAGACAATTATTACAGGCCCAGTGCGTGACAGAACAGTTTCAAAGACTTTTGCTTGTGTTGTTAGGCCAAGGTCATCAGCATATATAAAGCTCTTTGTGAGTGGTGGCTGTGGCTGATCGTTAGTAAAGATGTTAAACAAGGTCAGTGCAAGAACGCTGCTTTGGGGTAAATCCTCTTAGGGTAAACCATCTGAAATCTGAAAAGTCAGACACACTGATATTTGATATATACAGCCTACAAAACAACGTCTCATGCAGCGTAAAATATCTAAATGCAGTAATGCACTGTATTAGCACTGTGCTGTCACACGCTGGGCCTGTGCATCAGACTGTAGACAGGACATAAATTCTGTGTGCCCAACGGGATGCCGGGGCTGCCTCAGATTAAAGGCCTTTGGATTTCCCTAAAACACAGGTACTTTAAAGCTTTCTTAACAGTCTATAGGCTCTTTCAATCTTGTCCACAGGGAACAGGCACTATCTTCTTAACTGTAACTAATGGGGAAAATCCTTAACTTCTAATCTGGGCAGTCTCTCTTTGCCTCTGTTGACGTGGAGCCCCTGCAACCGGTACCAACTGCTTCTGGCTTCAGCGAGAGACCCTTACCAGGCAGAGCTTTGTAGACTTCCAGGGAGAAAGGAGTTCAGGTTTCGGTGATGGCTGGCTGAAGTCCCTCAGCAAAGAAGCTGTAAGGCTGTATGATCCTCGGCCAAGCTGTGGGTTGTATAACCCCAGCCAAGCTGTAGGCTGTATATCTTCCCGGCCAAACCGTAGAAGACGAAGCTTTCTACAGGAGCTCTTGGTATTATGTCCTGCATGGAAAGCTGCTCTGTGTGGACTGAATCCAAAAAGGCTCCTATTCCCTCCAAAAACCCAAAAGGGGGCGGGACCAGGGAACCTAACTATAATTGACAGGTGGCTTGCCCTATGATTGCAGCCAAAAGAAGCCACCTATCTGCAGAGTCCCTGAAACTTAGGACTATAACAAACATTAAATGCAAAGCAAACAAAATTGGAGCTCCTGGAACAGCTGTTCCAGAACAAGCACTTTTCCACAAGCCCTATGTAAAATCGCAATATTGCAAATGTGGAAGGCCGACTGTGCAATAATCAGTCTGAAAGAGTAAAACAAAACAGCAAGAAGAAATCCACTAAAACCGCCCACTCCTTTTCAGTCCCACCTACCATTGGAGCTCCTCTGTGGCCAATGAGTTCTGGCTTGGGACCCAAGGTTCCCTTCTCCCGGATACAGGGAGAGTACAGTCCCAAAGGTATGAAGAGGAGGAGGAGGAGGATGGCCAAGTACGGGAAAAGGATAAACACCTTCATCACTGAAGAAGATAAGAGGAGTCAAGAGCTTGCATTCATAGGAAAAAAAAGTCAGCACCAAGTAAAGTTGGAAAGTTAGTCGTTTCCAGTCTAGATCACTTTTGACAGAGCTGATCCACTTATGACCCCTCTCAGTCTGAGAAATTTTGTCACAAACCCAGGTATATAGATACCTATACACATAATAAAAGTGAAAATATGTATGTGTATATGGCTAGGGCATCCACTTACACAGACAAGCCCCTGCTCCACAAACATAGGAGACAGCCAAAGGCCCTCCTTCCAATGACATTGCAGGTTAAAGTGAGTTCCTAGAACATGTCCAAGAGCCCTGCCAATGTCCTCCACAAACACCATACTGCCCACCCCCAAGTGAAGGCTTTCATACAGGGACAATTTCATCCTAGATTTCATGTGTTTTCTCCACCACAGGCATCCCAGTGTTTCTTACTCTCTCCACTAGTGTGGAATTTGCATGACCCCACCCACTGCCTCTCCTATAACCCTTTTTAAATTCTTTTCTATGCCACACAGCCAGAGGCGGCCCTAGGTAATTTTCAACGGTAAGCAAACAGTATTTTGCCCCCCCCCCCCCCCAAACAATCATTGATATATATTTTCTGTTTGTCATGGGAGTTCTGTGTGCCATATTTGGTTCAATTCCATCATTGGTGGAGTTCAGAATGCTCTTTGATTGTAGGTGAACTATACATCCCAGTAATAGTTCACCTTGCTGCATTTGCTCCCTTGCCTGGCCCACTTTGGGTCCGGAGGAGTGCCTGAAGACCCTGGCATGTGCACCAAAAGTCACCTCTCCTGACTTTCTCCTCAGCCATTGGGACCGAGAGAGAGAGAGAGAGAGGTGGAGATGCCCATCTTTCCTGAAGGTAGGTGCAAAAACAAAGGAGGGAGCGGAGGTGGGAGATACCTCCAGCCGGAGGGGCTCTCTCTCTCTCTCTTGGTCCCAATGGCTGAAGAGAAAGTCAGGAGAACGACTTTTGGTGCGCATGCTGGGGTCTTCAGACGCCTCCGGACCCGAAGCGGGCCAGGCGGCTCCGCCCCTTGGCCCACCCGCGGATTGGGGAGAGGAGAGGAGGCGGGTGGAGCACCGGGGGATCGGAAAAGGGAGCCGGTCATGGGGAAGGGATCGAACGCGGAGAACGATTGAGCGCCGGCTCTGCTCGCGCACCCGGTGGCCGGGTGGAGCAGGAACGAGAGGGGCTAGGCGAGGCTCAAGGGCCCGGCCCCTTTGGGAAGAGGATCGCCCGGCAGCGAGGCAAGAAAGCCGAGGCTCCCCCCGGACTGATAGGGCTGTTGTGAGCTGAGGGGGCGCTCCTCAAGTGGCGGTCGAGGGGCATTTACAGAGGCGCCTCTGCGCCCCTGGCAAAAAAAAGTGTTCTGCGACCGCTTACTTCGCGTAATGGACGAGCCGCCCTTGCCTGTCAGCTGCAAAAGGCCACCTTACTGGGATCTGCACACATTATTCACCGATACATCACACCCTAGTCTCCAGGGCAGCAGAAACAAGCTTGCTCCCTCCTCCCCCTATGACCCTCACTCTCTTATACACAAATATACAGGAGATTCCACCTGAACATTAGGAAGAACTTCTTGACTGTGAGAGCTGTTCAGCAGTGGAACTCTCTGCCCCGGAGTGTGGTGGAGGCTTTTGAACAGAGGCTGGATGGCCATCTGTCAGGGGTGCTTTGAATGCAATTTTCCTGCTTCTTGGCAGGGGGTTGGACTGGATGGCCCATGAGGTCTCCTCCAACTCTGTGATTCTGTGATTCTTATTATTTTCTTCAGGCTAAACATGCCCAGCTTTTTAAGCCGCTCCTCATAGGGCTTGTTCTCCAGACCCTTGATCATTTGAGCCGCCCTCCTCTGGACACATTCCAGCTTGTCAATATCTCCCTTCAATTGTGGTGCCCAGAATTGAACACAATATTCCAGGTGTGGTCTAACCACACCTGGAACAGTCTATTAGTTTTACAAAGTTGCCTCCATGCTCTGAATAGCTCCACTTTTACTGTATTTCACATTCTATCTTTTCCCCATTCTCATGTTTTATATCATGCTCTTCCTCCAATTAAGCGAGTGTACCTTTACTTTTCATCCGGAAGAAATGCAATGATACTGGCCAAGCCAGGATGATCATGGCACAGATGGCGCCTAAGTGAAAAAATGGAGCCGTGATCTGTTGGGAAAGACAAAAGAGACCCATAAGAATGGGAGGAAACCCTCAAAGATGTTTTCAGGTCCTTTTGAAATTTTGCCCCTTATTATGTACAATTTGCTGAGACATAAAATGTGTATTATAGTATTCACTACTAAAAGCAACACCGTTGAGAAGAAATATGCTATGCTTATGTTCAGGATACTCAATTCCATCTGAATTAGTCAAAGCAATATAGGGGCCACCTGTAGCACAATGGGTTAAACCCTTATGCCGGTAGGACTGAAGACCGACAGGTTGCAGGTTCGAATCCGGGGAGAGCATGGATGAGCTCCCTCTGTCAGCTCCAGCTCCCCATGCGGAGACATGAGAGAAGCCTCCCACAAGGATGGTAATACATCAAAAACATCTGAGCATCCCCTGGGCAACGTCCTTGCAGACAGCCAATTCTCTCACACCAGAAACGGCGTGCAGTTTTTCCAGTCGCTCCTGATACGTAAAAAAAAAAAAGTCAAAGCAATGCTCTGCCAGATACCACAAGCCCGCATTTTCTTACCTGAAATGACAGGTAAAATGTATTCCACTGTTTATGCCACAGAAGTGTGATCAAGCCTAAGCCAAAAATAGAGAGGCACAGGAAGACGGTCACTGCTGCCTAGAAGATCAGAATTTACAAATTACTAGGCTTGGGCGGTTTCGTTCGTTAATTTCGTAATTCGTTATTAATTCGTATTTAAATTAGCTTACGATCCAATATTGAGCCATGCAGGAATAGTGTGAGGAGTAAATTAGATTCAAAACAATTTTTTCAATTTATTTCGTAATTTCGTAATTATTTCGTAATTATTTTCGCATGTCTGGTGCAAGTTTTATAGTTGTTGTTTGTTTTATCACACCAACAGTCAACAACAGAGGGAGAGGGAAGCTTCAGAAGTTCCCCCTGTCCCATTTGGAGGATTTTTTGGCATATTTGGCCACTCTATTTTTTGGCATATTTTTTGGCGCAATCGCGTCCGCCATTAACGAATCGATTCGTAATTATACGAAATTTCATAAATTTCGAAATTTTTAAAAGAAAAATTTCGGAATTCTTTAAAAAAACGAAACGCGATGGACCCCTAAAAACGAAACGAGTTTAGAAACAAATTTTTCCGTTGTTACCCAAGCCTACAAATTACTTATTGTTGGAATTCAACCCCACACTGCCCAAGTCTCAAGTCCTCAATGAGGAGCTGTTAGTTTAGTATAGGCTGTGTTTCCCTTCCCCCATGTCTCCTGAATGATAGTTGGGAATTGCTGGAGTTCAGCCTGTGACTGTGTTTCAGGATCAGGGTGCTTTGGATGCAGGAAGTGATGCCAATGAATTTCAAGATGGCAGTGGTTTGGTCAATGATGCTGATGCAGAGAAGGACTTGGAGACCCCTGTGCAAAGTGTAGTTTCCCATGAGAATGACCCTGAAGGGAGTGCAACAGATAGTATACTCCCTGAAGTGCTACCAGAGGATTCCCAGAATTTGGGGCTTGAAAACAACTGGGCACCTATTTGCTCATTGCTTAATGAGCAAATAGATAGGCAAGAGGAAATTAGTCAAAACAGACAGGCCGAACAGTGTTTTCGACATTCTGCCAGGCTTCGACAGAAAAAGATAAGGGGATCTCAAGTAAGATGAAACCAATTCCTGAGTGTGTGGAATAGCTCAATGAGGGGATAAAAGTCCCAGCTATGGGAAATATAGTCAGATGAAGCATCATTGGAATCAAGTGTGGTTCTCGTCCTTTGTTTCATGGAAGCTTTGCTTGGAAGATTCTTGTCTAAGTATTTCTTGTTCATGGTTTGG
>NW_026846588.1:272307781-272518392 GCF_025583915.1 Anolis sagrei ordinatus | reverse complement strand
CCCCCCAGAGGCCAGCCTTAGTTAGTCTATTCCATTTCCCTGTATAGAGCTCTCTTGCTGGACTCGTCCCTTTTCTACAGTTACTAGAGGCTTGGGCATTTTCTGTAATCCTAGGCCAAGTAATCCAAAAACAGGCATCCTTAGCACCTGCATTTAGCAGTATTACTATACCAATCCAAAGGTAAACAGAAGCTTTTGACCAGCCTAAGCTTCACAGGAAAGAAGATTAAGACAGTTTATAAGCAACAATTTATAATCCATCACTTTGCATCAGAGGCAAAAGATTCCAGAGAGATGACTACAACCAGCAAAATCTCCTTTTGTAATGTATTGTTTTAAGTTATCTTATGATGGTCCTGGGTGGAGTTAACCCTTTATTCATCCTGTTTTCAGTAAACTCGTTTGTTTATCTTTTTACCTTGCCTAAAGTGCCTCTGTGTTAAAGGGTCTTAATCTTAACAGAAGGTATCAGATAATCCCCAAGTAAAACCAGACAATATAGTTTTCCCAAAGGCTCGGATGTGCCATCACATCCGCTGTTCCCTTTTTTCTGTTCATTTCCCTTCAATTACAAATGTTGCAGGTAAGATATGCGCTAGCTGATAAAATGAAATTTTAATCGATTTTTGAAAAGATATAATAAGCTAGATGATTTTACCTTGTGGCCCTTATACAGGTACAGCTGCTGACTCTCCAACAACAGACACAGAGCTAAGACCTATGAAAACATTGGCAGATGTTTAGTCATAATACAGTTTGGGGACCTGAAAACAAACATTTTCCTCTCTAATAAACAAAGCAATTCTTTGCATTATAACTCTCATGTCAGCACAGCAGCTCAACCAACAGAGCAAGGGACATATGTTTATTCTTTGGTTATGAACTTCAGTGTACTTGAATGTGGCTACTAGAGGGTTGCATCAACTGCCTTCCCAAAAATTTGGGAAAGCAATGTTAGGACTCTTGCTTTGATTGCCTTTAAATTATCAAGCTTAGCAACCTTTGGATGTCTATAATTACTTGCTTGAAAGAGAATATTCAGTACCTCTCCGTAGTCTGCAAATCCAAGATTCATTAGCAAGTTGCAATAGCAATTAAAATGGAATGATAATGCTGCTGTTGTGTAGCAGGGAAGAGCCATTTCATTGCACCAGCACTTAGATTAAATTATCTAAATTATTTTTCCCAAGATGAGCAGTCACTTAATTGTGGCAATATTAATTATTTCTCATATATACATCCCTGACGTCTTTTATATTTTTCCCAGGTCTGAATAATAACTGATCTCGTTTGAAGACGCATGTATAAATTTAATGCATGGGTTAAGAAGAGTGATATATTCTTTAAAATATTGCAAATCTGATCTTTGCCTGCTGTGCAAAGAGATTATGGTTGGTAGGTTAAGGTAAAGATTTTCCCCTGACATTAAGTCCAGTCGTGTCTGACTCTGGGGGGTGGTGCTCATCTCCATTTCTTAAGCCGAAGAGCCGGCGTTGTCCGTAGACACCTCCAAGGTCATGTGGCCGGCATGACTGCATGGAGCACCATTACCTTCCCACCAGAGCGGTACCTATTGATCTACTCACATTTGCATGTTTTCGAACTGCTAGGTTGGCAGAAGATGGGGCTGACAGCAGAAGCTCGTGTCGCTCCCCGGATTCGAACCTGCGACCTTTCGGTCATCAAGCTCAGCAGCTCAGCGCTTTAACCCACTGTGCCACCGGATAACCACTAATGTATGGGCCACCGGATAACCACTAATGTATGGGACATGGGACTATTAAGATGAGGAAAAGGCTCAACTTGAGGAGCCTCTAATATACGGAACATATTAATAGGTCTTAAATAGTTGATCCTTCTAGTTCAAACTGATTTTCATCTAGGGCAATATCAGCCTTATAGTTGCATCCAAAGGGCCCTTGAATCCGTGGATGGAGAATCTGTGGATACAGAGGGACAACTATATATATGGGGCTGTGGTGGCACAATGGGTTAAATCGCTAGGCTGCAGAACTTGCTGACTGGAAGGTCAGCAGTTCAAATCCACTGGATGGGGTGAGCTCCCGTTGTTAGCCCCAGCTTCTGCCAACCTAGCAGTTCAAAAACATGTAAATGTGAGTAAATCAATAGGTGCTGCTTTGGTGGGAGAGTAACGGCGCTCCTAGCAGCCATGCTGGCAACATAACCTAGGAGGTGTCTAGGAGGTGTCTAGCGCTAGTATAGTGCGTTTCTGCATTTAGATACAGGCCCGTAGCCAGGATTTCCATTCGGGGCAGGAGTTGTTTCAGGAGGGGCTGAGTCTGAGTGAAAGAGGGTCTACCCTAGCAAACCTTTTGTATCGTTACCCCAATACCCCCATGCATATGGGATATATTGAGTATGGTGATCAGATCATGATATGAATAAACATAACAGTTTAAATAATGCACCAGTAAGGCCTTTTCGCAAACAACCATGAGAATTTGGGGGGGGGGGGCTGAAGGCCCCAAGCCATCCCCCCCCCCCCCAGCTATATGCCTATTTAGATATGTTACGTTGCATGAGATGTTGTTTTGTAGGCCATATGTAGTCCCTTAGTGGCATAGCGGATTGAACAGCTGAGCTGCTGAACTTGCTGACCAAAAGGTTGGCAGTTCAAATCTGGGGAGCGGGGTGTGCTCACACTGTTAGGCCCAGCTTCTGCCACCCTAGCAGTTTGAAAACATGCAAATGTGAGTAGATCAATAGGTACCTCTTCTGTGGGAAGGTAACGGCAGGCCATGCAATCATGCTGGCCACATGACCTTGGAGGCGTCTATGGACAATGCTGGTTCTTTGGCTTAGAAATGGAGATGAGCACCAACCCCCAGAGTCGGACTTGAGTAGACTTAATGTCAAGGGAAACCTTTACTTATGTGTGTGTGTAGTGGTCAGTGCTCTTTATTTTTTACCCAGTTTGGGTCCTCAGATATTACTGAACGACAGTGACATCTGGGGACCCAAACCTTTGATTATCCACCATGCAGACTGGGAATAATGGGAGTTGCAACCCGACCGCACTTGTGGTTCTGAAGTTGGAGAAAGGTTAAAGTCAGACCTCATATCCACAAGTCTTGTGTCTGAATTCAAACCCCACTCTTCTGACTAAACAGAACAAAACTGCAGCCTTCTAGATGTTACTGTATCACAACTCCCACCATCTCCAGTCATGACGCCTAATGGTGAGGAATATGGGATATCTCATCCAGGTTCTGGAAGCAACTTAAAACGACATGGAGGGCCGTACCTTGGGTCTTACACGTGGGCTCTAAGGGATACACCTTGTTGGAAAAACAACAAGGTGTTACTCAATAGTTACTCAATAGTTGGATTGTTGTAGGTTTTTTTCAGGCTATATGGCCATGTTCTAGAGGCATTCTCTCCTGACGTTTCGCCTGCATCTATGGCAAGCATCCTCAGAGGTAGTGAGGTCTGTTGGAACTAGGAAAAAGGGTTTATATATCGGTGGAAAGAGCAGGGTGGGACAAAAAACTCTAAAATTACAACAGCAAAACAACAGAGAGGAAACAATCAAGAACATCTAATCACCTCTCAACAAAAGATTGCCCCAGACACCAACAAGCCACACCAAACAACTACCAGGCCATCAAATGCTAATCAAGGTGGCCAGTTGAAACATTCACACCTACCTCCAAAAGACAAGAGTTCTTTGTCCCACCCTGGTCATTCCACAGATATATAAACCTATTTTCCTAGTTCCAACAGACCTCACTACCTCTGAGGATGCTTGCCATAGATGCAGGCGAAATGTCAGGAGAGAATGCCTCTAGAACATGGCCATATAGCCTGAAAAAACCTACAACAACCCAGTGATTCTGGCCATGAAAGCCTTCGACAATACTCAATAGTTATTCAAACAAACAATCAGAGATTGAATTTGGGACTTTGCCAAAACAAATCATATACTTTGCCTCTGAACACATGGCTCCTTCCACCAGCCATGTTGTACATTCACAAAATTATACAGTGTCATCTCCAGACCTTTACTCAAATTGAACTGCCGTCATCATTTCCTCCTTGGTAGGTTTCTCAAGAAAAAACTTGCACTTACCACTAGGAACAAAATGTATAAAAATAAAAACAGTGCCAAGAACAGGACAAACGTGGACCACTGAAACCAGAAGCCTAAATTCCCATAGGCATACCTAAGAATAAAACACAAGACAATCACATGTAGCCATGCAATTAACACCTGGGCAACATATAACAAATAACTTTTCTATTTATCTGAGTGTAAAGATATACAGACACTTTGCAACATAAACTGTGATTAAAGCACTAAAATGATAGATGAAAAATGCATCTAAAGTGTGGAACGAATGCAGTTTCACATTGCTTTAACTGTCATGGCTCAATGCTAAGGGGGCCTGGGAGTCGCAGTTTGAGATCTGCAGCCTTCTCTGCCCAATAGGTCTGCTGTCTCACCAAAGTACAAGGATTCCACAGTATTTAGTCATAGCAGTTCAAGCAGCATTGAACTGCATTAACTCTGCTGTCTAGATCAGTGGTTCCCAACCTTTTTGGCTAGAGATCACTTGACCAGGAACCACTTTGGCCAGGGACCACTCTCCAACATTTGTACCAAAAAGGTTACGAATCAGTTTTTGGACTACTTTAGATTCAGTTTGTGTGCAGGTACAACTGCACCAGGAGCTCCAAATTTGTTTGCTTTGCATGTAATGTTTGTTATAGTCCTAAGTTTCAGGGACTCTGCAGATAGGTGGCTTCTTTTGGCTGCAATCATAGGGCAAGCCACCTGTCAATTATATTTAGGTTCCCTGGTCCCGCCCCCTTTGGGGTTTTTGGAGGGAATAGGAGCCTTTTTGGGTTCAGTCCACACAGAGAAGCTTTCCATGTAGGACATAATACCAAGAGCTCCTGTAGAAAGCTTCGTCTTCTACGGCTTGGCCGGGGAGATATACAGCCTACAGCCTGACCGGGGTTGTACAGCCTTACAGCTCCTTTGCTGAGGGACTTCAGCCAGCCATCACCGAAAGCTGAACTCCTTTCTCCCTGGAAGTCTACAAAGCTCTGCTTGGTAAGGGTCACTTGCAGAAGCCAGACGCAGTTGGTACCGGGTGTAGGGGCTCCACGCCATCAGAGACATAGACAGACTGCCCAGATTAGAAGTTAAGGATTTCCCCATTAGTTAAATTACAGCTTATGAAGATAGTGCCTGTTCCCAGTGAACAAGATTGAGAGAGCCAATAGACTATTAAGAAAGCCTTGAAGTACCTGTTTGTTTTCATTAATAAAGCTTTGTTGAACCTTTAAGTATTCTAGAGACTGTGTTTTAAGGAAATCCAAAGGCCTTTAATCTGAGGCAGCCCTGGCGTCCCGTTGGGCACACAGAATTTATGTCCTGTCTACAGTTGATGCACAGGCCCAGCGTGCGACAGCACAATTTGGTTATTTGGGGTGCTGATTCAGAAAATTGAATTGGATAGACCACATCAGCTCTAGTTTCTGATTCAAAACATATGCTATACAGACCTGGGAGCTGTAGTTCTAGATCTGTAGCCTTCTCTGCCCCAAAAGGCTGGTGTTTCACCAAAATACAAATCCCAAAATTCCACAGTATTGTGTCATGGCAGTTCAAGCAGCATTGAAATGCATTAACTCTATTTTATTTATTTACTTACTTATTTACTTACTATATTTATATACCGTCCCTCTCAATCTGCAGGCAACTCAGGGCAGTTTGCAGTCGGTACCAAGACCATAAAATGCAATTATATTAAGATAATATAAAACCATAGCAAAGTAAATAAGAAAACTTATATCATTAGGGTCTCCTTGTTAAAAACATTGTCCAATCACACCATCAATTCGGAAAATTGAATTTTCCTATGTATGTTATACTGTATTTGCAAATGCCTGCTGAAAAAACCAAGTCTTGACTTTGCTCTAAAATGCTAAAAGGGAGGGGGTGATCTGATATCCCTAGGGAGGGCATCTAGATCAATGATTCCCAACCTTTTTTTTTTTTGACCAGGGACCACTTGACCAGGGACCACTCTCAGAGGTGGCCCTAGGTAATTTTCAATGGTAAGCAAACAGTATTTTGCCATACCCCCCCCCCAACCAATCACTGATATATATTTTCTGTTTGTCGTGGGAGTTCTGTGTGCCATATTTGGTTCAATTCCATCATTGGTGGAGTTCAGAATGCTCTTTGATTGTAGATGAACTATACATCCCAGTAACTACAACTCACATATGTCAAGGCCTGTTTTCCCCCAAGAGTGCCTCAAGAGCACCCCTGGGCAAAATTAACTATACTGCAAATGCTTACTTTGCATAATGGGTTGAGCCGCCCCTGACCAGTCTCCAACATAAGTACCAAAAGGGTTATGAATCTGCTTTTGGTCGACTTCAGATTCAATTTGGTTATTTGAGGTGCTGATTCAGAAAATTGCATTGGATAGACCGCATCAGCTCTAGTTTCTGATTTAAAGAGATTTAAAGATGGCCTCAAAGCCAGCCTTAAAAACTGTGGCATAAACACTGAGAATTGGGAAGCCCTGGCCCTTGAGCATGCTAACTGGAAGTCAGCTGTGACCAGCAGTGCTGTAGACTTCGAAGAGGCACAAATTGAGGGCGAAAGAGAGAAATGTGACAAGAGGAAGGTGCATCAAGCCAACCTCGACTGGGACCACCTTCCACTGCAGGAGAACATGCAGGTCAAAAATAGGGCTCCACACTCACTACAGACCCACCACCAGGACACCGCACTTGGAGGACAATCTTACTCAGACAATGAGGGATCACCTAAGTAAGTAAGTTTCTAATACAGAACATATGCTAGCCAGTCATCACCATCTGCTTGCCCACAGAAAATCAATAATCCAGAGGTGATGTGGTCTATCCAATGCAATTTTCTGAATCAGCACCCCAAATAACCCCAGGCCTAAAACAAGACCTAAAAACCCAGACCTAAAAACGAAGACATCAAGAAAAAAAAATTTTTTGTTTGAGCTGTGTTATTATCTGTGGATTTTGTTAACACTCTGCACTGAAAAAGGGTTTCGCAAGACCAGACACTCTCATTGAAACTGTGTAGTAATGGTGAGGCCGTGGACCATATTTTAGTTCTTGCAGTCTACTGATGGTCAACGGACCACAGGTTGCAATCCACTGGTCTAGATGCACCCCAGGCTTAGCAGCAGTATGTTCTGCTGTTGAACATCTCTTACCACCAGGAAGTCCTTCCTAAAGTTTATGTAGAATCCCTTTTTCTGGAATTTGAATCCATTGTTCCATTGTGTGCTCTAGAGCAGTAGAGAACAAGCTTTCCTTGTCCTCAGTTGGACATCCTCTCAAATATTTACATAAACATGGATCTCATGTCCCGTCTCAGTCTTCTCTTCTCCAAGCTAAACATACTCAGGTCCCTAAGCCACTCCTCAGAGGGATTCACAGCTTCCAGATCTTTGATAATGTTGGTTGACCTTCTCTGGACATATTCTAACTTGTCCATGTCTTTCTTGAATTGGAAAAGTTCATGAGAACTTACCCATCGAAGTTATGATAGTCATTCTTTGCTTCCGACCACATGTACAGGAAGATGAACCAGAGAGAGAATGCTAGAAGCAACAGTGTGAAAAATAAACATTCATCCTATACGGAAGAATAAGAGGAAAGAACAGTAAGATTAATGTTCCATATAATCCATATAATCCGTTTTAATGTTGTTGAGTGTGACTTTGTTGTGGAATCAGTATCTGGAATAGAATGACCTAATTTTCCCTCTTATGTTTCATCAACCCAATCCAACCCAAATCCAACCCAATTGTGAATGGCTTGTGTTGTATTCCAACTTTCACAGTATGCTTGAAACGCCATAGGTTTGGCCTAGCTATGACTGCAGGAGGTGTACCGCAAAGCCTTTTCGGTGGTGGTACCAGTCCTTCGGATTCCTTCCTGGTGAAACATGTGTCATTAATGTCAAACTACATAGCCTTGGAAGGTTACCTACATAGCTTTGGAAGGCACCAACTCAAACCCAAGCCAGAATGAAACCTGTATGTTCTGTCACGCGCTGGGCCTGTAACAATTGACTTTGAATAGGACGTGCACTTTGTGCCCAGCGGAAAGCCAGGGTGCCTCGAAGAGAGGCCCTCAAGGGTTTTCCTGTAGAAATGGTCTTAGAGTCTTTAATGATTTAACAAAATCCTTTATTATTGAACAAATTAAACAGATACTTTTCAAATCTTCAATGAGTCAAACAAATGCTTCAAAGCTTTGAGTTAACTGGTGGCTTCCTTACTCTTGTCCTCAAGGGACAGGCAACTGTCTTCATTAACTGCTCTTTCACTTTAAGAGGAAAACCCTTTTTTAACCTCTCCCAGGCTGTCTACTTTCTAAGCCTTACTGATGTGGGTTCTACTACCGGGTTCAAACTGCGTCTTGAGCACCGAGTAGATGTACCAGTAAAGGCTTGCAGATTCTCCAGCTGGAGTTCTTTGGGTCTGTAAAGCTGCTTTCCCCCGGAATGTCTTAAGGAACCTTTTAGGGCTGTTTCCCTCAGATGCTCTAAGGCTGAGAGTCTGTAAGCTCCCTGCCAGAGCTTTGAGACTGTTCTCCCCAGAATTCCCTGGAATTCTTAAGAAGTGAAGCTTTTCTGCGGGTGAAGCTACTCCATGTCCTATATCTTGGTTTCCTTCTGTAAGACTAACTAAAAATGGCTCCATCTCCTCCCATGTCCCTGGGAGAAGGGGCGGATCCAAACTTAACAATGATAGACAAGTGGCTTGCCCCATGACTGCAAACCAAGGGAAGTCACCTTTTGCAAAATCCCTGAAGCCTTGGAATGCATGAAAACATTTTATAGAAAGAAAATAAAGTTAGAGCTCCTGGTACAGACGTACTAGCACACTGTACTTTGGGGAAATGTTATCCGACCTTAGTTCTCTATTTTTCTGCCTAAACTATAAACTGCTTTCTTTCACCTTTTCCCTTCCTCTTTGTGAAATTGGCAGCTTTCTCCACTTTTCCAGTCCCCAGAGAAGCACCTTTCCTGCATCATCACCATAACAAGAGCTATAAGGTAAAGGTAAAGGTAAACCGTTCCCCTCAACATTAAGTCTAGTCGTGTCGAACTCTGGGGGGTGGTGCTCATCTCCATTTCTAAGCCGAAGAACCGGCATTGTCTGTAGACACCTCCATGGTCATGTGGCCGGCATGACTGCATGGAGCACCGTTACCTTCCTACAGAAGCAGTACCTATTGATCTACTCACATTTGCATGTTTTCAAACTGCTAGGTTGGCAGTGAGCAGGAGCTCACCCTGCTCCCCGGATTCGAACCACCAACCTTTCGGTCAGCAAGTTCAACAGCTCAGCGTTTTAACCCGCTGCGCCACCAAGGGGCCCTGACAAGAGCAATAGTTAAGTGAATAGTTAAGTGAATATTTTGAAATCTACTTAAGAAAACTTGGTCAAATCAACATCTATAAAGCTACTTAAGAAAACTTTCCTTTAAAATCTGTATTTCTCTGTGCATCTGTGTGTGTGTCTGTATTTTGAGAGAGTGGAAATCCCCGTTTACCTTGCCACAACAGCACTGCCCTGGCCTTGCTGTTTTCTGGCTGTATTTCTTCCACCGACAGCTATAGAGTCCTACCAGGCAGAAAATAAAGGGCTGGTGGCTGTCCTGATGGACTGGGTACGGGGGGATTACTCTTGCACTGCCATGCCTGCTGGTTTTGGTAGTGATGGGCGCACTGTCCACTGGACGAACGAGTCCCTTATCTTCCTCCTGAAAGGAGAATTTTACAGAGTCAAAAAGGTTAGGTAAGGGAATATGTAAATTCCCTTATATTTGCTGTGGCACAATATTGTCCACTGTTCAAGAGTTCAGTTGGTGCAGTGGTTCCCAACCTCTGGGCCATCAGGTGTTTTGGACTACACCTCCCAGAAATCCTAGCCATCTTACCAGCTGTTAGGAATTGTGGGAGCTGAAGTCCAAAACACCTGGAGGCCCAAAGGTTGGGAACCACTGAGTTAGTGCATGCAAAGATTCTCAGCCATCAACTTGGTTGGACCAAATGCCACGTTGCCTGACTGCCTGATCACCATCTGTCAAAGCAGCTACAATAATGTCTCACTTATCCAACCTTCGCTCATCCAATGTTCTGTATTATCCGATGCAGTCTGCCTTCCGCCAGGATCTACAGCTGTTTCAATACATTGAGATGTTCAACCAGGGACCCTTAACCTATTTGCAGCACATTGTGAAGAATCATAGAGTTGGAAGAGACCTCATGGGCCATCCAGTCCAACCCCATTCTGCCAAGAAGCAGGAAAATTGCATTCAAAGCACCTCGACGGATGGCCATCCAGCCTCTGTTTAAAAGCTTCCAAAGAAGAAGCCTCCACCACCCTCTGGGGCAGAGAGTTCCACTGCTAAACAGCTCTCACAGTCAGGAAGTTCCATCATTGGTGGAGTTCAGAATGCTCTTTGATTGTAGGTGAACTATAAATCCCAAATGACAAAATCAATCCCCATCACCCAATCCCACCAGTATTCAAATTTGGGTGTATTGTGTATTTGTGCCAAATTTGGTCCAGTGAATGAAAATACATCCTTCATATCAGATATTTACATTACAATTCATAACAGTAGCAACATGACAGTTATGAAGTAGCAACAAAAATAGTGTTATGGTTGGGGGTCACCACAACATAAGGAATTGTATTAAGGGGTTGTGGCATTAGGAAGGTTGAGAAACACTGATCTAAGTCAATTTCTTAGAGTCCATAGTGAACAACTATGGAAGTCTAGAGAAATACGGTGTATTATCCCAATACAAGACCATTGTGTCCTACACCTGCTTCCAAAATAATAAAAGGAAACACACATGTTTGGACCCAAACACTGTAGGCAGTAGGAAACCATTTCGCTAAGTTTGGGGTTTCAAAAAATGGACCGGTTTCAAAAACCAGACTGTAAAATATGGTGGAAATGCACTCCATGTCTCCTGAAACAAATCTGAGCTTAATTTGTGGCAACTTATCATGGATGACGGGATTTGCAGTACCTTCGCTCACTTACTGAAACCACTGCGACCCTCATCCAATGACTGATCAAGAGCAAACTTGGCACACAGAGCCCCCATGACCCACTCTACATTCTGCTGTAGTTTGAAGAAGGGTGGACCATGGATGATGGGACATGCAGTACCTTCATTCGGTTCTGTTCATGCAGCCTAGAAATGCTTACAAAGGCACTTTGGTAGCTGGACCAAGGATAGTTTCATGTTTTGATATGAAAATAAATGGTTTTATTACACAAATTACTAATTTTCTTTTTGTTACTTAACATGTAAACAGCTTTGAGAGCTTTACCAATGAGCAGAGTATATACCTTACCATAAAATACAGGAATGCCTTCACGAGAACTTCATGCAAACTGCCTTCCTTCTATGGGCAGAATTTATTTATTGTCGTTAGTGCTTAATCCAGAAAAAATGTGATTCTGTTCCCAAATCAAACCTAACTTTCCTTGACTGAATCTCACTCAATTCTTGATTTATTTTCCTGCCAAGAATTCAGAGATCTCTGTAGAACAGGATACTGGATGAGCATCCAACTGCCATGGAACTTTCTATCATCATCCTTCTTACTTTGGAACAAGCACTGCTACTTTCAAAAAATTCCAGGTTGGGTTTTTTCTCTCCTCCCTCTCCAGCTTTCACAATAATCCTAATTCAAAAACACTATGCTCGTTTTATATTTATTTGGGTTCCCCCCCTCCCCAATCCAGTGTTTCTCAACCTTAATAATGCCGTGACCCCCAGTTCCTCAGGTTGTGATGACCCCCAACCACAAAAATTATTTTTTTTGCTACTCTATAAATTGTAATTTTGCTCCTGTTATGAACCGTAATGTCAATATCTGATATGCAGATATTCATTCACTGGACCAAATTTGGCACAAATACTTGATACGCCCATATTGAAATACTTGGTGGTGTTGGGGAAGGTTTGATTTAGTTATTTGGGAATTGTAGTTGCTGGCATTTATAGTTCACCTACAATCAAAGACCATTCTGAACACCAATGATGGAATTGAACCAAAATTGGCACACAGAACTCCCATGACCAATAGAAAATACTGGAAGGGTTTTGTGGCCATTGACCTTGAGTTTTGGAGTTGTAGTTCACCTACCTCCAGAGAGCACTGTGGACTCAAACAATGATGGATCTGGACCAAACTTGGCACAAATACTCAATATGCCCAAATGTGTATACAGGTGGAGCTTGGGGGAAATAGACCTTGACATTTGGGAGTTGTAGTTGCTGGGATTTATAGTTCGCCTACAATCAAAGACCATTCTGAACTCCACCAATGATGGAATTGAACCAAAATTGGCACACAGAACTCCCATGACCAACAGAAAATACTGGAAGGGTTTGGTGGGCATTGACCTTGGGTTTTGGAGTTGTAGTAGTTGTAGTTCACCTACATCCAGAGAGCACTGTGCACTCAAACAATGATAGATCTGGACCAAACTTGGCAAAAAGTACTCAATATGCCCAAATGTGTATACAGGTGGAGTTTGGGGGAAGTAGACCTTGACATTTGGGAGTTGTAGTTGCTGGGATTTATAGTTCTCCTATAATCAAAGAGCATTTTGAACCCCACCAATGGCAGAACTGGGCCAAACTTCCCACGCAGAACCCCCATGACCAATAGAAAAGACGGTGTTTTCTGATGGTCTTTGGTGACACCACTGACGCCTCCTCATGACACCCCCTCCCCAGGGGTCCTGATCCCCAGGTTGAGAAACGCTGCCCTAATCAGATCTCTTTCATTTCTCAAGCTACCAAATAAATCTGCCAGTGTGCTGCTTTTTCACATTGGGGTGACTCTAAATGTATGTTTCTACTTCATGTTTCCATCTACTCTACTATATGTTTCCATCTACACTGCCACATAATGCAGTTTGAAAATGCAATTGGCTCAATCCTGACAAAAACGGGAGCCTCTTGGTCAGTCCTAAGGCTGAGTGGGATATAGGGTGGCTACCTGTGCTCAATAGTATCAGACTCCCCCTAAGGATGCAGGTCCACAGTCTGAGGGGTCCTTCTGGACTCTGCATTGACCCTGGAAACTCAGGTGTCAGCGGTGGCTGGGAGGGCCTTCGCACAGTTAAAGCTAGTGCGCTAGCTGCGCCTGTACCTTCTGAGGTCTGACTTGGCCATGGTGGTCCACACCCTAGTTACCTCTAGGTTGGATTACTGTAACACACACTATGTGGGGCTGCCCTTGAAGACCGCCTGGAAAGTGCAGTTCGTCCAAAGATCGGCGGCCAGACTGCTAAAGGGAGCCCATTATAGGGAATGGTCAACCCCCTGTTTAAACAGATCCATTGGCTTCCAATAAGTTATGATGATGTTTGTTACTGGGTTATGTTTTTATTTTATGTAAATATTCCAAAACATTTAACTTACAGGTGCCTCAATTAATGTAATTTTATTGGAATCCAATTTTATTTTGAAATTTACCAGTAGCTGCTGCATTTCCCACTCTCGGCTTATACTCGAGTCAATCCGTTTTCCCAGTTTGTTTGTTTTTTGTGGTAAAATTAGGTGCCTCAGCTTATATTCTTGAAATGTCATTAATGTCATTACATTTCCCATGTTAAAGATGGCACTGACTCATTTCTCCTTCATCTTACAAATTCTTTGGGGAGCAATTGGGGGGGGGGTGTTTTTCCATGTAGGGTCATTTTCTTATTTGTTTAGATGGACTTTAAAAATAATTTAAAAATAAGAATTAGGAACAGTTTATAGAATAGAGGCTTTTGCTTTGAAAGAAGTTGATAAATAAACTTGGCCAAGGTAGTCCATGCTCTGGTTACATCCTGTATAGACTACTGCAACACACCCTAGGTGGGGTTGCCTTTGAAGACTGTTCAGAAGCTTCAAATTGTCCAATGGGCAGCAGCCAGATTGCTCACCGGAGTGGCGTACAGGAAGCACACAACCCCCCTGTTACGTCAGCTCCACTGGCTGCCAGCCTGCTACCGAGCATAATTCAAAGTGCTAGTCTTAGCCTAAATCCCTAAACAGTTCCAGCTTACCTGTCCGAACGAATCTCCTCCTATGAACCATCTCGGAGTTTAAGATCGTCAGGGGAAGCCCTGCTCTTGGTCCTGCCTCCTTCACAGGTGCAGTTGGAGGGGATGAGAGACAAGGTCTTCTCAGTGGTGGCCCCTTGGCTGTAGAATTCCCTCCCCCTCCCTCCTGACCTTCCGTAAGAGAGTGAAAATGTGGCTCTGTGACCAATCCTTTGGAGAACTAGTGCAATAGATAGATTTGGGATGATGTGCAGTGACTATTGGAATGGTCTGGATTACACTTGAGGGTTAAGTGATTAATTGTGAATAATTTGATGGGCAAATTTAATAAGTTAGAAAAACAAGGTGTCCTGAATTGGTTTGAGAGGCAACAGCTATATATGGGTTGTTGTAGGTTTTTCCGGGCTATATGGCCATGTTCTGGAGGCAATTTTTCTCCTGACGTTTCGCCTGCATCTATGGCAAGCATCCTCAGAGGTAATGAGGTCCTCATTACCTCTGAGGATGCTTGCCATAGATGCAGGCGAAACGTCAGGAGAAAAATTGCCTCCAGAACATGGCCATATAGCCCAGAAAAACCTACAACAACCCATGGATTCCGGCCATGGAAGCCTTCGACAATACATTGAACAGCTATATAATTGGGAAAAGGACTGGTTAGGTAAGAATCCCAGATGTAGAGAGTTGAATACATATGAAGAATGGCTAAGTAAACTTAAAAAGCAAGGAATATTGGAGAAAGGATTCATTGGGAATATATACAATGGATCAATAGGCAAAGAAATAGGGCTGAAGCTGTTAGAAAAGGTTTGGGAAAGAGACCTAGTGCCTCTGATGGACCTTGATTGGAAAAGGGTTCTGAAGTGGAGAATGGTTAAGAATCTGTCAATAAGATTAAAATAAAATGTATACTAAGTCGTGTGAAGATGGTATGCCACTCTGGTTAAACTGTTGCAGCAAATATGGGAGATATTATATCAAGAGAGATCCTTCCAGGAGATAGAAAAGTACGTTTATTTCCAGCTGGGACCTTGGAGTGGAACTGTGTCCAAAAGCAACCAGAGTGCCCGATAAAGGCGTTGACTGCCTTTTTATACATTTCACATGCAGGCAAACAAAGAAACATGCTTCTACATACATTGACATGATTCTCTGCATCACTTTAGCATCATAGGAATATCAAATTCTATCTTCCAACATGCGAAAGGCATGTATCTGTATTTCTTTCTAAAGAGCAGTATACAGCTTACAGCTTACATTCATCAATCAAGGGGCCTACTTTGACTTGTCAGGAGGGAGGGGGATTGGCTCCTTACTTTTTACTTATCTCTGTTGGTGCTAGGATGGGCTTATCTCCCCCCACCTTTCCTGGAATGTTCATCTCGCCTCCTGCCCGTGCCTTGGACACAGATCTCCTTCAGCATTCTTTCTAATAGAGAGAGAACTTGATTTTTCTATACATTTCAGTGCTTGTAAAGTACATACAAATTATACATAAATAAATATCTATTTTTCCAATATCTCCCCATCAAAACTACATCAGATTGATAGTAAACAAAGTAACCTCTGCCAGAGATGTGGCATGCACAAAGGGACATATTTTCTGGGTTGTTGTAGGTTTTTCGGGCTGTATGGCCCTGTACTAGAAGCATTCTCTCCTGACATTTCACCTGCATCTATGGCAGGCATCCTCAGACCTCACAATCTCTAACATGAGAGAAGCCTCCCACAAGGATGGTAATACATCAAAAACATCCGGGCGTCCCCTGGGCAACATCCTTGCAGACAGCCAATTCTCTCACACCAGAAGCGACTTGCAGTTTCTCAGGTCGCTCCTGACACAACAAAAAAAAAGTTCCTGTTTTAGACTGTCATTCAACCGATAGAGAATGGTGATACTTGATTTCATTAATCATAAGGCAAATGTGATGTTATTAATTACTTAAATGTTGTATTTCATCATCTACTTTCACTTGATTTAGCCGATGGTTTGTTGACCGAAATAAAGACTACTGACTGACTGAAAAAGGAAAACAATACAATAAAGGCTACTGATTGGAATTTTGCCACCTTGTCTCTCTCCTGAGGAATCTGTACAAGGACCAAGTAGCAACAGTCAGAACTGACCACGGAACAACAGACTGGTTCAAGATTGGGAAAGGCGTACGGCAAGGCTGCATCCTCTCACCCAACCTTTTTAACTTGTATGCAGAACACATCATGCGATGTGCGGGGCTTGATTAATGCAAAGCTGGGGTGAAAATTGCTGGAAGAAACATTAACAACCTCAGATATGCAGATGACACCACTCTGATGGCCGAAAGCGAGGAGGAGCTGAGGAGCCTTCTAATCAAGGTGAAAGAAGAAAGCGCAAAAGCCGGGTTGCAGCTAAACGTCAAAAAAACCAAGATTATGGCAACAAGAATGATTGACGACTGGAAAATAGAGGGAGAAACTGTGGAGGCCGTGACAGACTTTGTATTTCTAGGTGCAAAGATTACTGCAGATGCAGACTGTGGCCAGGAAATCAGAAGACGCTTACTTCTTGGGAGGAGAGCAATGTCCAATCTCGATAAAATAGTAAAGAGTAGAGACATCACACTGGCAACAAAGATCCATTGCCTAGTCAAAGCCATGGTATTCCCTGTAGTAACCTACGGATGTGAGAGCTGGACCTTAGGGAAGGCTGAGCGAAAGAAGAGAGATGCTTTTGAACTGTGGTGTTGGAGGAAAGTTCTGAGAGTGCCTTGGACTGCGAGAAGATCCAACCAGTCCATCCTCCAGGAAATAAAGCCCGGCTGCTCATTGGAGGGAAGGATACTAGAGACAAAGTTGAAGTACTTTGGCCACATCATGAGGAGACAGGAAAGCCTAGAGAAGACAATTATGCTGGGGAAAGTGGAAGGCAAAAGGAAGAGGGGCGACCAAGGGCAAGATGGATGGATGGCATCCTTGAAGTGACTGGACTGACCTTGAAGGAGCTGGGGGTGGTGGCCGACAGGGAGCTCTGGCGTGGGCTGGTCCATGAGGTCACGAAGAGTCAGAGACGACTGAACGAATGAACAACAACAACAACATTGGAATTTTGGATTTGACATTTGGTTAATGGTTGACTTATACATTTATGGCAAAGGAAAGGATACTTGGTCAGGCCTTGGTGGTGGGGTTATGTGTTTGTAAAATGTTCATTGTTTCATGTTCTGTTGACACTGTAAGCTGTTAATGCTGTTAATGTACATAAATAAAGCATTATTTTTTTTAAAAAAAAACATTGTTCTGGGTGGACTTTCTCACAGCAAAGCGAGGAAACAACTTCTTTCATGGATAAAGTTTATTTTCCCCCACACACATGTTAAAAATCAAATGTTCTATATACAAATTTAAATACGTTTTTTAAAAAAACGGAGACATTACAAAGGATGTTCCAAATGTAGAAAAACATTATCTATAGACCTCTTTCCCTTTGAGGCACCTGCAAGCTGGAATAGCCAACGTCTTATGGAGCCTTAGATTCAACATGAAGCTACTGGTAGAAGTAACTACATTTTCACAAAATCTTTCACTGGCAAGAGTTATACGAATGCAGTCTCTCTGTTGCTGAAAGGCCAGGAAGGGAATGGCTTTCCCCGCCCGAATGATTCCAAGACCAGGGGAACTCTCCGTGCTGCACAAGGATGGGGAATCGTCTCCAGATGGAATCTGCCAGCTTTCTCCTCTTCTAAAAATATGTAAAAAGTCTCCAGGGCAAGAAAGAAGGAAGATGTGTTCTTTGAGCTTCCAGACATGAAAATCCAGGCCATGGATCTTGACTCGGTGTCCATGAAAATCCAAGCGGCATCCAAGACGCTCTAGTCAGGGCCATCTCCATCAAATTGCTCATGTCCTTGAGGGCCAGCTCACAGATGGGGAAGATTCTTCCGCTTCAATTCTCTATCCCACAATCGTTGTCTCTGACTCTTCGATGACAGTAGACAATCCGCCAACTTCTGAAAATATACATAAAAAGACCAAAAGTTGCAGTGTTGATTGAGACCAGGGTACAGAAATCAAAGAAAGAGCATCTCCAAAATAGAAGTGTGCAACGATGTGTGCCAAAGTATGCATATCTACCCATATTTACTCAAGTCTAATGTGCCATCGAATCTAGTGTGCACCTTGATTTTCAAAACCCTGAAACCAAGAAAAAGCATTTGCTGGTGAATGTAGTGTGCAGTAGCAAAAAGTGCACTCTTTGTAATTGGGCCAAAAACGTACTCATTACAGTTGTTGCACGCTATGGATTCCTTCTTTAAGAATTATTATTATTATTATTATTATTATTATTGTGCTGTCACACGCTGGGCCTGAAATAATGTCTGTTTACAGGACGTGTTCTCTGTATGCCCAACGGGACGCCGGGGTGCCTCAGCTGAAGGGCCCTTTAGATTTCCCAACACAAAGTTCTATTGAGGCTCAAGATAAGTTCAACAAAGTTCTTTATTTGGGCTCAAGTCTTCAAACAAATGAATTAAACACTTTATAACCTTGGAAGGTAGTGAGGTCTGTTGGAACTAGGAAAATGGGTTTATATATCTGTGCAATGACCAGGGTGAGACAAAGGACTCTTGTCTGCTGGAGCTAGGTGTGAATGTTTCAACTGACCACCTTACATACAATGGGCTGACTGTGCCTGGAGCAAACTTTTGTTGAGAGGTACAACAACAGAAGAAGAAGCAGGAAGCAGGCAGGGACGTCTAAGTACCTCTCAGCCCGAAAAAACCTACAACAACCCGATGGAAAATGAGTTGAAATCTTCTGAACAGGAACACTGTGATGTCGCACGTTGGGCCTGAAATAATGTCTGTTTACAGGACGTTCCTTCTGTATGCCCAACGGGATGCTGGGGTGCCTCGGCTGAAGGGCCCTTTAGATTTCCCAACACAAAGTTCTATTTAGGCTCAAGATAAGTTCAACAAAGTTCTTTATTTGGGCTTAAATCTTCAAACAAATGAATTAAACACTTTATAACCTTGGAAAACTGGTAGCTTCCTCAATCTGCCAACAAGGGGCAGGCAACTGGTGGCAAACTGTTCCTTTCTTCCTTAGGGAAATCCTTTGACCCCTCCCTGGGCAATCTCTTTTTGCCTTGCTGGCGTGAGGCCCCTACTCCCGGCTTCAAGCTGCATTACGGATAGCCCAAGTGGTCCCTTACCAGGCAAGGTTCCTGTAGATCTGCCAAGCTGAAAGGTGTCCTTTAGTTTCTCCACGAAGGCTGTAGGAACTATTTCTTTACTCCTCAGCAGAGCTGTGGATCTATTTCTTTAACCCCCAGCAAAAGCTGTGAGAAGTGAAGCCTTTGGACAGGTGGGAGAGAGAGACCCACACGTCCTGCTGTTAGGCTCCAAAACAGTGAGACTGAACAAAGGTCCTCCTTTGCCTCCAAAACCCTGGGAAAAGGGGTGGGTCTAAAGATTCTAACGATGATTGCCAAGTTGTTGGCCCTATGATTGCAACCTTAAATAAATTCATGCAAACTAGCAGTGCAAGAAAAGGAATTCAAATCTCCTGGCACTACCGTGCCAGCACAATTTTACTGGCACAAAAACACAGTATGGCACAGCAAATGAGATATTATTATTGTTATTATTACTACTACTATTATTATTGTTGTTGTTGTTGTTAGGAGCCCCCGGTGGTGCAGTGGGTTAAACCCCTGTGCCGGCAGGACTGAAGACCGACAGGTCGCAGGTTTGAATCCGGGAAGAGGTGGATGAGCTCCCTCTATCAGCTCCAGCTCTCATGCGGGGACATGAGAGAAGCCTCCCACAAGGATGATAAAAAATCATCCGGGTGTCCCCTGGGCAAGGTCCTTGCAGACGGCCAATTCTCTCACACCAGAAGCGACTTGCAGTTTCTCAAGTCGCTCCTGACACGACCAAAAAAAAATTGTTGTTGTTGTTGTACTTATACCCAGCCCTTCTTACCCCCGAAGGGGGGGCTCAGTGCAGCTTACAAACAATAATTCAATGCCAGATTCAGATAATAAAAATATAAATAAAACACAATATTATAAAACTGTAAAAAAAACTATATATATCAATTAAAGTGTTAGAGTGCCAAAACTCCCAGCAATGGAAAGGAAAGCCTTGTGCTGCATCTATGTTGTAGAATGGATCCACTTTAACTGCCCTTCTTGAGTCTTCTCTGGTGCCTCACCAAAACTACAAATCCTAGGTTTGCATAGCATTGAGCCGTGTTAGTTAAATTGGAGATGACACCCCTCAAGTAGGAGCTCCAGACACAGTTCCTGAAGAAGCTTCCCTGTTTGCTTTGACTCAGCACTAAGATTATCATATGGAATCAAATGCTCACCCTGATATATGCAAGGTAATTTAGCCCCCCAAAAAGAGGGTTAAGCATTAGACTTGAGTAAATATGGGATTATTATATTATTGGGCCCCTGGTGGCACAGTGTTAAACTGCTGAGCTGCTGAACTTGCTGACCAAAAGGTTGGAGGTTTGAATCCACACATCGATTTCAGTCTCCTTTAGGCTATAAACTAATTTATTGTACAACTATTTACATTAGAAGGAGCCCCGGTGGCGCAGTGGGTTAAAGCCTTGTGCTGGCAGGACTGAAGACCGACAGGTCGCAGGTTCGAATCCGGGAGAGGCGGATGAGCTCCCTCTATCAGCTCCAGCTCCTCATGCGGGGACATGAGAGAAGCCTCCCACAAAGATGATAAAAAACATCAAATCATCCTGGCATCCCCTGGGCAACAGCCAACCTACATCTTCCAACATCCTTACCCCTTCACTAGGCAGACTGGAGATGATGGGAATTGCACTCCAACAAGAAGCCTGACCTATCTGACTGGTTAGGAGGAAAGCTGTGAGTTGCAGTCTAGCAAGATCTGGGATTGATGGGAGTTGAAGCCCTGCCAGATTTGTGGCTGATGGGAGTTCCAGTCCAATCTGAGGCTGGTGGGAATTCCAGTCAGCCAGATGTAGGGCTGATGGGAGCTGGAGCTGACCAGATCTGGAGCTGATGGGAGTTGGGTCTTGTTGGGTCTCATCACAACAGCTATCTCAGAGGACAAGACTGTCTTGTAAGAGGCAGTGAAAAATGTCTAGGGATGGCAACACAGTTTGTCATAATGGGATGAAGAAGGAGTCAGGTCTAGTCCATGACAGGTCTCTGTTTACCAAAAAGGGTAAGACTCACCTCTTCCAAATTTGCTGCATGTGCCTTCCTCAAGGGACTCGTCGCTCTCAGCTTCACAGCAGTAGGCGCCCACCTCTCTCCACCTGGAAAGAAAGGAATATGTCATACTTCATGATCTATCAGGTCTTCTTTCCTACCACCTAGTGATGTTCTCCTTACGTTTTCACTCAATATAATATGTCCTATTTTCTTATTATTATTATTTATTATTATTAAACTTTATTTGTACCCCGCTAGCATCTCCCGAAGGACTCAATGCGGCTTACAAAGGCCGAGGCCTCAACACACAATACAACAATACAAAAACCTAGGCAAATTAAAAATAATTAAAGCAATTTAAACAACAAACAATGAACAATCCACTAAGACACAATAAAACTGGGCCAAGCCAGAGTAAGGGTACAAGAGTTAAAAGTGCTGATGTGACGGGTGGAATATGAGGCTTATGGGCAAGTGCAGTGTGCAGTGTGCGGCGGCCTTAGCTTTAATAAAGTGCTTATGGGACTTGGTATTGGAGGTTTCCTCTTCGGGGAAGGCGCATCGGAACAGCCAGGTCTTCAAGTTCGTTCTGAAGACTGCCAATGTAGGGGCCTGTCTAAGATCTTTGGGGAGGGTGTTCCAGAGTCGGGGGGCAACCACGGAAAAAGCCCTGTCTCGTGTCCCCACCAAACGCGCTCGTGACGCAGGTGGGATCACGAGCAGGGCCTCTCCAGATGAACGAAGAGAGCATGTGGGTTCGTAGACGGAGATGCAATCACGCAGGTAGGCTGGTCCCAAACCGTTCAGGGCTTTGTAGGTAAGCACCTGCACCTTAAATTGGGCTCGTAAGATAAACGGCAGCCAGTGGAGCTACTTGAACAGGAGGGTTGACCTCTCTCTGTAAGGAGCACCTGCTAACAAACTGGCCGCTGCCCGTTAGACCAGTTGGAATTTCCAGCCGTTTTCAAGGGCAGCCCCACGTAGAGCGCATTACAGTAATCCACCCTAGAGGTGACCAAGGCATGGACCACTCCGGCCAGATCAGCCTTCGCGAGGTACGGTCGCAGTTGGCGCACGAGTCTTAATTGTGCGAAAGCCCTCCCAGACACCGCCGACGCCTGAGCCTCAAGCGTAAGCGATGAATCCAAGAGGACTCCCAAACTGCGGACCTGTGGCTTCAGGGGGAGTGTAACCCCGTCCAACACAGGTTGCCACCCTATACCCCGGTCAGGTTTGCGATCGACCAGGAGGACCTCTGTCTTGTCGGGATTGATCTTCAGCTTGTTCCTCCTCATCCAGATAGACACAGCGGCCAGGCACTCGTCCAGCACCTGAGAGGCCTCCTTGGAGTTGGGTGGAAATGAGTAGTAGAGTTGTGTGTCATCTGCATAGAGGTGGCACCTAACTCCAAAACTCCGGATGACCTCTTCCAGCGGTTTCATGTAGATATTAAAAAGCATGCCCTTGCCAATTATAATTCCACACTTATCTACCACTTGTATCCAGCAGTTTTTTGTCCCCTCCTTCCCCCTGAACCCCACATCCACTGGGAAAAATAGTATCCTTGATTCGAGTATTATTTTAATTCATCAGTCATGAAGCAAGTATGATTCTATCTGCTTGGTTTGTTTTGAATGACATCTTAACTCAAAATCCACTGAACGAATTGCCACCAAGTTTGAATATACGACACTTACTAACTCAAGGAGTGACCATTACTTGAAAAATTTGATTTTGTCATTTGGGAGTTATAGTTGCTGGGATTTATAGTTCATTTACAATCAAAGAAACATTCTGAACTCCACCAACGATGGAACTGAACCAAACTTGGCACACGGGTATCCCATGACCAACCGAAAACACTAGAAGGGTTTGGTGGGCATTGACCTTGAGATTTGGAGTTTTAGTTCACCTACATCCAGAGAACACTGTAGACTCAAACAATGATGGATCTACTGGGTTGTTGTAGGTTTTTTTGGGCTATATGGCCATGGTCTAGAGGCATTCTCTCCTGACGTTTCGCCTGCATCTATGGCAAGCATCTTCAGAGGAAACGTCAGGAGAGAATGCCTCTAGACCATGGCCATATAGCCCGAAAAAACCTACAACAACCCAGTGATTCCGGCCATGAAAGCCTTCGACAATGAAGGATCTAGACCAAACTTGGCACGAATACTCCATATGCCCAAATATGAACACAGATGGAGTTTGGAAGAAATAGACCTTGACATTTGGGAGTTGTAGTTACTGTAATTGATAGTTAACCTACAATCAAAGAGCATTCTGAACTCCACCAGCGATAGAATTGAACCAAACCTGGCACACTGGGGTCCCATGAACAACACAAAACACTGCTCCGGAGGGGAAGGTAATGGTGCTCCATGCAGTCATGCTGGCCACATGACCTTGGAGGTGTCTAGGGACAACACTGGCTCTTCGGCTTAGAAATGGAGATGAGCACCAACCCCCAGAGTTGTCCACGACTAGACTTAATGTCAGGTGAAAACCTTTACCTTTACTTTTACCTCTATTGCCAGTGCAAGGAGAATGGAAGAAAGGAGGCATTCTTGTTTTGTCCCACTTTTGATCGCCTCTTGGTCTTTTGGCTAAGATCAAGTGTATCTGTTGTTATCAGTCTGCCAGAAGGGACAGAGAGTTTCATCTATGCTGATGATCGTGTCATTACAGCTCAAGCAGGGAGCTTTGAGATGGTAGAACAGAAGCTCTGAAGCTCCAGGTGCTCTTACTGCCTATTACAGGGAAAACCAGCTGATCCCAACCCATCTAAAACACAGACATGTGCCTTTCATCTCAAGAACAGACAAGCATCCCGAGCTCTGAGGATCAACTGGGAAGGAATCCCACTGGAGCATTGCAACACACCCAAATACCTGGGAGTCACTCTGGACCGTGCTCTGACCTACAAGAAGCACTGCCTGAACATCAAGCAAAAAGTGGGTGCTAGAAACAACTATCATACGAAAGCTGACTGGCACAACCTGGGGATCACAACCAGACACAGTGAAGACTTGCGCTATGCTACTCTGCTGCTGAGTATGCATGCCCAGTGTGGAACACATCTCACCACACTAAAACAGTGGATGTGGCTCTTAATGAGACATGCTGCATTATCACGGGGTGTCTGCGCCCTACACCACTGGAGAAATTACACTGCTTAACCGGTATTGCACCACCTGACATCCGCCGGGAAGTAGCAGCCAATAGTGAAAGGACCAAGGCAGAGACATCTCCAGCTCATCCCCTGTTTGGGTATCAGCCAGCACGTCAACGACTTAAATCTAGAAATAGTTTTCTAAGATCTACAGAGACACTCGCTGGAAGACCTCAGCAAGCGAGAGTCCAAAAGTGGCAGGCTCAAACCCAGAACCTCGACCAATGGCTGATACCAAATGAGAGACTCCCCCCTGGGCACACAGAAGACTGGGCGACTTGGAAGGTGCTGAACAGACTGCGCTCTGGCACCACGAGATGCAGAGCCAACCTCAAGAAATGGGGCTACAAAGTGGAATCCTCGACATGCGAGTGTGGAGAAGAGCAAACCACTGACCACCTGCTGCAATGCAGCCTGAGCCCTTCCACATGCACAATGGAGAACCTTCTTACAGCAACACCAGAAGCACTCCAAGTGGCCAGATACTGGTCAAAGGACATTTAACCAACTACCAAACTCGCAAATTTTGTATTTTGTCTGTTTGTTTGTTTTGTTCTGTTAGAAATGTAATACAATTGACTGGTTGCCCTGACACGACAAATAAATGTTATCAGTAAATGTTTGCCTTGTATGCCTATTTTATATACCTCTATACCTGGAGTCGTGTAAAACCTTCTTGGGCGAAAAGGGATCATGAGTGGAAAAGCAGCACTTTAGGGCAATGAATGCAAGAAACAGATATCATGTACAACACCACATCCAACCTGCAAAACATAATGGTATTTACCAGTGCATGCCGAATAAGAGACCAATGAGGACAACAGCCAACGCATCTGTTACCATCCACATTCTCATGAAGTTCTGCGGTGTCTGTAAGAGAACAGCAGACAAACAGGAATTATAATTTCCCAAGTGGAGACAGGACCCCCTCATTAAAACTCCACATTGCCAGAGATCCTAAGAAGGTGGTAGACCCAAACATCTCATCTTACCCTTGGAGGACTGCACATTGGTTAGCAAGATCGTGGCCAACACACAAACCCATTATTCCCAGAGTCACAAAAGCAGAGGTGATTGTGAGCCAGGCGGAAGGTTGAGGTCTGTCAATGAAATGTCTTACTGACTTCACACAAACGTTCTCAGGAAAACAGAAGAGCTCTTAAAGTGTGGGTCGCAACCCCAAATGGGGTCACAAAAGTGAATGGTGGGGGTCGTGAAAAATTTGGCCAAAAAGTATATGGACAAAGAGGAGGAATAGGGCTGCTGCTTGAGGAAGGGGAGAACATGGTGCATTTGTATACCTATTATATTTTCTGGCGTATAAGACGATTCCAACTTTTCCAGTTACAATATAGAGTTTGAGGTTGTTGTTGTTCATTCGTTCAGTCGTCTCCGACTCTTCGTGACCTCATGGACCAGCCCACGCCAGAGCTCCCTGTCGGCATGTGCGAGATCTGAGAGGCAGAGAAGGAGGTACGGTAATAGGAAACTTACCATATTGAAATCAAATCTGATGTTTTTTAAAATTGTTATGTGGTGTGCGTTGGAAGAGGGGTGGTCTTATACAGCGAGTATACCTCAAACTCTAAAAATAGAGTTTGAGGTATACTCGCTGTATAAGACCACCCCTCTTCCAACGCACACCACACAGCAATTTTAAAAACATCAGATTTGATTTCAATATGGTAATTTTCCTATTACCGTACCTCCTTCTCTGCCTCTCAGATCTCACACATGCATGCCTGCACCACTTCACAGCAATCCTCAGTAGCGAGATCTGAGAGGCAGAGAAGCAAGTAGGGTAATAAGATACAAGGGTGGGCCAGACGAGTGAAACAGGTGTGTTTTTCTGGGCACAGTGCTGCTCTATCTCTTTTTGTTGCAACCCAGAGCAGGAAATGAGACCATAAGATAACAATCCACCACACTTGACTGTGGGAAAAAACAATCCCTTTTTATTGATGAAAAATGGTTACAAAATAGAGGAAAATGCAAAGTCAAAAAGCCACAGTAAAATTCAGCAGTCAGGAATATCCATGAATTAGATCAAAATCCAAAAGCAACACTGTAAAAACCTGGAACCTGTTAGCAATTCACCAACCGTACTTGGAGCACTAGAAGCCTCTTGGGATGTAGGCCACGGGAAACAGGGAAATCTGCCAAGATAATGCCTCAGTCTAAATGATGCCTGATCTAACGAGACAACCCGGCGAGAGGCACTTAAAACTGAAGAAACTGTTTCGTGACATGCCTCCAGGCTTTGAAGCCTGTGTTTCCTTTTCCCTTAATCTGCTTGACCTTCGCAGACTCTGCGATTCACTCCTGTTTTTCCAAATCTGTCCTTTTCTATCCTCATTAAGGAAGCCAGGTGTAAGCTCCTCTGGAGAGCTATCACCGCTTGGCTCTGCAACATTCTCATCAGAATGTGTAGTTTCACTTTCCAAGTCACTGACCTCAGAATCATTTTCATTACCATCAGGGAGAATACATTTTCAGTAGCATCAGGAAATACAATCAGAGAATCAGGTTCAGGTTCAGCAATCAGAGAATCAGGTTCAGGTTCACACGCAGGCTGAACCCCAACACTTTTTTCCATACCCTGGGTGTCCTGGATGCCTGGAGCTTGCTCCGCCCTTCACTTACACCTTCCCGGTGAGGTGCTCCCTCACCTCATTATCAGGACCACATTAAGTCACTTCTTTCCATGAATCCTGGTGAGTGGATTTTCTTCTACCTGTTGGAGTTCATCCTGTGATTGTGTTTCAGGATCAGAGTGCTTTGGATGTGGGAAGTGATGCTAATGAATTTCAAGATGGAAGTGGTTTGGTCAATGATACTGATGCAGAGAGGGACCAGGAGACCCCTGTGCAAAGTGTAGTTTCCAATGAGAATGTCCCTGAAGGGTGTGGGGATGATGGTGTACTTCCTGAATTGCTACCAGAGAGTTCCCAGGATTTGGGGCTTGAAAACAACTGGGCACCTGGCCCAGCTGCAAAACTTAATGAGCAAATAGATAGGAGGCAGGAGATTAGTCAAAACAGGCAGACCGAACAGTGGCTTCGGCAGTCTGCCAGAATCTGACAGAAAAGGATAAGCGAATCTCAATTCAAGCAAAACCAATTTCTGAGTGCTTGGAATAGCTTAACGAGGGGATAAAAGGTCAAAGTATGGAAAATATAGTTAGATGAAGCATCGTTTGGAATCAAGTGTAGTTCTCATCCTAGTTCATGAAAGCCTTGCTTGGAAGATTCTTGGCTAAGTATTTCCTGTTTCATGGTTTGGATTCTTGGATTGTATGAATGCATACTCATGCCTTGGATTAGTTTCCTGGTTTTCTGAATTATATTAGAGAAGTGTAGACTTCGTTTTTGTGGACTTTGCTGAACTGTACCCTGGACTATTTTTGCTCCTGCTTATCTTCTTACCTAATATTTATTTATCGTGTCAGTAGCAACCAGACAATTTTTAACAAATTTTCACAAACAGACAAAACAGAGTTTCCAAGCTTGGTAGTTGATTAAATGTCCTTTGACCAGTAGCTGGCCACTTGGATTGCCTCTGGTGTTGCTGCAAGGAGGTCCTCCATTGTGCATGTGGCGGGACTCAGATTGCATTGCAGCAGGTGGCATGTGGTTTGCTCTTCTCCACACTCGCATGTTGTGGATTCCACTTTGTAGCCCCATTTCTTGAGGTTGGCTCTGCATCTCGTGGTGCCAGAGCGCAGTCTGTTCAGCGCCTTCCAAGTCGCCCAGTCTTCAGTGTGCCCAGGGGGGAGTCTCTCATTTGCTATCAGCCATTGGTTGAGGTTCTGGGTTTGAGCCTGCCACTTCTGGACTCTCGCTTGCTGAGGTGTTCCAGCGAGTGTCTCTGTAGATCTTAAAAAACTATTTCTTGATTTAAGTCATTGGCATGCTGGCTGATACCCAAACAAGGGATGCGCTGGAGATATGTCTGCCTTGGTCCTTTCACTATTGGCTGCTACTTCCCGGCGGATGTCAGGAGGTGCAATACCAGCTAAACAGTGTAATTTCTCCAGTGGTGTACCGAACTGGATTTACCTATTTCTTTTAAGTGCTTTTTACTTGCTGCTTTTTAAGTATCTTCGATAAAAGGCTTGTTTTCCAATCAACTGTGTACTGTCTAGTCAGAGGGCTTTTCCTGTCCTGGAGTGCAACAATACCATACTTATACAGTGCTGCCCTTGCTGCTTTTATATGGTTGCCACAGCCATTTTTGAGCTCCCCCTACCATATGTGGCGAACGCAGGTTCTCCAGTCCAACTTGGAAGTTTCAGCACCTGCCCTATAAAATGAGATCCGGTGTATAAGACGACCCCTGACTTTTGCAAAGATTTTTCTAGGTTAAAAAGTAGTCTTATACACCAGAAAATACAGTATTTTATATTTATACTTCTATACCTGGTGGCAGGTGGAAAGGGGATGCAAGTGGAAAAAGTTTTAAATTCCCTGGTTTAGGTCACCAGGCATACATAGAGTCTACTTCCGAGCACAATTCAAAGTGCTGGTCTTGGCCTATACGGTTGGCCTATACGGTTGGCCTATACGGTTGGCCTATACGGTTCGGGCCCATATCTCCCTCTACATTCCTCCTCGTAATCTAAGATCTGCTGGGGAGACCCTGCTCTCGAGCTTCGCAAACGCGTCTGGTGGGGACGAGGGATAGGGCCTTCTCGGTGGTGACCCCCCCCCCCCCGCTTGTGGAATTCGCTCCCCAGCGAGATTAGATCGGCATCCTCCCTCCTTTTCTTCAGGAAAAAACTAAAATCATAACTATGGAACCAGGACTTTGGCTAGGGGGTGCAGCAGCACTTTGAACATGAACTGGACTTGATGATTGTTACGATAACTTGGAAACGGATATGTGATTATGCGATGGTGAGATGATATAACTAATTGTTACTGTTTTTAACTTGCTATGTATTTATGTTTTATACTAGTGTTACTGTTGTTGTGGTATTAAATTGCTGCCTATGTGAGCTGTCCTGTAAATAATAAATAAATAATATCAAGTTCCAATATAACCTTCCAGTCTGAGCTGGTTCATGGCAGAAATCAGTGCTCTCTGGAGGTCCTTGCTCCATCACAAAAACCTCCTAAATCAAGGAAACAGACACTGGTCATTAGTAATGACAGGTGTACCTCATGTGTAGGGATATGTTTTCGCTACTTACCATGAGAAATAAAGGCTCTTTCAGATCGTGCATAATGTGTGCACGGTTGGTGGTTACAGAATGGACTCCATAGCACCAGGCCAAGGAGAACAGCCACGGCTCATTGATTACCCAGAGGTTGACTGTGATGTTGGCTTTCTCATATTCCCTTTGAAGCAAACAGAGGAAGTCCTCTTAGACCTTGGACAATGCCTGGATTATATCTACTATTCAGAAATCATGTCTAATTTAAATGCATATATAACGATCGGCCTGAGCTCTAAGTAATAATACTTCTAATATATTCCCTAGCACACACACTCTCATGTTCCTTCGGCTGTTATATTGCTCTCAGCCGGTCACCAATGTAAACCGGACTGAATGACCGTTCCGCCGTGGATACCAATTTGAAGGAACGGAGTAGAGGACTTTGTTTTCTAAGACTCCAACTGGACACCTGTCACAAAGCTCGATGTGTCTTTAGGTATTACTGCCACCACTCAAATAGATTTTGAGAATTTAACTTGGTGTTATGTCTGAGGTAAAGCTTGTTGTGCCCCAGCCCTTCCTTTGACTCCCACTAAAGTGTCTGAGGCGAAAAGGTGTTAGAAATTTACTGGAACAGGCTTAATGGAATGAATCACTGTGAGGATTTCATGTAAAGTTGAACTAGAACAAAGTTTATTTATAATTATTATTTATTATTATTATTTATTTACCTTACTTATATACCGCTGTTCTCAGCCCGAAGGCGACTCACAGCGGTTCACAACAAATACGAACAGCAAAAATTCAGTGCTAAAGTATAAAAACAGTTAACAACCTAACACATTACACAATTAATAAACAGTTACTACAATACCCATTCACTGTCGTCTCATCATCAAAAACATGTTCCAGATTCGTCATCCATTGTTCCATTCCAGTGTTCATTAACCAATCATTGCACTAATTATTCGAATGCCTGCTCAAACAGCCAGGTCTTCACTTTTTTGCGGAATACCATTAGAGATGGTGCTAGTCTAATGTCCGTAGGAAGGGCGTTCCACAGCCGAGGAGCCACCACCGAGAAGGCCCTATCTCTCGTCCCCGCCAGCCGTGCTTGAGAAGCAGGCGGGATCGAGAGCAGGGCCTCCCCGGAACATCTCAAAGTCCTGGTGGGTTCATAGGCAGAGATGCGGTCGGATAGGTAGCTTGGGCCGGAACCGTTTAGGGCTTTAAAGGCCAACGCCAGCACTTTGAATTGAGCCCGGTAGCAGATCGGTAGCCAGTGGAGTTGGCGCAACAGGGGGGTTGTATGCTCCCTGCGCTCCGCTCCTGTTAAAATCATGGCTGCCGAGCGTTGGCCTAGTTGGAGCTTCCGAGCTGTCTTCAAAGGCAACCCCACGTAGAGAGCGTTGCAGTAGTCTAAACGGGATGTAACCAGAGCGTGGACTACCGTGGCCAAGTCAGACTTCCCAAGGTACGTGCGCAGCTGGCGCACAAGCTTTAGCTGTGCAAATGCTCCCCTGGTCACCGCCGAAACCTGGGGTTCCAGGCTCAGCGATGAGTCCAGGATCACACCCAAGCTGTGAACCTGCGTCTTCAGGGGGAGTGCGACCCCATCCAACACAGGCTGTAACCCTATGCCCTGTTCGGCCTTGCGACTGACCAGGAGTACCTCTGTCTTGTCTGGATTCAATTTCAATTTGTTCGCCCTCATCCAGACCGTCACAGCGGCCAAGCACCGGTTCAGGACTTCGACAGCCTCCTTAGTAGCAGGTGGAAAGGAGTGACAGAGTTGGACATCATCTGCGTACAGATGACACCGTACCCCGAAACTCCGGATGATCTCGCCCAGCGGCTTCATGTAGATGTTAAACAACATGGGAGACAATATTGAGCCCTGAGGAACCCCACAAGACAATGGTTGTGGGGTTGAACAGGTGTCCCCCAACAACACCTTCTGAGATCGACCCTCTAGGAATGACCGGAGCCACTGCAAAACAGTACCTCCAAGACCCATCCCCGCGAGGCGTCTCAGAAGGATACCGTGGTTGACGGTATCAAAGGCCGCTGAGAGGTCCAGCAGCACCAACAGGGACACACTCCCCCGTCGAGCTCCTGCCGCAGATCACTAGAACAAACAACTGGATTCTTCTTTGAGTTACAAAAGCGTATATGGTTAGCACAGCACAATCTTCTTGAACAGTTCCTAAGTCCTAACAAGCTTACTGAACTTCCCAACTGGGTATCTGTTCTTCGACATGAGCAAATTCCCTCAGACAGATTAAACCTATCTGTCCCCTCAGCGTATCTAGATCCCACTAGAATACCCTGTCCTTTAGAGAGTACAGACAACCAGTGTGTTCTTCTCCCACACCAGTTCACAGGCGGCTATTGACCCTTCAGGTCACTCTATAGCCCCACCTGCCTTTCAAACACTCTCCCTCAGGAAATCTTCAGCTCACTCGAAAACTATCCTCTCCCTGTAGCTTGAAATCCAATCTCTCTCTCCTGCTCTCAAAACCCTTCTCTCTGTGTGATGTTAAAATCCCTTCTCTCTCTGACAGAAGCTGCCTGCCTCTTTTCACTGACAGCTCCAGCTCCTCCCATCTGTCCTAACCAATCCTGGCATAGCTAAACTCCTCCCCTCTGCTGATCTGACTTTCCTAGTATTTCCCTCACTAAGATGGAGTCGGCTCACTGTCTCTAAAGGCTGCGGCCTAACCAGAAAGGTATGAGTCCATTACAACCTACTATGCTATCTTTACTGTTCATGATGAAACCAGAACTTGATTTGTTGGAAATGCTCAATCATCAATTAGAAAGAAAACATGGAAAATCACTACACTATATGACAACTGCTGCCAGAATTGTCTATGTGCAGCGATGGAAAGAACCAGTCATCCCAAGACAAGAAGAATGGCTAATGAAGATTTGTGAACTTGGTGAGATGGAAAAATGGACGGTGATGATTAAGGAGAAATCCCTAATCAACTTGGGACTTGCTCATCTCTTTTATACAGCAACAATGAGGAGCAAATTTCAACAATTGGATTTATAAAATAGAGGGATATTATTAAAAGTGCGGGCATACCATATTTCATTGCATAATAGTCACCACTACATAATAGCCACCCACCTATTTGTGGGGTGGCAAAATTGGTATTTTTTGTGTTCCTCGCATAATAGTCGCTGGGCTGTTTGGGGCTGATTCTCCCTAGAATCATAGAATCAAAGAGTTGGAAGAGACCTCATGGGCCATCCAGTCCAACCCCTGCCAAGAAGCAGAAAAATTGCATTCAAATCACCCCTGACAGATGGCCATCCAGCCTCTGTTTAAAAGCTTCCAAAGAAGGAGCCTCCACACACTCCGGGCAGAGAGTTCCACTGCTGAACGGCTCTCACAGTCAGGAAGTTCTTCCTCATGTTCAGATGGAATCTCCTCTCTTGTAGTTTGAAGCCATTGTTCCGCGTCCTAGTCTTCAAGGAAGCAGAAAACAAGCTTGCTCCCTCCTCCCTGTGGCTTCCTCTCACATATTTATACATGGCTATCATATCTCCTCTCAGCCTTCTCTTCTTCAGGCTAAATATGCCCAGCTCCTTAAGCTGCTCCTCATAGGGCTTGTTCTCCAGACCCTTGATCATTTTAGTAGCTCTCCTCTGGACACATTCCAGCTTGTCAATATCTCTCTTGAATTGTGGTGCCCAGAATTGGACACAATATTCCAGGTGTGGTCTAATCAAAGCGGAATAGAGGGGTAGCATTACTTCCCTGGACCTAGACACTATGCTCCTCTTGATGCAGGCCAAAATCCCATTGGCTTTTTTTGCCGCCACATCACATTGTTGGTTCATGTTTAACTTGTTGTCCACGAGGACTCCAAGATCTTTTTCACACATACTGCTCTCAAGCCAGGCACTTCCCTCATTTTGTATCTTTGCATTTCATTTTTCCTGCCAAAGTGGAGTATCTTGCATTTGTCACTGTTGAACTTCATTTTGTTAGTTTTGGCCCATCTCTCTAATCTCTCAAGATCGTTTTGAATCCTGCTCCTGTCCTCTGGAGTATTGGCTATCCCTCCCAATTTGGTGTCGTCTGCAAACTTGATGATCCTGCCTTCTAACCCTTCATCTAAGTCATTAATAAAGATGTTGAACAGGACCGGGCCCAGGACAGGACCCTGCGGCATTATTTTTTGGGCTATGTTCCATCTTCCAGGAGCATAGTTTGCATTACCTTTTAGTTGCATGGGATAGTGTTCTTTTGCATTTCCCCAGGGTGTGAGGAATGAATGTTTGAATGCATGTAGAAGAGAAGAAACAGGCCTGAAGAAAAACCAACATGGAGTTCTCGCAAGGCATGATATGGGACGAACTTGGCAGTCGAAGCGAGGAGGCAGTAAGGCATAACTGAACAACAATGGACAATAAGGTGTGTGACCAAGCATGTAAGGAGTGCAAGGAGTGCCCCATAAATCATGAGGCCTGGATTGAGGATGTCCTGGACTGGAACGGACTTGAAAGGAACAGAACAACCTGATTATTAGAAAGAAGAAAAGAAGAAAAATGGATTTTGGCCTATAAATGCAGGGGACACCAAGAAGATGCACGCTTCAAAAACAAGTCATGCCAGACTAATCTGATCTCTTTTTTCGATAGAGTTACAAGCTGGGTAGATGCGGGAAATGCCGTGGATGTAGCATACCAGGATTTCAGTAAGGCCTTTGACAAGGTCCCCCATGACCTTCTGGCAAGGAAACTAGTCCAATGTGGGCTAGGCAAAACTACGGTGAGGTGGATCTGTAATTGGTTAAATGGACGAACCCAGAGGGTGCTCACCAATGCTTCCTCTTCATCTTGGAAAGAAGTGACGAGCGGAGTGCCGCAGGGTTCCGTCCTGGGCCCGGTCCTGTTCAACATCTTTATTAATGACTTAGATGAAGGGTTAGAAGGCAGGATCATCAAGTTTGCAGATGACACCAAATTGGGAGGGATAGCCAATACTCCAGAGGACAGGAGCAGGATTCAAAATGATCTTGACAGATTAGAGAGTGATTGGCCAAAACTAACAAAATGAAGTTCAACAGTGACAAATGCAAGATACTCCACTTTGGCAGAAAAAACGAAATGCAAAGATACAGAATGGGGGACGCCTCACTCAAGAGCAGTACGTGTAAAAAAGATCTTGGAGTCCTTGTAAACAACAAGTTAAACATGAGCCAACAATGTGATGTGGTGGCAAAAAAAGCCAATGGGATTTTGGCCTGCATCAATAGGAGCATAGTGTCTAGATCTAGGGAAGTAATGCTACCCCTCTATTCCGCTTTGGTTAGACCACACCTGGAATATTGTGTCCAATTCTTCTGGGCACCACAGTTCAAGAGAGATATTGGCAAGCTGGAACGTGTCCAGAGGAGGGCGACTAAAATGATCAAGGGTCTGGAGAACAAGCCCTATGAGGAGCGGCTTAAGGAGCTGGGCATGTTTACCCTGAAGAAGAGAAGGCTGAGAGGAGACATGATAGCCATGTATAAATATGTGAGAGGAAGCCACAGGGAGGAGGGAGCAAGCTTGTTTTCTGCTTCCATGGAGATTAGGACAAGGAACAATGGCTTCAAACTACAAGAAAGGAGATTCCATCTGAACATGAGGAAGAACTTCCTGACTGTGAGAGCCATTCAGCAGTGGAACTCTCTGCCCCGGAGTGTGGTGGAGGCTCCTTCTTTGGAAGCTTTTAAACAGAGGCTGGATGGCCATCTGTCAGGGGTGATTTGAATGCAATATTCCTGCTTCTAGGCAGGGGGTTGGACTGGATGGCCCATGAGGTCTCTTCCAACTCTTTGATTCTATGATTCTATGAATGTTTGCCATATACGTGTACACTGTAATCTGCCCTGAGTCCCCTGTGGGGTGAGAAGGGGGAAAGGAGAAAGGAAAGAAAGAAAAGGGAAAGAAAGGAAAGAAAGAAAGAAAGAAAGGCGTATAAGAGGGAACCAGGCAGCGCAGGGGAGGGGAAAAAGGACTGAGGATGGGAGTGGCGGCCCGGGGGGAATAAGGGAGCACAAGAACGGAAGGAAAGGAACGCAAGAGCAGCGCCAGGGTGGCACCTAAGGACGGGGGGGGGGGGTCCAGGGATGACAAGCGAGGCAAGCGCGGCAAGGACCCGGGGAGACAAAGAAAATAAACAAGACACAAAGGAAAAAAAGTGAAAAAAAAAAAAAATTTTAAAAAAAAAAAAAAAAAAAAAGAAAGAAGAAAAAAAAGAAAGAAAGAAAAAAAAAGAAAGAAAGAAAAAAAAAAAAAAAAAAAAAAAAAAGAAAAAAAAAAAAAAGAGAAAAAAAGAAAGAAAAACAAGAAAGAAAAAGAAAAAAAAAAAAAATAAAAGAGAAAGAAAAAAAATAAAAAAAAAAAAAAAGAAAAAAAAAAAAGAAAAAAGAAAAAAAAAAAAAAAAGAAGAAAAAGAGAAAAAGAAGAAAAAGAAAAAGAAAAAGAAAAAGAAGAAGAAAAGAAAAAAAAAAGAAAAAAAAAAAAAAGAAAGAAAAAAGAAAAAAGAAAAAAAAAAGAAAAAAAAGAAGAAAGAAAAGGAAATAAAAAAGTGAAAAAAGGAGAAAGAAAAGAAAAAAAAAAAAAGAAGAAAAAAAAAAAAAAAAAGATAAAAAAAAAAAAAGAAAAAGAAGAAGAAGAAAAGAACATAAAAAAAGATAGAAGAATGAAAAAAAAAGAAAGAAAGAAAACAGAAATGAAAGAAAAAAAGAAAAGGAAAAAGTGATCGAAGACACCGGGAAGTCAGACCGAAAGAAGAAATGGAAAAAACAGAAATTTAAGAAATAAATATTCTGTTTTGGTGTTCAAAACCTGTAGTAGCCTCAGTTGCTGGGAATCTCAAGCTTCTAAAGAAAGACCCCCGCAGTCTGCCCAGACAAAGAGAGAAGCACATCTTAGTTTATTTTTACAGGGTCTGGGTGTGACGGCACTGGCTATATCAGTGGTTCTCAACCTTCCTAATGCCGTGACCCCTTAATACAGTCCCTCACGTGGTGGTGACCCCCAACCATAATATTATTTTTGTTGCTACTTCATAACAGTCATTTTACTACTGTTATAAATCATAATGAAAATATCTAATCTGCAGGATGCATTTTCATTCACTCGACCAAACTGGGCACAAGTACCCAATACGCCCAAATGTGAATGGTAGTGGGGTTGGGGGAGGGCTGATTTTGTAATTTGGGAGTTGTAGTTGCTGGGATTTATAGTTCACTTATAATCAAAGAGCATTCTGAACTCCACCAGCGATGGATTTGAACCAAACTTGGCTCCCATGACCAATGGAAAACACTGGAAGGGTTTGATGGGCATTGACCTTGAGTTTGGGAGTTGTAGTTCACCTATATCCAGAGAGCACTGTGGACTCATGCAATGGTGGATCTGGACCAAACTTGGCACGAATACTCAATATGCCCAAATGTGAACACTGGTGGAGTCTGGGGAAAATAGATCTTGACATTTGGGAGTTGTAGTTGCTGGGATTTATAGTTCATTACAATCAAAGAACATTCTGAACTCCCACCAACGATAGAATTGGCTCAAACTTCCCACATGGAATCCCCATGACCATCAGAAAATACTGTGCTTTCTTATGGTCTTTGGTGACCCCTCTGACACCCACTCAGGGGTCCCGACCCCCACGTTGAGAAACACTGTGATAGAAGCTGCAACTACACTGTATCATGCAGTTGTGAAAGTGATAAAAAAAGCCTTGCAACCCCATTGCAAGTTGCGACAAAACCTTTTCGTGCATTGCTACATGCATTTTGTCATTACTGCTTTGGCCCGCAATAAACAGCTTCTGCAGTTGGAATTCAACTTGTGGCATACTTTCTTTTTCACCACTCCCATGTTTTAGATTAGGATGTTGTTTTAGATTTAGTTGTATGACTCATCGTTTTAGTAGCATATGAAAAATAATTCCAGTTTTCCTGCCTTGTTTTCTGAATAAATATTAATTAAAAAATGACCAACTTAATGTTTCATTCCCTGTCCTCGGGGGGGGGGGGGCAATTTGTCAGCGCAACTTACCGAATATTCATGTAACGTAAATTTCGATAGTTCACATTGAGGTGATTGATGTTTTTTCTCTGGAGGTCCTTCACAGAACGTATTCTAGGTGAAGTGTATTGGAAGTCGGGAGCCACAGACTGGACGTAAGATCGGTTTAGCTCCGGCAACCATAGCACCTGAAACAGGAAGGAAGGAAGGAGTTGCGTGTTATTTCAAAACCACAAGCCGAAATCCAAAATCCATATTGACACCTGTATCAGGACAAGCAAAACGGGCAAATTCATCATGATAGCTTTTGAAGCCCAGTGGTTTCTTCAGAAAATAAAGATAGTAAAAGAAAAACTTGGATCAATATTAGTCGATTTCATAAATAATAAAATCTATATAAGTTAAACCGGCATATGCCCAGAACTTTATTTAAACCAGTGTTTCTCAACCTGGGGATCAGGATCCCGGGGGGGATTCTGAGGGGTGTTTCAGAGGGGTCGCCAAAGACCATCAGGAAACACATTTTTTTGATGGTCTAAAGAACTCCTTTGGCAGAGAAAGCTGAAGATCTCTCTGCCGGTACTTCTCTTCCTTTTTGGTGTTGGTGAACTACAACTCCATCTTGGTAATGTACCAAGTTTGGTGCAGATCCAAAACTCAAGGTCAATGCCCACCAAACCCTTTCAGTATTTTCTCTTGGTTATGGGAATTCTATGTGCCAAGATTGGTTCGGTTCCATCATTGGTGGGGCTCAGAATGCTCTGATTGTAGGTGAACCACAAATCCCAGCAACTACAACTTCCAAATGTCAGTGTCTATTTTCTAGGCCTGGGTAACAACGGAAAAATTTGTTCCTAAACTCGCTTCGTTTTTAGGGGGTCCATTGCGTTTCATTTTTTAAAAGAATTCCGAATTTTTCTTTTAAAATTTTTCGTTATTTACAAAATTTCGTAAATTTCGAAATGAATCGTTAATGGCGGACGCGATTGCGCAATACGCTAAAAAAACCTCCAAATGGGACAGGGGGAACTTCTGAAGCTTCCCTCTCCCTCTGTTGTTGACTGTTGGTGCGATAATTTATTTTTTTATCACTGATAAAACAAACAACAACTATAAAACTTGCACCAGACATACAGAAATAATAACAAAACAATTTCAAAACGATTTCAAAACGATTTCGAAATGATTTCGAACCAATTACGAAACAATTACGAAATAAATTGAAAAATTCGTTTCGATTTTTAGTTGCTCCTGCATGACTCAATATCGGATCGTAAGCTAATTTAAATACGAATCAATAACGAATTACGAAATTAACGAACGAAACCGCCCAGCCCTACTATTTTCCCCAAACTCCACCAGTGTTCACATTTGGGCACATTGAGTATTCGAGCCAAGTTTGGTCCAGATCCACCATTGTTTGAATCCACAGTACTCCCTGGATGTAGGTGCAGCAGGCTAAACTGCTGAACTTGCTGACTGAAAGCTTGGTGGTTCAAATCCGGGGAGCAAGGTGAGCTCCTGCTGTTAGCCCCAGCTTCTGCCAACCTAGCAGTTTGAAAACATGCAAATGTCTGGAGATCTATAGGTACTGCTCTGGTGAGAAGCTAACTGCGCTCCATGCAGTCTTGCCAGTCACATGACCTTAGAGGTATCTGTCTACGGACAATGCCGGCTCTTTGACTTTGTTTGTGTACTTTTAAATACACTATAATTGTACCCTCAATTTGGTTCTGACACGATAAATAAATCATTAACCGCTTTGAGTCGCCTAAGGGCTGAGAAAAGCTGTATTTATTTATTTATTTACGGCATTTATATTTACGGTATATAAATGAAGTAAATAAATAAGTAAATAAATAAATAAATCACAATTAATTCTACAATGTAGATGCACCCCAAATCATTCATAATTCGAATCATGAATCCCTAACAGTTACAAGATTGTAATTCTTATACCAGATTACAGCCAATTTTGCACATTTTTTTAAAAAAAACTTACAGTATATTTTCCATTTATGTTTGAAACCGACAAATGCATTGCAATATTTGTAGTAATATAAAAGCAATTTGTAACACATTCCTCAAATGTCCCTTTGGATGAATGGAGCAGAGCTTAGGAAAGTAACTTTGCTGGACTACAACTCCCAGAATCCCCTACCTGACATGCCTAAGACAGGTGATTCTGGGAATTGAGATCCAAGCTCTACAGTGAATCAATTTTTAAAGTTAATTCATATCTGCCCAAAATAATATACAGTGTTTCCTCGCTGTTTCGCGATTCGCTTTCCGCAGACTCGCTGTTTTGCGGTTAGGGTTTAGAATTCATATTTTTATTTTTATACATTTTGTGGTTTTAAAATCAGAAATGCCTTGCCCGATTTACAGAGCAAGGGCCTTTGTGGTGGTGGCCGTCCTTGGTAATAGTATGAAAGCTGGGTCCGGAAGCTCTGAACGTTACTGTTGGGAATCAGCCAGTGTTTGTGTTTCAGGATCCTGATGTGGGAAATGATGAGGGAAATGATGAGAGGAATGATGGTGCTGCGGCTGAGGTACAAGATGGAGATGGTTTGGTCAATGATTTTCAGGCAAACAATGACAGAGAGGCCCCAGTGCAAAGGACAGTTTCTCATGAGAATATCCCTGCTGGTCCTAGCAATGATGGTTCACTCCCTCTCTCTGGGAGCTCTCAAGATTTGGGTTTGGAAAACAATCTGACACCTGAGATTTTTAATGAGCAGCCAGAGCCAGATAGGGAGCTGAAGAATAGGCAGCTGGAGATTAGCCAAGATCGACAGCAAACTCAATGTTTACGTCACTCTGAAAGGCTTTGTCTGATAAGGGGTAAATGTGGGGAAAGTAAAATCAATTTCTGAGTTTTGGGATATAAGGTTTGCCTCTAGGGGAAACCTGTAAGATCAGGCATCGTTTGGAAATCAAGTTCATGTGCCATGGAAATCCTGTTCAAGGAGTCTTGTTCCTGTGGAGTTTTTTCAGCCTTTTGGACTGTCTTTGCGTCTTGTTGATTCCTGTCTGGATAAATGCTGTTTTGGGTTGCTTTTATATCTGGTGTGGACATTGCTTTGCGTTACTACCTTTTATGGACTTATTACTTTTTGGAACTTTCTTATTTTCTTACAAGCATTTATTTCATCTGGCTATTTACTAAACTTCAATAAAAGAAGATTTGTTTCTTCACTCTTCTTGTGGTGTGTTTTAAAGTCAGGGGGCTTTTTCCTGACCTAGAGTGCAACAGTTATGCTGTTTCCACTTCGCTCCTTTGGGAGCGCTGTTTGCGCAACGCAGAATGGAACACAGATATTATAGAAGGAATGTAAGAGTTCTTTAATGGTGAAACCCTTACCCTAATCCTTACCCTGACCCTAAGCCTAACCCTTATTTATTTATTTATTTATTTATTTATTTAGAAGTTTTCTAGACCGGCCTTCTCACCTCGACGAGGGACTCAGGTCGGTTTACAGCATATATAAAATACAATCATATAAAGAACAACAAGTACAAAGTCATTACATATTAAAATAGTACAATACAGTACAATAAAACATCATCATTACAATTACCTAAGCCAAATCATCAATCCAGTCATGGTCATAGTCATATTCATAGTCACAGTTCATCATAGTTCATCACAGGGGGAGGTTCTAGGTTCAGTTCTCAAATGCCACATTCCAGAGCCAGGTCTTTAGTAATTTCCTGAATGTCAGGAAGGAGGGAGCAGATCTGATCTCTAGTGGGAGGGAGTTCCAAAGCCGGGGAGCCATCACCGAGAAGGCCCTGTCCCTTGTCCCCACCAACTGTGATTGCAAGGGTGGTGGGACCAAGAGCAGCCCCCCCCCCCCCCCGGAAGATCTTAATAGCCTTGATGGTTCATAGGGGAGAATCCGTTCGGTAAACTGGGCCAGAGTCGTTTAGGGATTTATAGGACAAAACCAGCACTTTGAATTGTGCACGGAAGCTAATCGGCAGCCAGTGGAGCTGGCGTAACAGAGGGGTCGTATGGTCTCTGTACCCCGCTCCTGTTAGCAATCTGGCTGCCGCACGTTGGACTGATTGAAGCTTCCGGGCAGTCTTCAGAGGCAACCCCACGTAGAGAGCGTTGCAGTAGTCTAAACGGGATGTAACCAGAGCGTGGACTACCGTGGCCAAGTCAGACTTCCCAAGGTACGGGCGCAGCTGGCGCACAAGTTTTAATTGTGCAAAAGCTCCCCTGACCACCGCCGAGACCTGGGGTTCCAGGCTCAGCGATGAGTCCAGGATCACTCCCAAGCTGCGAACCTGCGCCTTCAGGGGGAGTGTAACCCCGTCAAGCACAGGCTGTAACCCTATGCCCTGTTCGGCCTTTCGACTGACCAGGAGTACCTCTGTCTTGTCTGGATTTAGTTTCAATCTGTTGTCCCTCATCCAGTCCGTTACAGCAGCCAAGCACCGGTTCAGGACCTGAACAGCCTCCTTAGTAGCAGGTGGAAAGGAGTGACAGAGTTGGACATCATCTGCGTACAGGTGACACCGCACCCCGAAACTCTGGATGATCTCTCCCAATGGCTTCATGTATATGTTGAACAACATAGGGGACAGTACAGAACCCTGCGGGACCCCACAGTACAACGGCCGTGGAGTTGAGCAGGCGTCCCCTAATAACACCTTCTGGGAGCGCCCCTCGAGAAAGGACTGGAGCCACTGCAATGCAGTACCCCCAAGGCCCATTCCCGTGAGACGTCCCAAAAGGATACCGTGATCGACGGTATCGAAGGCCGTAGAGAGGTCCAGCAGAACCATCAGGGACACACTCCCCCTGTCCAGTTCCCGGCGAAGATCATCCACTAAGGCGACCAAGGCTGTCTCAGTACCATGCCCCAGCCTAAAACCAGGCTGCGCAGGATCTAGTTAATCAGTGTCTATCAGGAACTCCTGGAGTTGCGAGGCCACCACACGTTCCAGGACGTTGCCCAAATAGGGGAGATTGGAAACTGGCCAATAGTTGACGAATTGAGTGGGGTCCAGTGATGGCTTTTTCAACAGTGGTTTTATAACAGTTTGTTTTAAGCTGGCTGGAATGATGCCTTCCCGAAGGGAGGGATTAACCACCACCTTTACCCGCTCTGCCAAACCCCCTCTGGCTTCCTTTACCAGCCAGGATGGGCAGGGGTCTAGGATGCATGTGGTTGGCCTCGCCTCCTCAAGAATCCTGTCAACATCCTCGAGTTGAACAGATTGAAACAAATCCATCAAAATTGGACAAGCAGGTGCTCGTGTTACATCCTCAGAGACTGCCGTTAATATGGTGTCAAAGCCTGCACGGATCAAAGCAACTTTGTCCGCAAAGTACTAAGCAATCGCTTCACAGCGGGCTGCCGAGTCGTCAGGGGACCCATCCTGAATGGTGGGCTTCAACAACCCTCTGACTACTCGAAACAGCTCAGCTGGACGGTTCTTTGCGGACGCAATATTGGCTGAATAGAAGGAATTTTGAGCAGCCTCTATTGCCGCGCCATATGCCCTTGCATAGGCGTGTTCGGTTTGACTCACTAGGCTCTTTCCGCCACACGCTCTCTAGCCACCTCTTCATTCGCTTCCTCGCCGCCAACTCCTCGGTGAACGAAGGAGATGGTTTAGCTCGGTTGCTTAGGAGGGGGTGCTCCGGAGCGATCATGTCTATTGCCCTAGTCAGCTTACTATTCCAATGGGCGACCAGAGCATCGACAGAATCACCTACTAAGGTAGCGGGAAAATCCCCAAGAGCCGTCAGGAATCCATCCGGATCCATAAGCCTCCTGGGGCGGACCATCCTAATGGGTCCACCACCCCTGCGAAGGTTAGGAGTTGCAGAAAGTCTAAATCTGATCAGGTGGTGGTCGGTCCATGGCAATGGAGCGATGGACAGCTCCTCCACAACGCCACTATCTTCCCAACCCTGACAGAAAACCAGGTCAAGTGTGTGTCCAGCACAGTGGGTAGGGCCAGATACTCGTTGGGACAGCCCCATGTTTGCCATGGTAGCCATGAAGTCCTGAGCCGCTCCTGAAAGGGTGGTCTCTGCATGGACATTGAAGTCCCCCAGCACTATGAGCCGCTGGGACTCCAATGTCAGACCCGAGACCAACCCTGCTAGCTCAGGTAAGGCATCTGTGGTGCAGTGGGGTGGTCGGTACACCAACAGAATCAGTATCCTGTCCCGGTCTCCTAGCCTCAGGTGGACACATTCAAACAAGGTTGACTGTAGGGTAGGGCACCTGACCAAGGAGATGGAATCTATATAGACTATTGCAACTCTGCCTCCCCGCCCCCCTGATCTCGGCTGGTGCTGTACAGAGTAACCTGGCAGGCAAAGCTGGGTAAGGTTGACCCCTCCAGCCTCATCTAGCCAGGTCTCCGTAATGCACGCCAAGTCTGCCTTTTCATCGAGGATTAAATCCCGAATAGTTGACGTTTTTCCATTGACAGACCTGGCATTCAACAGCACCACCTTTAATCTAGGAGGGCCGTCTACCTTGGTACACAAGTTTACCATGCCGGGAGAACATTTTGGAATTTTTTCAGGGTTTTTTTCACGAATTAGCTGAATTGGTTTGTTGCTTCTCCCTTTCCCGTATCTCCCCCTTCCCACCATAACTGCTCTCCCCTTTCCTTATTCACAACCGCCGTTGTGGAATGTGTATAACGCCCGGAGCTTCCAGACCCAGCTATCATATTATCACTGTGTTTTTGATTTTAAAACCACAAAATGTATAAAAATATATTTAAAATATTAATTCTAATACTAAAAGAATATTATAAATCATAAAAAATTACAATTTACAGTAAATAGGATTGTAAATACTGTGTATATATATAATGTCCCTACTTTGCGGATTTTCACTTATTGCGGGTGGTCCTGGAACGTAATACCTGCAATAAACGAGGGAACACTGTATCTCACAGCCACAAACACTTGAATGACCAAGCCAAGAACCAATCGGTTTAAGCCCCCTGTGATAAGAACCCCGTTAACTTTTCATAAAACAAGCGGTGATGCATGGCGGATCCGGATTTTGCCCGCACCTGCCACCTGAACGAAAGAGTTGGAGGAAAGGAATCCCTCATACCAAATTGTGTCTAATCTGTGAATCATGTAGAATTGCTTGTAAGGTGACATTAATATAATTAGTCGAGTACGGGTGAGATCTTGGAGGTCGGAAAAGATCAAATATGACACGTTTGTTCTCCTGGTCAGCAAGATTCAGGAAATCGGTGAACTTGAAAATTTTCTGGTTCCTCACCAATTTTTCCTCCTCAGGAGAGAGTGTGGGCATGTATAAAAATGGCCTTCTCTATAAAGAAATAGAAAGAGAGGAACAAATCAGTCAGGGTCAACTGTTTTTCAAAAATCAAAAGCAGAACCCAACTGCCAGCATCTGATCTTGTCTACACAGTGTTTTAGTAAACTCACAGATTCAGGTTTTCAACCAAAATATCTGGAGGCATTAATCTTCTCCATTGCAATATATACAAATATACAAACAGGATACGCAGATCCACTTTCCATGCATTGTACTTGCAAACAATCAGACTCATCAGATAGTCACATACAACCTAGGTAGATACTCACACTGAGTCACACAGGAGAGAGAAAGATGGATTCTTCCATCCTCCTTTATGTAGCCATCTGCTGATAGGTCATCAGTAAGGGACACTGGCTGATGCAACCCCTTTGCAATAACTCTCACATGGTTATGACTCAGCCATTAACACACACCCTTAGGTACTGCCTCATAACCTTCACAGTCATACCCAGATACTATCAATATACCACATGTTCATCAAACAGTATTTTATTCTAAAATTATAAATGCTTTGCCATTTCTATCAACCATACTTGAAAGGTTTTCCTTTTCTTATCGAATATATGTTGGATCCCAATATGCTGATGACAACGTAGTCTGTGTACATTCAGAAGAAGACCTACAAGCCACTCTAAACACCTTCGCAGAAGCATACGAGAAGCTCGGCCTCTCATTGAACGAGAAAACCAAAGTACTCTTCCAGCAGTCACCAGCCAATCTCTCTGCAATGCTAGAAATTCAGCTTAATGGCGTAACATTAGAAAATGTTGACCTCTGGATGTAGGCGAACTACAACTCCCAAACTCAAGGTCAATGCCCACCAAACCCTTCCAGTATTTTCTGTTGGTCATGGGAGTTCTGTGTGCAAAGTTTGGTTCAATTTTATTGTTGGTTGTGCTGGTACGGCTATACCAGGAGCTCCAACTTCTTTTCCTTTCTATTGAGTGTTTGCATGTATTCCAAAGTTCCATGCATTTTGCAATAAGGTGGCTTCCTTTGGTTTGTAATAATAGGGCCAATGACGCATCAATTATCATTATGTTCTTTAGTTCCCCCCCCCCCTTTTTCTGGGTTAAGGAGGGGAAAGGGGGACCTCTAGTTCAGTTCACACAAAGAAGCCTTTCGTACAGGTCATGAATCAGTTCCACCTGTAGAAAGCTTCGTCTTTTACAGCTTTGCTGGGGGGATCCAGTCCCACAGCTCTACAGAGAACTACAGCATAGCCTTTGTTGGGGAATTTAATTCCACAACTCTACAGCCAGCTCTTTGCCGAAGAAATGCAGCTCCACGGTTTTACAGCCAGCCTTCGCTGGGAATTGAAAGCCTTCTTTCCTCTTGGAAATCTACTAAAGGACTTTGTTTGTAAGGACCACTCCTGGCTGCCATAATGCAATTTGGACTGGGTATAAGGGGTCCACGCCAGCAGAGCTTAAGTTAGATTGCCCAAGGAGGGCTCAAGGATTTCCCTTGTAGAAGGAAGAAACAGTTTATGAAGCAAGTTGCCTGTCCCTTGTGGACAAGATGTAAGCAAGCCACCAGTTGATTCAAAGCCTTGAAGTATTTGTTTGATTTCTTGAAGATTTAAGCTACAATAAAAACTTTGTTGAACTTTCTAAGTCTTTAAAAGAACTTTGTGTGGGGAAATCCGAAAGCCCTCTCAGCCGAGGCACCCCCAGCATCCCGTTGGGCATTCAGAAAACACGTCCTTTCTATAGACTCTTTCACAGGCCCAGAGCATGACAGCACATTGGTGGAGTTCAGAATGCTCTTTGGTTGTAGGTGAACTATAAATCCCAGCAACTGCAACTCCCAAATGACAAAATCAATCCCCCCGCCAACTCCACCAGTATTCAAATTTGGGCGTATTGGGTAATTGTGACATATTTGGTCCAGGGAATGAAAATACATTCTGCATATCAGATATTGACATTACAATTCATAACAGTAGCAAAATGACAGTTATGAAGGAGCAACGATAATAATTTTATGGTTGGAGGTCATCACAACATGAGAAATTGTATTAAGGGGTTGCAGCATTAGGAAGGTGGAGACCCACTGATCTAAGTGGGTTTGGGGCAGGATATAAAAAAAAACCCATACGAACAAATGATAGCCAGCTGATTGATTGCACGGACATATATATATATATATATATACACACACACACACACACACACACACACACACACACACACACACTAGCTGTCCCCTGCCACACGTTGCTGTGGCCCAGTCAGTATATATGTGCTTTGTGTGTGTATATGTGTGTATATATTTGTGCATATGTGTATATATGTGTGTTTGTGTATATATATATGTGTGTGGTTTTGCACGTGCATTGTAATGTATTTTTTTAATTTTTGGCTTTTTAAGTCTCTTCTGCTGAGTTTTTGGTGTTTTTATGAGTGATGGAGAGATTAGGAAAGCCCCTACCCTAGAAACCTTTAAAAAGAACCTCAAAACCTGGCTCTTCCGCTGTGAGTAGGTACATAACCTCACACTATCACTCAGACTCAACGTTTCTATCATTGGAGTACACGTCCGTCCCCCCTCATGGGAAAGTTTGGTTCCAAAACCCTGTTTTTTAATTGAGTTCCCTTTGCAAATAACCTGCTCCTCCTTTTATCTCACCCGAGTTTTTAATCACTTTTAACCACTTTATTCTGCACATCTGGCCCGCCCATTGTTACTGTAATTGTAATTTTATATTGCTAATGCAGGTCTCAGCGGTGGCTGAGAGAGCTTTTGCACAATTAAAACTTGTGCACCAGCTGCGCCCGTACCTTGGGAAGTCAGATCTGGCCACGGTGGTCCACGCTCTTGTTAAATCCCGAATAGATTACTGCAACGCGCTCTACGTGGGGTTGCCTTTGAAGACTGTTCAGAAACTTCAATTAGTCCAACGGGCGGCAGCCAGATTACTCACCGGAGAGTCATACAGAGAGCATACCACCCCTCTGTTGTGTCAGTTCCACTGGCTGCCGATCCAGTTCCGGGCACAATTCAAAGTGCTGGTTTTGACCTACAAAACCCTTTACGGCTCCGGCCTAGCGTACCTGTCCGAACGTATCTCCTTCTACGTCCCACCTCGGCGTTTAAGATCTGCTGAGGGGGCCCTGCTCTCGGCCCCACCTTTATCACAAGCGAGACTGGTGGGGACGAGCGAGACTGGAGGGCCTTCTCGGTGGTGGCCCCTCGCCTGTGGAATTCACTCCCCAGGGAAATTAGGACATCACCATCCCTCCTCTCCTTCAGGAAGAAGCTAAAAACCTGGATGTGGGACCAAGCGTTCAGGTAAGCTGGCAGATGGACAAAGACAACCAATAATGACCAGAGTAGGAAAGGACATTGACGATGCTAAATGGTTTACGGACTTGGATTGGTGAACACTGACCACAAAATGTGTATTGCTGCTAGTGTACTGTCTGATGGTTTTAATCCGTTATAACTGTGATATTATGTGGTAAATTTGTGTTGTTGCCTGTTGTTTGTGTTCTTGGTTTAACTTTGTTGTAATTTGTTGTTTGGGCTTGGCCTCATGTAAGCCGCCCCGAGGAAAATCAGTTCCATTGGTAGGGAGTCCAAAAGCAGCTTGGGGAAACAATGGGATCGGAATGAAAAATTCAAGAACCAAAAATGTACCTCAAAGAACCAGTCCCCTGCATTGAGCTCCTGCAGCTTTGACCAAGTCATCATGGAAGCATCCACGTCCGCCATATCGGGATACATGGCGTCAATATTGGTCGTCCTTTTTAAAGTCCTATCGTGCATAAGGAACGGGACACCGTCGTAGCTGTCCAAACAGAAAAGGAACTTCTCATGCTCAGCGTGGAATTGGGGGCAGGTCAATTTCAAGGTAGCTCAAGTCTTAACAATTGTACACAGATGACGGCAAATAACAAGCACAACATATATGAACAACAGACTACTTCAGCAACGCAGAAATGCATTGCTTTCAATGAAGTTGAATCCTCAATTTACCAGTATGGCTTTTTGAAATTCCACTTCATATGGAAAGAAAGAAGGAATACAAGGAAGGGAGGGAGGAAGGGAGGAAGCGAGGGAAGGAGAAAAAGGTGGGAAGGAAGAGAAAGGAAAGTAGAAAAGGTTTCAGGGGAGGGGAGGGGAGAAAGAGAAAGAAGAAAGGGAAGAAGGGAGGAGGAAAAGAAAAAAAAGGAGAAATGGAAGACAAAAGAGAGGAAAGAAAGAAAAAGGGGGAAAGAAAAGGAGGAAGAGAAAGGTAAGAAAGAAAGAAGAGGGAGGAGGTGGTATGAGGGGGAAAGGAAGGGAGGAAGGGAGGGAGGGAGGGATAGTAGGGAGGGAAGGATGGAGGGAGAAAAGGGTTGGAAGGAAGAGAAAAGAAAGTAGAAAACGTTTCAGGGATGGGAGATAGAGAAAGAGAAGAAAGGAAGAAAGAAAGAAAAAAGGAGAAAAGGAAGACAAAAGAGGGGAAAGAAAAGAAGGAAGAGAAAGGTAATAAAAAAGAAGAGGGAGGAAATTGTATGAGGGAAAGAAGGAAGGGATAGAAGGGAGGGAAGGATGGAGGGAGGAAAAGATGGGAAGAAAGAGAAAGGAAAGTAGAAAAGGTTTGAGGGGAGGGAGAAAGGAAAGAAAGAGGGGAAGAAGGGAGGAAGAAAGGAAAAGAGAGGAAAGGGAAGAAGAAGGAAGAGGAAAGAAAAAAAAGGAAGGAAAAGAAAAGAAGGAAAAAAGGTAGAAGAAGGCAGAAGAAGGAAGTTGTGAGGGAAAGCAAGGAAGAAGGAAGGAAGGAATAGAAGGGAGGGAAGGAGGAAGGGAGAAAAAGGTGGGAAGAGAAAGTAAAGTAGAAAAGATTTCAGGGGAGGGAAGAGAAAGGGAAGAAGGGAGGAAAGAAAGGAAAAAAAGAGAAAGGGAAGACAAAAGTGAAGAAAGAAAGAAAAAGAAGGGAAAAGAAAAGGAAGAAGAGAAAGGTAAGAAAGAAGGAAGAGGCAGGAAGTTGTATGAGGGAAAGAAGGAAGGAAGGGAAGGATGGAGGAAGAAAAAGGTGGAAAAGAAGAGAAAGGAAAGTAGAAAAGGTTGGAGGGGAGAAAGAGAAAGAAGAAAGGGAAGAAGGGAGGAAAGAAATGGGGGAAAAAGAAACAGAAGACAAAAGAGAGGAAAGAAAGAAAAACGAGGGAAAAGAAAAGAAGGAAAAGAAAGGTAAGAAAGAAGAGGGAGGAACTTGTATGAGAAAAAGCAAGGGAAGAAGGAAGGAAGGAAGGGATAGAAGAGAGGGAGGGAGGGAGAAAAAGGTGGGAAGGAAGAGAAAGGAAAGTGGAAAAGGTTGGAGAGGAGAGGAGAAAGAGAAAGAAGAAAGGGAGGAAAGGAAAGGAAAAGGAGAAAGGGATGATGACATGTAAGAATGAAAGAAGAGGAAGTTGTTTGAGGAAAAGCAGGGGAAGAAGGAAGGAAGGAGTGGATAAGGTGTATAAGGGAAATGGAGAAAGAATGAGCCACAAAGAAAATGTATACGTGGGCAATACCAGGTATATACTCTAGTAAACCAATAAATATATAATAAACTAGCTGTCCCCTGCCACGCATTGCTGTGGCCCAGTAAGGTGAAAAATAAAGTCATGAGAAAGTGTTGGTTTCTGATATATGTAATTTCTTTATGCTTGTGGGTAAACAGTATTTCTTGCTGTTTCTTTGTCAGTGTTCTCATTACTACTCTGGAACATGCAACACATAATTGTCCTTCTTTAGGGGTCCCTTTCAGATCTATGATACTATATCTCCCTGGGTGTGAATCATATATATGTGTGTGTGTGTATATATATATGTGTGTGTGTGTGTGTGTGTGTGTGTGTGTGTGTGTGTGTATATATATATATATATATATATGGCTGGATGGCTCTTTGTCAGGAGGGCTTTGATTACGTTTTATTGCCCAGCTGAAGAGAGTTCGACTGGATGGTTTTCTTGGGGGTTCTGTGTGGGACGTTTTCCCCAATTCTCTCGTTCGGGGGATTCAGAATGCTCTTTGATTGTAGGTGAACTATAAATCCCAGTAACTACAACTCCCAAATGTCAAGGTCTATTTCCCCCAAACTCCATCTGTTTTCATATTTGGGCATATGGAATATTCGTGCCAAGTTTGGTCCAGATCCATCATTGTTTGAGTCCATGGTAGTCTCTGGATGTAGGTGAACTACAACTCCCAAGCTCAAGGTCAATGCCCACCAAACCCTTCTAGTGTTTTCTGTTGGTCATGGGAGTCTGTATGCCAAGTTTGGTTCAATTCCATCGTTGGTGGAGTTCAGAATGCTCTTTGATTGTAGGTTGAACTATACATCCCAACAACTACAACTCCCAAATGACAAAACCATATTTTTTTTGAGTGATGGTCACTCCTTGTGTAGTGAGACGTTTTGTTGCCAAATTTGGTGTGATTTTGTTCATTGGTTCTTTTGTTTTTAAGGTACTCATTATGCACAGAGCATTTTTATATATAGAGAGTGAAGTCAAAGCTTGAAAGCAACAGAGCAGACAACTTCAGAGCAATGTCCTAAAAAAACTAACTAAAGAGGCAGATCATCTGCTCTTCATTCCTTTCTGAAAATTATAATTGCAAGAACTTTCTACAATGTAGCAAATGGCTTGCCCTTACCTAATTCTGACATCTGTCTCCAAACCAACAACGCCAAACTCTAGGCTTTTACGAAATGACATTTCTGTATTCTCGGGTGCCATCTGTTACAGAAGACAGGAGTGTTATCATGTGCTTTACAGAATGACACGAGTCTGAAGGCCCCGCTTTCTTCCTCACTCACCTGTGGAGCTCCTCTGTGGGCAATGAATTTTGGCTTGGGACCCAATGTTCCCTCCTCACGGATGCAGGGCGAGTGCATCCCCAAAGGTATGAAGAAGAGGAAGAGGAGGACGGCCAGGTATGGAGTAAGGATAAACCCCTGCAAGACTGAATGAAAAGAAGAGGAATCAGGTGGTTGAGTCCATTTGCCACTTCAAGAGTAAGGAAAGTGCTGGACTGACACATTATAAAAATGGGAGCTTCCTTGTACTTAATTTGTGCTTGTTTGGGGGAAACAACAACAACAAAAACAAGTTACCCGCCTCTCCTCTTGGCCCGAGGTGGGATACAATGCAATTATAATATATAACCATAAAATACATACACACCATAAAACACATACATTAAAACACACTGCTACAAAATACATATACAGTGATACCTTGACTTACAAGCTTACTGAGCTCTTAACTCAAATCACTCTTATCTCAAAGCAGTTTTCCCGTTGAAATGCTGTTTTTTCATTTCACCCCTTGAAACCCACACCACTTTTGTTACATGTTTTGAAATAAGAAAATTGATTTTATAAATAACAGATAACTCAGACAAAAAAAAACGAGCCAAGCGACAGCTTGTAATTTGAAAAACTCGCAAGTTGGGTATAACAAAAGACGCAAAGCTGGAGACTTATTAATATTATGTCCCGGCAGGATGGATCTTCCCTGAGATTTTCCTTTCCTTAAAAAAGAAAAAGAAAAATCCCACCCCTGTGCCCTCAATATGATAGCAAGACGATGATGGATATTGTTGGGGTTCAGCCTGATCCTGATCTGTGTGAACCTGATTCTCTGATAGTTTTTCCAACTGAGCAAGCTCTCCCGGACCCTGACAGTGTGGAATCTGTTGTTGATGCAGAGGTCAGCGGAGATGAAAATGAAACTCAACAGCTGGAGGAAAATGTTTTGGAAGCTAGCAGTGATATCACTAGCCGTGATATCTCTCCACCTGGGGTTTTTAATGAGGACCAAAGAGAACAGATAGTTAGAGACAGAAATGTTTCACAGTTTCTACGAAGGTCACATCATTTACAGGAGAGACAGGCCCAGGCTTCAACGTCAAGGGGCGTTTCAAAGAATAGCTTCTTTGGTTTAAGAGGCCTCCTGCCGGGTGCCTCTTTAGATCAAGCAACGTTTGGGACTGTGGCTGTGCCTTGGCAGAATTCCTGTGTTCCATGGCCGGTAATCCCAGAGGCTTGTAGCTATCAAGTTCATGGTTAGTAAAAAGCTAACAGGTTCCTGGTTCTTGTATTGTGGCTTTTGAAATTTTGCTCAAGTTCAGAGATTCTACTGACTGCTGTGTTTTTCTGTGGCTTTTTGACTTTGCATTTACCTTTCTTTTGTAACCAATTTTTCATCAATAAACAAGGATTGCTTTTCCTACAGTCCAGTGTGGTGGATTTAATCTTATGGTCTCATTTCTTGAACTGGGATGCAACAGATATGTGCTATGGTGAAGTGAACACTGCTTGTCTTTAAACTTTCTTTTGCATTAAAGCTGCCACCAACCTAAGGTGTTTTAGGATTTTCAAAAAAAAATTGAGGTGAACTTTTCCCACTCCTGCCAACACTGCTCTTATCCCTGGCTCCCAAACAACTGTTTGTTGAGAGGCTTTTCTGTAGCAACAGGGTGTTAAAATTGCTGGAACTATCACAAAGACTTGACGATGGAGTGATATACAGTAGAGACTTGGTTGAAAGTCAAATAGAATAAGATTTATTTTTAAAACAGACAACTAACCACTCCTGAGAGGTACAAAAAGCGTGACTTGTTACAAAAGAACTTCAACTTGATTGGTTGCTTGAACAGTTCTCTTCACTTTGTTCTAGACAGAGCTAACCAAACAGAACTAACTGTTGGTAACAAAACCCTCGCTCTATTTCAGAGAATAGTGATGACTCTGACTAGCCTATCTAGGTAGCCCCTGGGTTATTAACGAACTTTACCCTAGAGTGCTTCCTGTTAACTAACCCAGCCTGGAGAGCCAATCTCTTGTGCTAACTCTCACAAGAGATCAGACTGCTGTCTGACCTTTTTCCTGTCAGCTCACAGCACTGTCTAACACAGACCCTCTCTCTCCTAGCTCTCTCCCTCAAACTCAGTTTCAAACTTTACACCTTCACATCCCAGCTCCCAGCTCTCAACTCTCACTGAAGCTACCTTCTTTTCCCTCCTCAGACTTGGCTCCTCCCAACTGCTCTGGCCAATCCTAGGAGTCTCTAAACTCCTCCTCTCTTCCAACCATCCTCACTCAAGATGGCAGCCTCCCCGGCATTCCCTCCTAAAATGGAGGCCTGCCTTACTGTTATCCAGGCTCCCTTTCCGGCCTACCAGGTAAGATTCACCACATTGGGTCACTCGTAAGTGGAGGTTATTCTGTATATTAAAACACATAATGCAATGATTGAAATACAATATGAATAAATATATTAAAATGCAAACAGAATGTAAAAAAGACTGGGTAGTCTAGTCTTGAAATGGACTAGAATTCTCTAGGACAGTAGATCTCAACTACAGGCATCTTCCAAATGTTGGTATTGTGTTCTGTTGCATCCCAGATCAAGAAACGAGACCATAAGATTAAATCCACCACACTGGACTGTAGGAAAAACAATCCTTGTTTATTGATGAAAAATTGGTTACAAAAGAAAGGTAAATGCAAAGTCAAAAAGCCACAATAGAAACACAGCAGTCAGTAGAATCTCTGAACTTGAGCAAAATTCCAAAAGCCACAATACAAGAACCAGGAACCTGTTAGCCTCTCGCTAACCATGAACTTGAAAACTAGAAGCCTCTGGGATTACCGGCCATGGAACACAGGAATTCTGCCAAGGCACAGCCACAATCGACTGGGGCAATGCTGACAGGGGATAGGGAAAAGGCAGAACTACTCAATGCCTTCTTTGCCTCGGTCTTCTCACAAAAAGAGAGTCTTCAACCTCAGCAAGATGGAGTGGATGAGGGATTGGAGGACATCCAACCCCAAATTGGGAAAGAAGTCGTCCAGGAATACCTGGCCGCTCTTAATGAGTTCAAGTCCCAGGGCCAGATCAACTACACCCCAGAGTATTGAAGGAACTAGCGGAAGTCATTTCGGAACCATTGGCAACCATCTTTGAGAGTTCTTGGAGAACGGGAGAAGTTCCAGCAGATTGGAGGAGGGCCAATGTGGTCCCAATCTTCAAGAAGGGAAAAAAGGATGACCCAAACAACTACCGTCTACGGTCAGCCTCACGTCGATACCGGGCAAGATTCTGGAAAAGATTGTTAAGGAAGCGGTCTGCAAACACTTAGAAACAAATGCAGTCATCGCTAATAGTCAACATGGATTTATCAAAAACAAGTCATGCCAGACTAATCTGATCTCTTTCTTCGATAGAGCTTACAAGCTGGGTAGATGCGGGGAATGCCGTGGATGTAGCGTACCTGGATTTCAGTAAGGCCTTCGACAAGGTCCCCCATGACCTTCTGGCAAGGAAACTAGTCCAATGTGGGCTAGGCAAAACTACAGTGAGGTGGATCTGTAATTGGTTAAGTGGACGAACACAGAGAGTGCTCACTAATGCTTCCTCTTCATCTTGGAAAGAAGTGACAAGTGGAGTGCCGCAGGGTTCCGTCCTGGGCCCGGTCCTGTTCAACATCTTTATTAATGACTTAGATGAAGGGCTAGAAGGCATGATCATCAAGTTTGCAGACGACACCAAATTGGGAGGGATACCCAATAGTCCAGAGGACAGGAGCAGAATTCAAAACGATCTTGACAGATTAGAGAGATGGGCCAAAACTAACAAAATGAAGTTCAACAGTGACAAATGCAAGATACTCCACTTTGGCAGAAAAAATGAAATGCAAAGATACAGAATGGGTGACACCTGGCTCGAGAGCAGTACGTGTGAAAAAGATCTTGGAGTCCTCGTGGACAACAAGTTAAACATGAGCCAACAATGTGATGTGGCGGCAAAAAAAAGCCAATGGGATTTTGGCCTGCATCAATAGGAGCATAGTGTCTAGATCTAAGGAAGTAATGCTACCCCTCTATTCTGCTTTGGTTAGACCACACTGGAATATTGTGTCCAATTCTGGGCACCACAATTCAAGAGAGATATTGACAAGCTGGAATGTGTCCAGAGGAGGGCGACTAAAATGATCAAGGGTCTGGAGAACAAGCCCTATGAGGAGCGGCTTAAGGAGCTGGGCATGGTTAGCCTGAAGAAGAGAAGGCTGAGAGGAGATATGATAGCCATGTATAAATATGTGAGAGGAAGCCACAGGGAGGAGGGAGCAAGCTTGTTTTCTGCTTCTTGGAGACTAGGACGCGGAACAATGGCTTCAAACTACAAGAGAGGAGATTCCATCTGAACATGAGGAAGAACTTCCTGACTGGGAGAGCCATTCAGCAGTGGAACTCTCTGCCCCGGAGTGTGGTGGAGGCTCCTTCTTTGGAAGCTTTTAAACAGAGGCTGGATGGCCATCTGTCAGGGGTGATTTGAATGCAATATTCCTGATTCTTGGCAGGGGGTTGGACTGGATGGCCCATGAGGTCTCTTCCAACTCTTTGATTCTATGATTCTATTGGCTGCTACTTCCTGGCGGATGTACAGGAATTCTACCAAGGCACAGCCACAGTCCCAAACGTTGCTTGATCTAAAGAGACACCCGGCAGGAGGCCCCTTAAACCAAAGAAGATATTCTTTGAAACGCCCCTTGACTTTGAAGCCTGGGCCTGTCTCTCCTGTAAACGATTTGACCTTCGTAGAAACTGTGAAACATTTCTGTCTCTAACTATCTGTTCTCTTCGGTCCTCATTAAAAAACCCAGGTGGAGAGATATCACGGCTAGCTTCCAAAACATTTTCCTCCAGCTGTTCAGTTTCACTTTCCTCATCGCTGACCTCAGCATCAACAACAGATTCCACACTGTCAGGGAGAGCTTGCTCAGTTGGAAAAACTATCAGAGAATCCGGTTCACACAGATCAGGATCAGGCTGAACCCCAACATGTTCCTTCAAGTTGTTTCTGACCTATGACCATCTAAAACAGGCATGGGCAAACTTTGGCCCTCCGGGTGTTTTGGACTTCAACTCCCATAATTCCTAACAGCCGGTAGGCTGTTAGGAATTGTGGGAGTTGAAGTCCAAAACACCCAGAGGGCCAAAGTTTGCCCATGCCTGATATAAGATGAACCTCTTTTCATCTCATTGAACACCTCCTTGGATTCTACTTGGATTCCACTGGGTCCATTATCAAACCTCACACCACTTCAGCTCTCGTAAAATCAAGATTGTTATCAGTTCAGTTGTAAATTGGCACGTAACCTATAAAGACTTATATTATTACACATGTGCAGTTTCAGCATCCTGTGATAAATAGAAGTGGGTCAGGGGCCTGTCTGTCTGTCCTTGTAGATGACAGAGGAAGCTTATTTTCTGCAGCTCCAGAGATATACTCTAGATGGGGATTGTGCCGTCACGCCTGGGGGCTATAACTCTTAGTGAAAGAGGCATGGACGTGACATCTTCCCAGGGGATTGCTTCTTGCCCTCCTTTAGGAAAACTGGAACTCCCAAGGACCAAAACACTGTAGATAACTCAAAATGGGTTTTATTGTTCACAAAGAGTTATCCCTTTAAGGCAATAAGCTGGAAGTTTCAAAGGGGTAAAGGAAAATATACATTACAGTCTCTGGTTGTCTTGGGTCCAAGGAGTTTTGCAGCTGAGAAGCTTTTCCAGGTCCCTCTTTCTCAATGGCTGTGAATATCAGAATAATCACAACTCCAATTCCAATGGCCTATATTTTGAAGGCACAAAGCCTTCCTCTGGTGCTAAAGAACTGGTTTGAAGGCGCTTGAGACTTCTCAATGTCGTCCAGGTTGATCTGAACATGAAGCATAAGTCTCAAGGGTAAGAACCTCAGAATTGGTGCTGAGAGGTAACTTAATCAAGGGCTTCAGAGCCAAGTCTCTCTCTCACATCCATCTGATAGAAAGTTTGATGGTGGAATGGAAAAGGAAACATTGTCCTGCTCTCTAGGAAGAGGTGGGGTCAAACAATTGAGCAGGAGGAGCAATTCAACTGGTGCAAGCAACATTGATTGACAGCTATAAATAACCAATCAATCCAACTATACATTTACAGGGTAAAAGGGCAAAATCAGGCATGATACAATTCAAATCCTGCAACTTACAGTTCTACATATAGGTGGCGCCACTCGTGCCGTCACAGGGATATTAGGGACTGTACCTGGGAAAATTCCCCAAGTCAGATGTTCGTTCTGCTCAATGATTAAATATTTAGCCATTTAAAGAAAAAGAGGGTGAGAGCCTGCGTTTAGGTTTAGCTTTCCCCCAGAATTGTCTCCAAACTTTTGATTATGGAAGGATGGATGAGAAAGCACTTATGGAAGAAATACTGATGGTGATCCCTTGCAAGAGGGAGCCACAAGCTTACCAACTGGAGTGACTGACTGTACCTTTGTTTTCCACCTGAAAGAAATGCTTTCCCACCGGCCAAGCCAGGAAGATCATGACGACGATGGAAAAAAAGTGGAAAAAAGGAGCGGAGATCTATGGAGAAGATTAAACAAAAAGTCATCATTTTTGCTTTGCTTTGGAACAAAGTTGCGTTAAGAGCTAACAAGTTGCCCACAAATGGGAAGAACAAAAGGGAACGCGACTGTGCTTAAAGATTTGTGGGTCGCAAGCAGGCACATAGGAAGCCAGGAGAGGACGACGATGATGATTTGTATCCTGCTTTATCTCTCTTTAACAAGAGAGACTCAAAGCAGCTAAGAGTAAAAAGCAATACAATACGATGACTCTCCCACTGTGGTGCCTGGTTTACGTTTATTCCAAGCCATTTGAAATTGAATCCAGACAAGACAGAAGTACTCCTGGTCAGTCGCAAGGCCGAACAGGATATAGGGTTACACCCCCCTGAAGACGCAGGTTTGCAGCTTGGATGTGATCCTGGGCTCATTGCTGAGCCTGGAACCCCAGGTTTCGGCGGTGGCTAGGAGAGCTTTAGCACAATTAGAGCTTGTGCGCCAGCTGCACCCGTACCTTGGGAAGTCAGACTTGGCCACAGTATTATTATTATTATTATTGTTATTATTATTAAACTTTATTTGCACCCCGCCAGCATCTCCCGAAGGACTCGATGCGGCTTACAAAGGCCGAGGCCTCAACACACAATATAACAATACAAAACCTAAGGCAAATTAAAAACAATTAAAGCAATATAAACAACAAGCAATAAACAATACACTAAGACACAATAGAACTGGGCCGGGCCAGAGTAATGGGTACAGGATTAAAAGTGCTGATGTGACAGGTGGTATATAAGGCTTATAGGGCAAGTGCAGTGTGCGGCAATCTTAGTTCTACTAAAGTGCTTCTGGGACTTGGTATTGGAGATTTCCTATTCTGGGAAGGCACATCGGAACAGCCAGGTCTTCAAGTTCTTTCTGAAGACTGCCAATGTAGGGGCCTGTCTAAGATCTTTGGGGAGGGTGTTCCAGAGTCGGGGGGCCACCACAGAAAAGGCCCTGTCTCGAGTCCCCACCAAGCGCGCTTGCGACGCAGGCGGGATCACGAGCAGGGCCTCTCCAGATGACCGAAGTGAACGCGTGGGTTCGTAGACGGAGATGCGGTCACGCAGGTAGGGTGGTCCCAAACCGTTCAGGGCTTTGTAGGTAAGCACCTGCACCTTAAATTGGGCTCGGAAAATAAACGGCAGCCAGTGGAGCTCCTTAAACAGGAGGGTTGACCTCTCTCTGTAATGAGCACCGGTTAGCATCCTGGCTGCTGCCCATTGGACCAGTTGGAACTTCCGAGCCGTTTTCAAGGGCAGCCCCACGTAGAGCGCATTGCAGTAGTCCAATCTGGAGGTGACCAAGGCATGGACCACTCCGGCCAGATCAGCCTTCGCGAGGTACGGTCGCAGTTGGCGCACGAGTCTCAATTGTGAGAAAGCCCTCCCAGACACCGCCGACGCCTGAGCCTCAAGCGTAAGCGATGAATCCAAGAGGACTCCCAAACTGCGAACCTGTGGTTTCAGGGGGAGTGTAACCCCGTCCAGCACAGGTTGCCACCCTATACCCCGGTCAGGTTTACGATCGACCAGGAGGACCTCTGTCTTGTCGGGATTGATCTTCAGCTTGTTCCTCCTCATCCAGATAGACACAGCGGCCAGGCACTCGTCCAGCACCCGAGAGGCCTCCTTGGAATTAGGTGGAAAAGAGTAGTAGAGTTGTGTGTCATCTGCATAGAGATGGCACCCAACTCCAAAACTCCGGATGACCTCTCCCAGCGGTTTCATGTAGATGTTAAAAAGCATGGGAGACAGAATAGAGCCTTGCGGGACCCCACAGGTCAAACGCCAGGGGTCCGAGCAGGTGTCTCCCAGCTTCACCATCTGGGATCGACCCTCCAGGAAGGATCGGAGCCATGACAAAACCGTGCCCTCAAGACCCATCCCAGAGAGTCCATGCTCTTATAACATCCCATTTAGACTACTGCAACGCACTCTACATGGGGTTCCCTCTGAAGACTGCTTGGAAGCTTCAACTAGTCCAACGAACGGCAGCCAGATTGCTCAAAAGAGTGGGATACAGGGAGCACACAATCCCTCTGTTATGCCCGCTCCACTAGCTGCCAATCTGTTACCGAGCACAATTCAAAGTGCTGGCACTAGCCTATAAAGCCCTAGACAGTTCTGGCCCAGTTTACCTTTCTGAACGTAACTCCCTCTACGAACCTTTAAGGACTCTAAGTTCATCGGGAGGGGCCCTGCTCTTGGTCCCACCACCCTTGCAAGCATGACCGGTGTGGACGAGAGACAGGGCCTTCTCAGTAGTGGCTCCTCGGCTATGGAACTCCCCCTCCCCCAAATGATATCAGATCTGCCCCTTCCCTCCTGGTATTCCAATATATATATATATATATATATATATATATATATATATATATATATCTCAAGGGAGCCCCCGGTGGCGCAGTGGGTTAAAGCACCGAGCTGCTGAGCTTGTTGATCGAAAGGTCGCAGGTTCGATTCCGGGGAGCGGCGTGAGCTTCCGCTGTCAGCCCTAGCTTCTGCCAACCTAGCAGTTCGAAAACATGCAAATGTGAGTAGATCAATAGGTACCGCTCCGGCGGGAAGGTAACGGCGCTCCATGCAGTCATGCCGGCCACATGACCTTGGAGGTGTCTACGGACAACGCTGGCTCTTCGGCTTAGAAATGGAGATGAGCACCACACCCCAGAGTCAGACATGACTGGACTTAATGTCAGGGGACTACCTTTACCTTTATATATCTCAAGAACTAGTCCTGGGGTCAAACCTTTGTGCAATAGATTTGGTGATTTGAATGTGACTGATTGATACAACCGGCAATGGACTGATCTTGGATCATAATTTTAAACTGGCGATGTTTTCGAATTTTAAATCTTTAAGGTTTATAATTGTTTTCTCTTTGAAAACCCTATACCAGTTATATCCTACCTCGTTCATGCCCAGGGTTATTTTTTAAATTTTAAACTATTACAATTGGCCTGGCAATAGGTTTTTAAATGCTTGTGTGTTACTGTTTATTGTTTATTGTTTATGTGATTTGTATTAATTGTATTGATTGTTTTTGTTTTTGTTTATTGATGTACTGTGGGCTTGGCCTCATGTAAGCCGCACCGAGTCCCTTGGGGAGATGGTAGCGGGTATAAATAAAGTTTTATTATTATTACTATTATTATTATTATTATTATTATTATTATTTTAATGGTTGGGTTGTTGTAGGTTTTTCGGGCTATATGGCCATGTTCTAGAAGTATTCTCTCCTGACGTTTGGCCTGCATCTATGCCAGGCATCCTCAGAGGTTGTGACAACCTCACAATCTCTGAGGATGCCTACCATAGATGCAGGCGAAACGTCAGTAGAGAATGCTTCTAGAACATGGCCATATAAGCCAAAAAATCTTCAACAACCCAGTGATTCCAGCCATGAAAGCCTTCGACAATACATTGTTTTATTGGTTGTTTTAATTATGTTTGCTAATTCAATGCCTGGCATCTAATGGTTGCCGATTGTCGAAATAAATAAATAAATTTGTGATGTGGGTTGTTGTAGGTTTTCCGGGCTATATGGCCATGTTCTAGAAGCATTCTCTCCTGATGTTTCGCCTGCATCTATGGCAGGACAACCTCTGAGGATGCTTGCCATAGATGCAGGTGAAACATCAGGAGAGAATGCTTCTAGGACATGGCCATATAGCCCGGAAAATCTACAACAACCCAGTGATTCCATCCATGAAAGCCTTCAAGAAATTTGTGATGCATCCACCATTACAATGTGCTGAAAAACACAACACCTTAAACTGATCCTGATTATCAACATTGCAAATGCCAGTGGAGGTCCAGAACATGTTATTATTTTAATATTTGGGATGCCCGTCCCTGAATCCCAAAACCAATATGACCACATAAAACTGGTAAGCATAGGCTGGCCAATCTATACTATGGCAACGCTTTAGCTGCCCTGGCTCAACGCCATGGAATCCTGGGACTGATAGTTTGGTGAGGCACCACCACTCATTGGCAGAGGAGACTAAGGATCTTGTAAAAATACAACTCCATGAAGCTCACCTGACTCTGTTTCCTTACCTGAAAGGACAGGTAGACTGTTGTCCATTGCGAACTCCACAGAGTTTGTATAATGGTAAAAGCAGTAATGGCGACACCAAAGGTGGACAATGTCCCCATCTGTAAGACCAAAGGTGAAGAGGTTATGTGCCATGCTCCCTCTTTATGGTTTCAGCCAAAAAGCAGAGGAGACTGTAGAGACCTTCAGACTCACCACCAAGACCCTACACTTGGAAGGCAATCATACTCGGCTGCAAGTAATAGCCTATGAGGTCAGCCAAATCCTACAACAGGGACCCCAATGGACCCTATTAAAATGCTTGGGGGGCAGGACAAATTGCTCAAAGTGATCTTCCATGCTGCTTTACCTTCAGCATTTCTCAGAAGAAACTGGGACATGTTTTTTTTTTCCCATGTCAGGAGCAACTTGAGAAACTGAGAGAATTGGCCATCTGCAAGGTTGTTGCCCAGGGGACGCCTGGATGTTTTACCATCCTGTGAGAGGTTTATCTCATGTCCTCATATGAGAAGCTGGAACTGACAGATGGGAGCTCACCCCGCTCCCCAGATTCGAACCACCACCCTTTTGGTCAGCACAAGGGTTAACCAATTGCACCAATGGGCGCTCCAGGACATGTGTGAGCAAGCTACATCCAGTTGCAGTCAAGATGGAAAAGTTGTTGCTGTTAGTGGTATTATTGTTATTTTCAGTCTCCCCATAGGGTCTTTTTTTTTTTTTTTGTCGTGTCAGGAGCGACCTGAGAAACTACAAGTCACTCCTGTTGTGAGAGAATTGGCCGCCTGCAAGGACGTTCCCCAGGGGACGCCCGGATGATTTGATGTTTTATCATCCTTGTGGGAGGCTTCTCTCACGTCCCCGCATGAGGAGCTGGAGCTGATAGAGGGAGCTCATCCACCTCTTCCCAGATTTGAACCTGTGACCTGTCGTTCTTCAGTCCTGCCAGCACAGGGGTTTAACCCACTGCGCCACCAGGGGCTCCTCCATAGGGACTGAAGGCAGCTAACAATAACAACTTCCTTAGTATTACTGGGCGGGGGGGACGGGGACCAATGAGTTAGGAGAAGTGACAGCAGTTTGCTTTTGCCTGAGACTTGATTATTCTACACCAGGGGTCCTCAAACTAAGGCCCGAGGGCCGGATACGGCCCTCCAAGGTGTTTTACCCAGCCCTCACTCAGCGTCAACCTAAGTCTGAAACGACTTGAATGCACACAACAACAACAATCCTATTTCATCAGCCAAAAGCGGACCCACACTTCCCATTGAAATACTAATAAGTTTATATTTGTTAAAATTGTTATTTTAATTATTGTATTATTTGTCTTGTTAAGGGTTTTTTGCAATACAAATAAGATATGTGCAGTGTGCACAGGAATTAATTCATGTTTTTTTCAAATTATAATCCGGCCCTCCAACAGTTTGAGGGACTGTGACCTGGCCCTCTGTTTAAAAGGTTTGAAGACCCCTGTTCTACACTGTAGAATTAATGCAGCTTGATGCCACTTTAGCCACTCTACGGCTCAATGTTACAGAGTCCTGAGAGTTGTAGTTTTACCAGGCCTTTAGCCTTCTCTCGCAAAGACTGCTGGTGCCTCACCAAATTACAATTTCCATTATTCCATTAGCAAATGGAGTCAAATTGCACCGAATCTACAGTGTAGATTAGCGGTTCCCAAACTTTTTTTTTTGACCAGGGACCACTTGACTAGGGACAACTTTGACCAGGGACCACTGTGCTGCCATGCGCTGGGCCTGTAATAATTGATTTTTTAAACAGGACGTGCTCTTTGTGTCCAGCGGGGAGCTGGGGTGCCTCGGGTGAGAGGCCTTCGAGGATTTTCCCATACACAGTCTTTAAAAGGCTTGAAATGTTTAACAAAGTTCTTTATTATTGCTTAGGTCTTCAATAAAACAACAAACACTTCTTGGATCTTCAACAGATTAAACAAATGCTTCTTCACTTGCCCCAAAATGGGCAGGCACCTTGCTTGGAGAACTATTTCTTTCCTTAACAAGGAAAACCCCTTTTTTAACCCCTCCCAGGCAATCTACTGTCTAAGCTTTGCTGATGTGGGTTCTACTACTGGTTCCAATCTGCGTCTTGGGTCCCAAGTAGACCTACCAGTCAAGGCTATGTAGATTCTCCAGCTGGAGTTCTTTGGGTCTGCAAAACTGTTTTCTTCCTAAACTTTAGGACTGTTTCCCTCAGATGCTGTAAAGCTGAGAGGCTGTAAGCTCCCAGCCAGAGCTTTGGGACTGTTTTTCCCGCGTACCTGTCCGAACGTATCTCCTTCTACGTCCCACCTCGGAGTTTAAGATCTGCTGGGGGGGGCCCTGCTCTCGGCCCCACCTTTATCACAAGCGAGACTGGTGGGGACGAGGGACAGGGCCTTCTCGGTGGTGGCCCCTCGCCTGTGGAATGCACTCCCCGGGGAAATTAGGACATCAACATCCCTCCTCTCCTTCAGGAAGAAGCTAAAAACCTGGATGTGGGACCAGGCCTTCGGGTAAGCTGGCAGATGGACAAAGACAACCAATAATGACCAGAGTAGGAAAGGACAATGACAATGCTAAATGGTTTACGGACTTGGATTTGGTGAACACTGACCACAAGATGTTTTATTGCTGCTAGTATACTGTCTGATGGTTTTAATTAGTTATAACTGTGATATTATGTGGTAAATTTGTGTATTGTATAGTGTATTGTATGTTGTAATTGTTAGGCATCGAATTGTGCCTTTTGTAAGCCACCCTGAGTCCCCCTTAGGGGGTTGGGAAGGGCGGGGTAAAAGCACTCCAAATAAATAAATTTCCCAGGAATTTCTGTCCCGGATGCTGTAGGAAATGAAGCTTTTCTACAGATGGAGCTAATCCACGTCCTGTAGCCTAGCTTTCCACTATAAGACTGAACTAAAAATGGCTCCCTCTCTTCCCATGGCCCTGGGGAAAGGGGCGGAACCAAAATTTAACATTGATAGACAGGTGGCTAGCCCTGTGATTGCAAACCAAGGAAAGCCACCTTGTTGCAAATGCATGGAATCTTGGAATATATGCAAACACTCAATAGAAAGAAAATGAAGCTGAGGCTCCTGGTACAGCCGTACCAGCACAACCACTCTCCAACATTAGTACCAAAAGGGTTACAAATCGGTTTTTGGTCAACTTTAGGTTCGGTTTGGTTCTTTGGGGTGCTGATTCAAAAAACTGCATTGGATAGACCACATCAGTTCTAGTTTCTGATACAGAACATATGCCATCCAGTAGTCACCATCTGCTCGCCCACAGAAAACCACATTTAATAACCTAGAGCCACGGACCTGATTTTAGTTTTCTACCGTGACCCACGGGTTGGAAACCCCTGGTGTAGATGCACCCGGAGTCTACGGAGAAGGGCAAGGTTCAGCTTTCTCCTGCTACTAAGTTAATTGAGTTCGGCAACTTGGACTCAGTTTTGCGGAATTAATTTAGTTCGGCAACTTGGACTCAGCTTTGCAGAATCTGATACATGGCAAGTTGAGGACAAAGGGAGAAAATGGGAGAAGGAAAAAAGTATCTTTGATATTTTTAAAGTTCCTGCCAAACTTGGGACAAGTGGAAGGCATGAAGGGAACAATAATGTCTAGTTTGAGCCTGCAAGGAAAGAGATCCAACCCAAGACTCACATTGTTTTTCTTCAGGAAAGTAATGACTATAGGTTTAAAACTGAGACTAAGCGTATTCTTTCAAGAGAAGAACGTCTTAATTACATGCCAAGGAAAAGCTAGTAGAATAGCTGGTGTTTACCTTGTGAATCCAGTGCAGATACAACTGTTGAGTGTTTGTCAGCAGGCACACTGCTAGGATCTATAAAAGCATTCAGAGATGATGTGTTATAACGTAGCCAAAGGTCATTGCAACCTTTCATCATATCACAGCACTTTAGCCAATGACTGTTAAAAATTCGGGTTTTTAAAAGTTCATTAAATTTCATTTCAACAATATAGTAACAACTATGAAAAGAAAAAAAATGTAAACATACAAATAAAAATATAAAACACAAACAATAGATACAAATATCTATTAGTCATTGGCCTAAAATTTGTCCCATTAGTTTGATTAGTGTTTCCATTTTGTTCCGTCCATTCGGATGGCACGAAATGGAAGGCCTATCCTGGAACGAAAATGCAATCAATACGAAAGACAGGCAAGAGCGGGTACCAGCTCCAAGCCTGCTTTTTGGATCAATTGCCTGGGGCCTGGCAGCGCCTGCAACTGAACGCTGAGTAAGGAGCGCTCCTTACTCAGTGCTTGGCTGCAGGCCCTCTGAGATCTGGGTGCATAGACCCAAAGCCTGCACCCTTAGGCCAAAAGAAAATGGATCTTTCGGCGCTGAAAACAAAAAAACAAATATCTGACTTCCCGATTTTCAGAAGTTCAGACGAAAATAGACCAGGGGCCCACTGAGAGCCGGGGCACAAAATGAATCAAGGTAAGTCCCGAATGCACATAATTAGTAACTATGCAATATTTTAGAGAAAAAACAATTTAATAAGAAATCACTTTCCTACTACTAGCGCAGATAGACTACAAGCAGAGGCATAACACCATTGCTCAGACGATTCCTTGGAACTTGTGACACAAATACCATCTGCCTGACAAAGAACTGGTGGGATCACAAGCCGGCAAAAGTTACAGAAAATGAACACGTCAAGCTACTCTGGGACTTCCGAATTCAGACAGACAGAGTTTTGGAGCACAATACTCCTGATCTCACGATCATGTTAAAAAACAAAGTATGGATCAATGTATTGTTGAAGGCTTTCATGGCCGGAATCACTGGGTTGTTGTAGGTTTTCCTGTGGCCATGTTGTAGAGGCATTTTCTCCTGACATTTCGCCTGCATCTATGGCAAGCATCCTCAGAGGTAGTGAGGTCTGTTGGAATTAGGAAAAAAGGGTTTATATATCTGTGGAATGACCAGGGTGGGACAAAGGACTCTTGTCTGCTGGAGCTAGGTGTGAATGTTTCAACTGACCACCCTGATTAGCATTTGATTGCCTGGCAGTGCCTGGGGCAATCTTTTGTTGAGAGGTGATTAGATGTCCTTGTTTGTTTCCTCTCTGTTGTTGTGCTGTTCTAATTTTAGAGTTTTTTTTAATCCAGGTAGCCAGATTTTGTTCATTTTCATGGTTTCCTCTTTTCTGTTGAAATTGTCCACATGCTTGTGGATTTTTGGAAAGTATGGATCGTCGATGTTGCAATCCCAGGGGACAACAGGATTGAAGAGAAACAGCTGGAAAAGCTGACACGACAGGAGGATTTAAAGATCGAACTGCAAAGACTCTGGCACAAGCCAGTCAAGGTGGTCCCAGTGGTGATCGGCATACTGGGTGCAATGCCTAAAGTCCTTGGCCTGCACTTAAACACAAAATTACCATCTGTCAGCTGCAGAAGGCCACCCTACTGGGATCTGCACGCATTATTCGCCAATACATCACACAGTCCTAGACACTTGGGAAGTGTCCGACGTGTGATCCTATGCAACAACCAGCAGTGTGATCTTTTCTGCTGTGGACTCATTTAGTTAGTTCTGTTTCAAATAATAATTTATATTCCGAGGGACTCAGGGCGGATTCCAAACAACAATACATCCATACTAACAAAATTTAAACAACCCGACATATAAACACAAAATTATGACTTTACAAATAAAATTAAATAAAACCACAGCCTGTTACAACAGACATAAGACAAAACATCAAACATTGAACAGAAACAAAATTTCCCAGTTCCATGGGGCAAAAGCTAACACTTTGCTTACCTGCTCAAATAAGCTAGGGATTGAAACGGGAATATTTTATACACAAAGTATGTGTTTTGTCCCTATGGCAGCCAGCTATCTGTTCTCATAAGGGATCAAAAGCTTGTCCCTGTAAGATTGGTATTTGTCCCTTATCACGAGTTTCTCAATAAAAAGGGCAGGACTCACCATTAAGAAAGAAAGGTAGGAGAGGATGAACGAACATATTATTAGGAGGAAAACAGACCACTGAAACCAGAAGCCCATGTTGTCAAAGCTGTACCTAAAGATTTAACAAAACAAAACAAAAATCACATATAAGATGAGAAGTGACAGTGAAATAAGCAATTGTATAAGCAATTGAGTTGGTTGGGAAGTTTCTGAGAGTTGTCTTCCAAAGTGTAATATTTGCAAAAAATTGCAACTTTGCAAATATTGCAAATCTATATAAATAAAAATGTAATGTCAGTTTGTGGGATTAACATAACTCAACCCAATGTATGTCCTTCACTAAAAAAAAATGATTTTGTCATTTGGAAGTTGTAGTTGCCAGGATTTATAGTTCACCTACAATCAAAGAACATTCTGAACCCTACCAATGATGGAATTGAACCAAACTTAGCACACAGTTCTCCCATGACCAACAGAAAATACTGGAAGGGCTTGGTGGGCATTGACCTTGAGTTTGGGAGTTGTAGTTCACCTCCAGAGATCACTGTGGACTCAAACAATGATGGATCTGGACCAAACTCTACAAGAATACTCAATATGCCCAAATGTGAACACTGGTGGAGTTTGGGGAAAATAGAATCTTGACATTTAGGAGTTGTAGTAGCTGGGATTTATAGTTCACCTACAATCAAAGAGCATGCCGAACTCCACCAATGATGGAATTGAACGAAATTGAACCAAATGAACCAAACGCTTGAAGAGTTTGATGGGCATTGACCTTGAGTTTGGGAGTCATAGTTCACCTACATCCAGAGAGCACTGTGGACTCAAACAATGATGGATCTGGATCAAACGTGGTGCGGATATTCCATATGCCCAAATATGGACACAGATGGTGTTTGGGGGAAATAGACCTTGACATTTGGGAGTTGTAGTTACTGGGATGTATAGTTCACCTACAATCAAAGAGCATTACTTTATTTTCCAGCTCACCAGCCTGGGCCACAGCAACGCATGGCAAGGGACAGCTAGTATAATATATTATTTGCTCTGTGATAACCCAACTTCCAGGATGTAGCTATAGAAAGAGGGGGAAATTAGGGCACTTTATCCCCAAATAAGACACCTCTCACCCCAGTCATGAAACTTATCCATTTAAATGGTCATTACTGTAACCCAAATCACACATTGTGCAACCATCCCCACTTGTACAGAGCCAGAATGTCAAATCTGTGGTGCTTAAGCCTCTCTCAGTGTTTTTAAATTGAGGCTGGATGGCTACCTGTTGGGAGAGCTTTGACTGTGCATTCCTGCCTGGCAGGTGGGGGTTTGACTAGATGCCCTTTGCGGATCCCTTACAACTGTCGTCAAGTATAGACCGCCTGGGAGTCCAGTGGAGTCTCCTCCTCTGGAGGTTATTGAATTGATGTGATGTGTGGATTGAATGAAATTGTATGATTGGGGTCTGGCTAAGGGCCTATTAAGGCTTGGCTAAACTGAAGACACCATCCTAAGAAGATTGGGGCCTAAAATGACATTATGGAAAAGGTGAAGATTGACTGTGGCATGAAAAGTGCTGAACCGCTGACAATTACAGACCTGGGAACTTTTTGGTGTAAACAGTAGGTTTGGTTGATCCAAAAAATGGTGTAATAATAAATTAATAAATTAAAATTTCTTTGATCCCACCCCCAACAGTTCCTTAAGAGTGCCAATTAACTGAGGGACCTTCCACATAGCCATATAACCCAGAATATCAAGACAGATATCCACAATATCAGCTTTGAACCGGATTATCTGAGTCCACACTGTCATATAATCATGTTCAATGTGGATTTTATACAGCTGTGGGAAAGGGGCCTGAAAGTCCACTATGTAATGATCTTATCAGTGGGAAAGGCAACAAGACCTTTCCTGACAAGGGTCCTTTTCACGTAAAGAGTTCCACCTACTCGTCAAAGGCGTAGTAGTCATTCTTCGTTTGACTCCAGAGGTATGTAAAGATGAGCCACAAGGAGAAGGTGGTGATCAGCAGCATCAAAAAGATGCCCTCTGCCTGCAAGCAAGAATCAGAGGAAACGATCATTGTATTTACGGTATTTCTTCGATTATAAGACCCATCCTAATTTCAGTACCAACAACAACAATATATAAGGTGTTGTTGTTCATTCGTTCAGTCGTCATGGACCTCACGGACCAGCCCACGCCAGAGCTCCCTGTCGGCCGTCACCACCCCCAGCTCCTTCAAGGTCAGTCCAGTCACTTCAAGGATGCCATCCATCCATCTTGCCCTTGGTCGGCCCCTCTTCCTTTTGCCTTCCACTTTCCCCAGCATCATTGTCTTCTCCAGGCTTTGCTGTCTCCTCATGATGTGGCCAATGTACTTCAACTGTGTCTCTAGTATCCTGGAGGATGGACTGGTTGGATCTTCTCGCAGTCCAAGGCACTCTCAGAACTTTCCTCCAACACCACAGCTCAAAAGCATCTCCCTTCCTTCGCTCAGCCTTCCCTAAGGTCCAGCTCTCACATCCGTAGGTTACTACAGGGAATACCATGTCTTTGACTAGGCAATGGATCTTTGTTGCCAGTCTGATGTCTCTACACTTCACTATTTTACCGAGATTGGACATTGCTCTCCTCCCAAGAAGGAAGCGTCTTCTGATTTCCTGGCCACAATCTGCATCTGCAGTCATCTTTGCGCCTAGAAATACAAAGTCTGTCACGGCCTCCACATTTTCTCCCTCTACTTTCCAGTTGTCAATCATTCTTGTTGCCATGATCTTGGTTTTTTACACCTGCGATTCTAAGATGCACCCTGTTCTGTCACGCACTGGGCCTGTAATAATTGTCTTTTGAAATAGCACGTGCACCTTGTGCCCAGAGGGAAGCCAGGGCACCACAAAAGAGGCCCTCAAGGATTTTTCTGAAGAAATGGTCTTTAGATGGCTTGAAAAGTTAAACAAAGTCCTTTATTATTGAACAAATTAAACAGATACTTTTCAAATCTTCATTGAGTCAAACAAATGGTTCAAGGCTTTAAATCAACTGGTGGCTTCCTTAATCTTGTCCACAAGGGACAGGCAACTGTCTTTGTTAATTGTTCTTATACTTTGAGAGGAAAACCCTTTTTTAACCTCTCCCAGGCTGTCTGTTATCTAAGTTTTGTTGGTGTGGGATCTACTACCGATTCCAAACTGCGTCTTGGTACCGAGTAAACCTACCAGACAAAGCTTGTAGATTCTCCAGCTGGAGTTCTTTGGGTCTGTAAAGCTGTTTTCCCTCTGGAATTTCTTTAAGACTTTAGGGCTGTTTCCCTCAGATGCTGTAAGGCTGAGAGGCTGCAAGCTCCCAGCCAGAGCTTTGGGAATTTTCCCCCGGAATGTCTTGAGAAATGAAGCTTTTCTGCAGGTGAAGCTTGTCCACGTCCTCTAACTTAGCTTTCCTCACTAAGACTAACTAAAAATGGCCCCCTCTTCCCTTCCATTCTCCCTGGGAGAAGGGATGGATCCAGGGGCGGCTCGTCCATTACATGAAGTAAGCGGTCGCAGAACACTTTTTTTTGCCAGGGGCTCAGAGGCGCCTCTGTAAATGCCCCTCGACCGCCACTTGAGGAGCGCCCCCTCAGCTCACAACAGCCCTAGCAGTCCGGGGGGAGCCTCGGCTTTCTTGCCTCGCTGCCGGGCGATCCTCTTCCCAAAGGGGCCGGGCCCTTGAGCCTCCTAGCCCCTCTCGTTCCTGCTCCACCTGGCCACCGGGTGCGCAAGCAGAGCTGGCACTCAATTGTTCTCCATGTTCGATCCCTTCCCCATGACCGGCTCCCTTTCCTGATCCCCCAGTGCTCCACCCGCCTCCTCTCCTCTCCCCAATCCGCAGGTGGGCCAAGGGGCGGAGCCGTCACACCTGGCCCGCTTCAGGTCCAGAGGCATGTCTGAAGACCCCAGTGTACGTACCAAAAGTCGCCTCTTCTCCTGACTTTCTCTTCAGCCATTGGGACCAAGAGAGAGAGAGAGAGAGCCCCTCCGGCTGGAGGTATCTCCCACCTCCGCTCCCTCCTTTGTTTTTGCGCCCACCTTCAGGAAAGGTGGGCATCTCCACCTCTCTGTCTCTCTCTCTCTCTCTGGTCCCAATGGCTGAGGAGAAAGTCAGGAGAAGAGGTGACTTTTGGGGCACCAGCCTCCGGACCCAAAGCGGGCCAGGCAAGGGAGCAAGTGCGGCAAGTGTAGTTACTGGGATGTATAGTTCACCTACAATCAAAGAGCATTCTGAACTCCACCAATGATGGAATTGAACCAAATATGGCACACAGAACTCCCACGACGAACAGAAAATATATATCAATGTTTGGTTGGGGGGGGGGCAAAATACTGTTTGCTTACTGTTGAAAATTACCTAGGGCCACCTCTGGGCAGATCCAAACTTAACAATGATCGACAGGCGGCTTGCCTTATGACTGCAAACCACCTTTTTGCAGAATCCCTGAAATTTTGGAATGCATGCAAACACTAAATAGAAAGAAAATAAAGTTGGAGCTCCTGGTACAGACGTACCAGCACACACCCCATGTTAGAATCAGATTGGAACCTCAATCAGTGGCTGAAACCAGATGAGAAACTCCCTTCTGGGCACACAGAAGACAGGGCAACTTGGAAGGCACTGAACAGACTGTGCTCTGGTACCATGAGATACACAGAGCCAATCTTAAGAAATGGGGTTACGAAGTGGAGTCCATGGCATGCGAATGTGGAGAATAGCAAAACACAGACCACTTGGTACAATGCAACCTAAGCCCTGCCACATGCACAATCGGGGACCTTCTTACAGAAAAACCAGAGGCACTTCAAGTAGCCAGCTTCAGGCCAAAGGAAATTTAGTATAATGCCAAGTTTTTAACTTTGTGATTTTTCAATACTTTTTTTTCATGTCAGGAATGACATAAGAAACTGCAAGTCGCTTCTGGTGTGAGAGAATTGGCTGTCTGCAAGGATGTTGTCCAGGGGACACCCGGATGTTTTGATGTTTTACCATCTTTGTGGGAGGCTACCCTCATGTCCCTGCATGGGGAGCTGGAGCTGACAGAGGGAGCTCAATCCACTCTCCCTGGATTCAAACCACTGTCCAGTCCTGCTGGCACAAATGTTTAACCCACTGCGCCACCGTGGGCTTTCGATACATTATAGCTGTATTCTGAATTTGCTAAATAAATAAATAAATTGGGGAGGGGGGGTCTGATTTCTCAATAACAGTAAAGTATGCCCAAGCCACTCCATTAAATCCCAAAAGTCCATATTTACCACGTTGCAGCAGGACTTCCCCGGCCTCACTCTGTTCCGCTCGTACCGCTTCCACCGACCACTGTAGAATCCCGACAGGCAGGAAACGAAGGGCTCATTTTCGTAATTCTGTGCCTGAAAACGGAAGTGACCTTTGGGCTTCACTCTGCGGTTCTTTTTGATGGTGATCGGCCCGTCTTCCATTGGTGGATCTTCTCGTCTAAACGACCCTCAAGCAGGAAAGTCCAAAGAGGCAAAGGATTCGGAGATGGAGCAGCCCTATGAAAAGAGCAAACATGGGGAGGAAACGACAATGGACAGAAATATAGTATAGGTTGAGTTTCCCTTATGCAAAGTGTTTGGGAGCAGAAATATTTATTTATTTATGTATTTACTAGCGGTCCCCTGCCAGGCATTGCTGTGGCCTAGTCTGGTGATCTGGAAAATAAAGTAATGAGAAAGTGTTGGTTTCTAATATATGTAATGTCTTGATGTTTGTGGGTAAACAGTATTTCTTGCTGTTTCTTTGTCAGTGTCGATGTGGAGATTGTCTAGTTTGCCTACTCGGGAACATGCAACATAGAATTGTCCTACTTTAGGGGTCCCTTTCAAATCTATGATACTATATCTATGGGCTTGGGACAGTTTTTTGATAACGCTTTTCCTTGCTTCCACCTTGTTTCCTTGTGTTTTCTAACCCTGTGATTTTGAAGCAGTTTGCTTGAATGTTCTGTTATCCCAGATTATATACCAGGATAATCCGGATTATTTGCTAAGTTACGTTTTTTGTACAGCAATTTGCTACAGACTTTAAGTTCTTGATAGAACTTCTCAGTGGTGGCCCCCCCGGCTGTGGAACACCCTCCCTGTCGACATCAGACAGGCGCCCTCCCTTATGGCTTTTCGTAAGAGCTTAAAGACCTGGCTATTCGAGAAGGCATTTAATTGAGACCCACACGAATCTGGTAATGACATTTGGAACGGACTATGGATTATGAGATTGGCTATGATTCTATGTTGTGATGGCGCGGATCTATTAGTGTGATTTAGATTAATGTGTAATTCGGTTGTTGTTGTTGTTATATTGTATGTTTTTGTAGACTGTTTTTACATGTTGTACACCGCCGCGAGTCGCCCCAGGGCTGAGAGCGGCGGTCAACAAATGAAGTAAATAAATAAATAAATAAATACACTGAATTAAGTGCTTCTAGCTATTTTTGTTGTTATAATAATAACATAATATAATAATATAATATAATATTCAATAATAATATAATATATAATATAATAATATAATATACAATACTATAATATAATAGTATTATAATAATATAATATAATATAATATAATATTATTATATTATTATTATTATATTATGGCATGTAAATCCCCATGTCTCAAGTTATGCATGAATTCTGATACATAATCATAGAATCATAGAATCAAGAGTTGGAAGAGACCTCATGGGCCATCCAGTCCAACCCCCTGCCAAGAAGCAGGAATATTGCATTCAAATCACCCCTGACAGATGGCCATCCAGCCTCTGTTTAAAAGTTTCCAAAGAAGGAGCCTCCACCACACTCCGGGGCAGAGAGTTCCACTGCTGAATGGCTCTCACAGTCAGGAAGTTCTTCCTCATGTTCAGACGGAATCTCCTCTCTTGTAGTTTGAAGCCATAGTTCCGCGTCCTAGTCTCCAGGGAAGCAGAAAACAAGCTTGCTCCCTCCTCCCTGTGGCTTCCTCTCACATATTTATACATGGCTATCATATCCCCTCTCAGCCTTCTCTTCTTCAGGCTAAACATGCCCAGCTCCTTAAGCCGCTCCTCATAGGGCTTGTTCTCCACACCCTTTATCATTTTAGTTGCTCTCCTATTCCTGCATGGCTCGATATTGGTTCGAAGCTAATTTAAATACGAATTCTTAACGACTTTAGAAACTAACGAACACGATCAACCAAGCCTAATACATATGTGTGTGTGAATGGCTGGATGGCCCTTTGTCGGGGGGGCTTTGAATATGTTTTCTTGCCCTGGTGAAAGGAGTTGGACTGGATGGCCTTAAGGCAGCATTTCTCAACCTGGGAAGTCAAGACCCTGGGGGGGGGGGGTCACCAGGGAGGTGGTACTATATCTGTCATAAACATATGTGTGTGAATCTATATATATAAATTTCCTCCTGGCGTCGTATGGCGAAACAAAACTCAAAAACCCCCCAACGAAACGCCACCAAACTTCCCATGCCCCAAGGGCAACCAACAAGGTACAAACTAATCCACTCAGAAATCAAAAACACACAACAACAACCACAATAAACGACAAAGCAACTGAGCATGCGCACTGGCGCAAACTCCCTGGCGCGGACACACATGGCCCCACACCCTCCCCCCCGGCGCGGCACACACACAGGCACGCGCACGGCCCCTCCCCCCCCCCGGCGCGGCACACAAACACACACGCGTGCCCCCTCTCCCACCCGGCGCGGCACACACGCGCGCACACCCCCCACCCCACCCGGCGCGGCACACACGCGCGCGCACGCGCCCCCTCTCCCCCCTCCGGCGCGGCACACACACACATGCACACACACGCGCGCGCGCGCCCCCTCACCCCCCCCGGCGCGGCACACACACACATGCACACACACGCACGCGCGTGCCCCCTCACACCCCCCGGCGCGGCACACACACACATGCACACACATGCGCGCACGCGCCCCCTCACACCCCCCGGCGCGGCACACACACACATGCACACACACGCGCGCGCGTGCCCCCTCACACCCCCCCCGGCGCGGCATACACACACATGCACACACACGCGCGCGCGTCCCCCTCACACACCCCGGCGCGGCACACGCGCGTGCGCGCGCCCCCCCCTCTCCCCCCTCCGGTGCGGCACACGCACGCACGCGCGCCCGCGCGCCCCCTCACTCCCCTGGCGCGGCACACACGCGCGCGTGTGCGCCCCCTCTCCCCCCCGCGCGGCACACACGCGCGCGCGCGCCCCCATCCCCCCTCCCCTCCTCACGTTACCTCCAAGCCACGCCCCCTTCTAAACCCATCCCCCCCTCCCCTCCTCACCTTACCCCCAAGCCACGCCCCTTCTAAACCCATCCCCCCTCCCCTCCTCCCACCTTACCCCCAAGCCACGCCCCTTCTAAACCCATCCCCCCTCCCTCCTCACGTTACCTCCAAGCCACGCCCCCTTCTAAACCCATCCCCCCTCCCCTCCTCCCTCCTCACCTTACCCCCAAGCCACGCCCCTTCTAAACCCATCCCCCCTCCCACCTCCCTCCTCACATTACCTCCAAGCCACGCCCCCTTCTAAACCCATCCCCCCTCCCCTCCTCCCTCCTCACCTTACCCCCAAGCCACGCCCCTTCTAAACCCATCCCCCCTCCCCTCCTCCCACCTTACCCCCAAGCCACGCCCCTTCTAAACCCATCCCCCTCCCCACGTTACCTCCAAGCCACGCCCCCTTCTAAACCCATCCCCCCTCCCCTCCTCCCTCCTCACCTTACCTCCAAGCCACGCCCCCTTCTAAACCCATCCCCCCTCCCCCCCTCACCTTACCCCCAAGCCACGCCCCTTCTAAACCCATCCCCCCTCCCCTCCTCCCACCTTACCCCCAAGCCACGCCCCTTCTAAACCCATCCCCCTCCCCACGTTACCTCCAAGCCACGCCCCCTTCTAAACCCATCCCCCCCCCCTCCTCCCTCCTCACCTTACCTCCAAGCCACGCCCCCTTCTAAACCCATCCCCCCTCCCCTCCTCCCTCCTCACCTTACCTCCAAGCCACGCCCCCTTCTAAACCCATCCCCCCTCCCCTCCTCCCTCCTCACCTTACCTCCAAGCCACGCCCCCTTCTAAACCCATCCCCCCCTCCCTCCTCACGTTACCTCCAAGCCACGCCCCCTTCTAAACCCATCCCCCCTCCCCTCCTCCCTCCTCACGTTACCTCCAAGCCACGCCCCCTTCTAAACCCATCCCCCTCCCCTCCTCCCTCCTCACCTTACCCCCAAGCCACGCCCCTTCTAAACCCATCCCCCCTCCCCTCCTCCCTCCTCACGTTACCTCCAAGCCACGCCCCCTTCTAAACCCATCCCCCCTCCCCCCCTCCCTCTACCCTTCTCACGTTACCTCCAAGCCACGCCCCCTTCTAATCTGTCAAGGAAGAAGCATAGAATCATAGAATCAAAGAGTTGGAAGAGACCTCATGGGCCATCCAGTCCAACCCCATTCTGCCAAGAAGCAGGAATATTGCATTCAAATCACCCCTGACAGGAGAGAAAGAGGGAGGGAAAGAAAGAAGGAAGGAAGGAATGAGGTAGAAAAGGAAGAAAGGAGAGACAGAGGGAGGGAAAGCAAGAAGGAAGGAATGAGGTAGAAAAGGAAGAAAGGAGAGAAAGAGGGAGGGAAAGAAAAAGGGGGAGGAAGGAAAGTTAGAGAAAGAAGGAAGGAGAGAAGGAAAGAAAAAAGGGACAGAAGGAAAAGAGGGAGGGAAGGAAGGGGATAAAATGGAGAGAAAGAGGGAGGGAAAGAAAGGAGGAAAGAGAGAAGGAAGAAAAGAGACACAGCAGAAGAGAAAGAAAAAGGGGGAAGGAAGGAAAGCGATAGAGAAGGAAGGAAGGAGAGAAGGAAAGACGGGAAGGAAGGAAGGAAACAGGGAGTGAAGGAAGGAGGGAAGGAAGGGGAGATAGGGGGAAGGTTGGCCACAGCAACGCGTGGCGGGTACAGCTAGTCATATATATATTTATCTATATCTATGGCTGGATGGCTCTTTGTCAGGAGGGCTTTATGTTTTCTTGCTATAGTGAAGGGAGTTGGACTGGGTGGTCTTAAGGCAGCATTTCTCTACCTGGGGTTTGGGACCCCTGGGGGAGGGGTTGTGAGGGGGTGTCAGAAGGGTTACCAAAGACCACCAGAAAACACAGTATTTTCTGTTGGTCATGGGGGTTCTGTGTGGGAAGTTTGCCCCAATTCGTTGGTGGGGTTCAGGATGCTCGATTGTAGGGGAACTATAAATCCCAGTAACTGCAACTCCCAAATGTCAGGTCTATTTCCCCCAAACTCCATCTGTGTTTATATTTGGGCATATTGAATATTCGTGCCAAGTTTGGTCCAGATCCATCATTGTTTGAGTCCACAGTGCTCTCTGGATGTAGGTGAACTACAACTCCAAAACCCTTCTAGTGTTTTCTGTTGGTCAGGGGAGTCCTGTGTGCCAAGTTTGGTTGAATTCCATCGTTGGTGGAGTTCAGGATGCTCTTTGATTATAGGTGAACTATAAATCCCAGCAACTACAACTCCCAAATGACAAAATCATTTTTTGAGTGATGGTCACTCCTTGTGTTGTGAGACGTTTTGTTGCCAAATTTGGTGTGATTTTGTTCATTGGTTCTTTTGTTTTTAAGGTACTCATTATGCACAGAGCATTTAGATAGATAGATAGATAGATAGATAGATAGATAGATAGATAGATAGATAGATAGAGCGGTAGCATTGGCTGCAATTCGATGCCACAATAACAAAGCACCAGTATAAAACATAAATACATAAAAAGTAAAAACAGTAACAATTAGTTATATCATCACACAATCACATAATCACATATCTGTTTCCAAATTATCATAACAGTCATCAAGACCAGTTCCATGTTCAAAGTGCTGCTACACCCACTAACCAAAAGCCTGGTTCCAAAACCACGATTTTAGTTTTTTTCCTGTAGGAAAGGAAGGAGGACGCCAATCTAACCTCGCTAGGGAGCGAATTCCACAAGCGGGGAGTCACCACCAAGAAGGCCCTGTCCCTCATCCCCACCAGACGCGTTTGCGAAGCTGGTGGGACCGAGAGCAGGGCCTCCCCAGCAGATCTTAGACTACGAGGTGGAATGTATTTTGGATTTTGGGTAATTTTGCATGTTTACATATACATACAGATAACTTGGAGATGGGACTAATTCTAAACACGAAATTGACCAGTGTATCATATATCCTTTATACATATAGACTGAATGTTGTGAGTCAGCATTCTGACACCATACCTACTACTAGTAGTAGGAGAAGAAGAAGGAGTGATGCAGAAACAGAGGAGAATCAGCGCCAGCTGAAACGCATTCGTGACATCTTTCTGGCTTCCAGTGATGAAGAAGACTTTGCACCTCAACTGCTGTTTAAGACAATCTGTGTTCTGTGGGTCACGACACTGAAGGTGATTTCATACAATATTTTAATAGTTTTATGCATGAAACAAAGTTTGCAAACTCTCAGAAAGCAAAAGTATCACTATATCAACCACACATATGGATGATTTTGGAATGGTTTGGATTTGGGATAAGGGATGCTCAACTTATTAACAGATATGCACAGCATACAAGAGCATACACAGATTTTGATATCTATTAGGATACCTGGAACCAGATGCCAATGGATACCAATGGTCAATGTGCAACACTATGCAGCATTATTATTATTAGTAGTAGTAGTAGTCGTAGTAGTAGTCGTAGTAGTAATAATAATAGGGAAGCCCATACTCTTCAACATTTCACAATGTTTGACTGCAATGGCTCACTGCTATCAGATCCCGAGATACGTAGTTTGGTGAGGCATCAGCATTCTTTGACAGAGAAGGCTAAAGTAAAGATAAAGGTTTCACCTGACATTAAGTCTAGTCGTGTCCGACTCTGGGGCGGGGGTGCTCATCTCTATTTCTAGGCCGAAGAGCTGGCGTTGTCCATAGACACCTCCAAGGTCATGTGCCCAGCATGATAGCATAATGCACCATTACCTTCCCACAGTACCTATTAATCTACTCACATTTGCATGTTTTTGAACTGTTAGGTTGGCAGAAGCTGGGTCTAACAGTGGGTGCTCACCCTGCTCCCTGGATTCGAGCCGCCAACTTTTCGGTCAGCAAGTTTAGCAGCTCGGTGGTTTAATCTGCTGTGCCACCACAGGGCCCTGTTATTATTACTCTCCCTGTGGACATCAGACTGGCGCCCTCCCTTATGACATTCCGCAAGAGACTAAAGACGTGGTTGTTTGAGAAGGCGTTTGAGTAAATGCTGCAACAATTGGCAATGACGATTGGAACGGAACATGGATAACGAGATTTGGATTGTGATTCAATGATGAGACGTCGCGAATGATTTAGTGTAATTGTATTATTGATAGTGATGTTGTTTATTGTTGTTTGTGATATTGCTTATGTTGCAAATTGTACCTGTTTTTATATGTTGTACACCGCCGTGAGTCGCCCTAGGGCTGAGAACGGCGGTCTACAAATGCAGTAAATAAAATAAATAAATAAATAAATAAATATATCTTGTAAGCTGTTGTTTGAGGTGAGAGGCTTGAATTATTATTAATAATAATAATAATAATAATTGAAAAGTTGGCGACAGATCCCAAATGTAAACTCTGCAAGGAAGCAGATGAAACAATAGATCACATTTTCAGCTGCTGCAAGAAGATTGCACAGACAGACTACAAGCAGAGACACAACACCATTGCTCAGATGATTCATTGGAACTTGTGCCACAAATACCATCTGCCTGTGACAACTAACTGGTGGGATCACAAGCCGGAAAAAGTTACAGAAAATGAACACGTCAAACCCCTCTGGGACTTCCGAATTCAGACAGAAAAAGTTTTGGAGCATAATACTCCTGACCTCACAGTCGTGTTAAAAAACAAAGTATGGATTGTCGATGTTGCAATCCCAGGTGACAGCAGGATTGAAGAGAAACAACTGGAAAAGCTGACACGATATGAGGATTTAAAGATCGAACTGCAAAGACTGTGGCACAAGCCAGTCAAGGTGGTCCCAGTGGTGATCGGCACACTGGGTGCAGTGCCTAAAGACCTTGGCCTGCACTTAAACACAATCGGCACTGACAATATAACCATCTGCCAGCTGCAAAAGGCCACCCTACTGGGAATTGTCCGACGTGTGATCCAATACAACAGCCAGCAGAGTGATCTTCTCTGCTGTGGTCTCATCTTGTTGTGTTTCTAATAATAATAATAATAATAATAATAATAAATAATAATAATAATCGAAAATACATCACACAGTCTTAAACGCTTTGGAAAGTGTTCAATTTGTGATTTTGTGATACGAAATCCAGCACAGATATCTCGCTTGCTGTGTCATGCTGTGTTTTGTGTCAGTAAAATAATAATAATAATAATAATAATAATAATAATAATAATAATAATATCATCCCACTTTCCTCTCTTAACCTAGATTTAAGTAGACAAGCGCAAAGTGTCGCTTCCATTTCCACGATATAATTCAAATATGGAACAAAAATGTTTGATGACGTTAACATACCTTTCAAGAACTTGGTTATATCCCCTGCCCCTAACATGACCTACCTTGAACACTGCAGATCCCAAAATCTCGGTGATTCTTCCTGCGGGAAGCACAGCATCTCTGTATCCATAGGCTACTGGATGGGCCTCAACTGCCATGGAATTCTCTATCTCCATCCTTCTTTCGATGGAACAAGAATGGCCACTTCCGCAACTTCCACAGCGATAATCAATACTCAATTTTTGCTACTAATAGTCAATCTGTTGTATTTTTCTAAGCAGTTGGTGAGTCTCCTTCCTTTGGTTTTTCTCCCTCCCTCCTTGTCATCACATTTGTTTGGCTGTCTTTCGCCTGTCTCCAGTTTCCAGATTTCTATGCTGGTTTGCTCATATTATGTTACTGGGATTGTTGTTTGGCAATAGCTTTACCAACGTGTTGGAGTCACAATCTAAAATTAGTGTTGCCATAGTTCAAGCTGGGGTGGGCTCCTGTGCCTTTAATGCTCTTAGGTAGAAAAGAGAATTTAAGATGGCATTGCTTGTTTGTTTTTTTAATGTTGTGTGCTGTGTTTGTTTCCTGCCTTGATCCATTTTGAGAAATAAATAATAATATTATAATAATTATTATTATAATATCTTGTTTGCTGTGTGCTAATCTTGTTGTGTATCTAATAATAATAATAATAATAATAATAATAATAATAGGATTTAACGATTGAACTGCAAAGACTCTAGCACAAGCCAGTAAAGGTGGCTCCAGTGGTGATCGGCACACTGGGTAAAGTGCCTAAATACCTTGGCCTGGACTTAAAAACAATCAGCGCTGACAAAATTACCATCTGCCAGCTGCAAAAGGCCACCCTACTGGGACCTACATGCATTATTCGCCGATATATCCCACAGTTTTGACCTACAAAACCCTATACGGTTCCGGCCCAGTGTATCTGTCCGAATGGATCTCCCTCTACGTCCCACCTCGGAGTTTAAGATCTTCTGGGGAGGCCCTGCTCTCAACCCCGCCTCTATCACAAGTGAGATTGGCGGGGACGAGGAGCAGGGCCTTCTCGGTGGTGGCCCCTCACCTGTGGAATTCACTCCCCGGGGAAATTAGATCAGCGACATCCCTCCTTTCCTTTAGGAAAAAATTGAAAACATGGATTTGGGACCAGGCATTCGGACAATCTGGCAGATAAAGAAAGGACTTTGATGATGGACAGGAATTGACTAAGTGGAATGGAAATATGGAACTCTGAAAGACGAACGCTGAGCATGAGATTAGTTTTATTGATTTGTTTTTAACTTGATAATTGTTTTAATTGCTGTTTTGTATGTATGTGTATTTTGTGTAGGCATCGAATTGTGCCTTTTTGTAAGCCGCCCTGAGTCCCCCCTCGGGGGTTGAGAAGGGCGGGGTAGAAGTACTCGAAATAATAATAATAAATAACAGTCCTAGGCACTTGGGAAGTGTCCAACATGTGATCAAATACAAAAGTCAGCAGAGTGATCTTGTTTGCTGTGTACTAATCTTGTTATGTATCTAATAATAATAATAATAATAATAATAATAATAATAATAATAATAATAATAATAATAACACTTATGTCACAAGTACCACCTGCCAGTAGTAAAGAAGTTGTGGGATCATAAACCTGCAAAGATAGGGAAAATGAACACGCAAAAATACTATGGGACTTTCGAATCCAGACTGACAGAGTTTTGGAACACAATACACCAGACATCATGATTGTGGAAAAGAAAAAAGTTTTGATTATTGATGTCGCCATACCGGGTGACAGTTGCATTGAGGAAAAACAACAGGAAAAACTCAGCCGTTATCAAGGCCTCAAAATCGAACTGCAAAGTTTTGGAACAGAATGCACCAGACATCACGATTGTGAAAAAGAAAAAAGTCTGGATTATTGATGTCACCATACCAGGTGACAGTCACATTGAGGAAGAATAACAGGAAAAACTCAGCTGTTATCAGGACCTCAAAATCAAACTACAAAAGCTCTGGCATAAACCAGCCCAGATGGTCCCAGTGGTCATCGGCACACTGGGTGCCATGCCAAAAGATCTCAGACGGCATTTGGAAACAATAAACATTGACTAAATCACAATCTGTCAACTGCAAAAGGCCACCTTACTTGGATCTGCACGCATCATTCGAAAATACATCACACAGTCCTAGACGCTTGGGTAGGGTTCGATTTGTGATTTTGTGATACGAAATCCAGCATCTAGATCAGTGTTTCTCAACCTGGGGGTCGGGACCCCGAGAGGGGTCATGAGAGGGTGTCAGAGGGGTCGCCAAAGACCATCAGAAAGCACAGTATTTTCTGTTGGTCATGGGGGTTCTGTGTGGGAAGTCTGGCCCAATTCTATCGTTGGTGAGGTTCAGAATATTCTTTGATTGTAGGTGAACTATACATCCCAGCAACTACAACTCTGAAATGTCAAGGTTTATTTTCCCCAAACTCTACTAGTGTTCACATTTGGGCATATTGAGTATTTGTGCCAAGTTTGGTCCAGATCCATCATTGTTTGAGTCCACAGTGCTCTCCGCATGTAGGTGAACTACAACTCCAAAACTCAAGGTCAATGCCCACCAAACCCTTCCAGTATTTTCTCTTGTTCATGGGAGTTCTGTGTGCCAAGTTTGGTTCAATTCCATCATTGGTGGAGTCCAGAATGCTCTTTGATTGTAGGTGAACTATAAATCCCAGCAACTTCAACTCCAAAATGACAAAATCAATTCCCCCCAAGTATTCAAACTTGGGAATATCAGGTATGTGTGCCAAATTTGGTCCAGTGGATGAAAATACATCCTGCATATCAGATATCATATGATGATACATAACAGTTGCAAAATTACAGTTATGAAGTAGCAATGGAAATAATTTTATGGTTGGGGGTCACCACAACATGAGGAACTGTAGTAAGGGGTCACAGCATTAGGAAGGTTGAGAACCACTGATCTAGATCTTGTTTGCTGTGACATACTGTGGTTTTGTGTCAGTAAAATAATAATAATAATAATAATAATAATAATAATAATAATAATAATAATAATAATGCCTGCAACCAAATCCATCCTGTTATATTTATATTCATTCCTTGCACAATCCTAAAGCCCAACAACACACTCAAAATTAAGTGTCTCTTCTGAGTTAGTTGGAGACATCATGTTTCAGAAAGGAAAGTACATCCATTTGCACCCAGCATTGAGCACTAAGCGTGTTCTTCCCTAACTTGGTTGCTCTCTGCCCAAATAGTTCTGTTTTTCTCCTTGCAATTTCCACAAACCATGACAAGGGTCACCTTATTAGCACTCGGGTCACATCCCATATTCTTTCCCCGGAGAAGAAATGAATGAGTGAGGAGGCCACCGAAAGGGAGCTTTTCACTCTCTGGTGGCCAAGTGGAACCACTGGGAATTTTAATCACGGCATACAGATTAAAACTTACATTTTGGGAAGAAAGAGGCTCACCTTGGTTTACTTTTCCTCCGCTTCACTGCTTCCTAGGTTATTCCTTCCGTCGGACTCAAGGGCCTTTGCTTGCCGTCTTTGCACAAGAACCCAAAAGGAGCAGGACTGGGATCCCCAAAGTCTGAAAAAGAGGGGTCGGGTCCTTCAAACTCTGCCCACAATGGGAGGAGCGTCTGCCATCTGTCATTTTTGGAGATGTTCGGTCCAGAAAGGCTGGAAAAGATTGGAACGCTGTAATCCGAGCGTCGAAGCTGCTGAACATATGGCTGCCTTTTTAACAAAAAGAAAACGAGAAAAGAGGACAAAATGATCAAGTTCTTGCCAGGCAGAGGCATAATCTCCCTTTCACAGTTTGCAGACAGATTTTGCTGAATCTCTTCTCTTTTGAGGGAGGAAAAAAGAAAGGATGCCAACCAGAATATTGAACCAAAATACCATTGCTAAAAGTTTTGATTCTTTAGTTTTTCAAGACTCTGTCTTCAAGACACATCCTAAACAAACACATTGTATCACAAAAATATTGAAAAGTTTGGAAAGATTTCTTTATCTTCTTGGTGTCTCAATAGGATTGGAATCTCAGTCCAGGGTCTGCTTTTAAATATCTTCAAAAGGACACTTTTGGAAAGATTCATTTCTTGTCTTGGTGTCATAATGAGATTGCAATTTTCTGTCAAGAAACACCATAAACCAGTGTTTCTCAACCTTCCTAATGCCGCAACCCCTTAATACTATTCCTCATGTTGTGGTGACCCGTGACCATAACATTATTTTCGTTGCTACTTCATAACTTCATAAAATTATCAAGGGTCTGGAGAACAAGCCCTATGAGGAGCGGCTTAAGGAGCTGGGCATGTTTAGCCTGAAGAAGAGAAGGCTGAGAGGAGATATGATAGCCATGTATAAATATGTGAGAGGAAGCCACAGGGAGGAGGGAGCAAGCTTGTTTTCTGCTGCCCTGGAGACTAGGACGCGGAACAATGGCTTCAAACTACAAGAGAGGAGATTACATCTGAACATTAGGAAGAACTTCCTGACTGTGAGAGCCGTTCAGCAGTGGAACTCTCTGCCCCGGAGTGTGGTGGAGGCTCCTTTTTTGGAAGCTTTTAAACAGAGGCTGGATGGCCATCTGTCAGGAGTGATTTGAATGCAATATTCCTGCTTCTTGGCAGGGGGTTGGACTGGATGGCCTACGAGGTCTCTTCCAACTCTTTGATTCTATGATTCTATGTACTTTTGCTACTGTTCTGAATCGTCATGTAAATATCTGATATGCAGGATGTATTTTCATTCACTGGACCAAATTTGGCACAAATACCCAATACGCCCAAATTTGAATACTGGTGGGGTTGAGAGGGGTTGATTTTGTCATTTAGGAGTTGTAGTTGCTGGGATTTATAGTTAACTGACAATTAACAGGCATTCTGACCTCCACCAACAATGGAATTGAACCAATCTTGGCACACAAGACTCCCATGACCAAAAGGAAATACTGGAAAAGTTTGTTGGGCATTGACCTTGAGTTTTGGAGTTGTAGTTCACCTACATCCGGAGAGCACTCTGGACTCAAACAAATAGACCTTGACATCTGGGAGTTGTAGTTGCTGGGATTTATAGTTTACCTAGAATCAAAGAGTATTCCGAACCCCACCAACGATAGAATTGGGCCAAACTTCCCACACAGAACCTCATGCCTTGAAGGGACTCGCTGATGTGAGCCTCCCTCCAGTCTTGCATGCTCTCCCTCGCTCACACATGTGCACCACGCAGTCATGCGTTGTGCACGCCTGCTCTCCCCTCCCTGCTTGGAGTCTCAGAAACAGCCTTCCCCTTGGCTGAGCCAATCACAGCAGGAGGAGGGCTTTTGGTGGGAGGATTCGCCATTTGTGTCCCAAAAGGAAGAGATGGACATGCAGAGAGATCTTCAGCTTTCTCTGCCAATGGGGTTCCTAAGACCATCAGGAATATATGTTTTCTGATGGTGTTTGGTGACCCTTCTGAAATCCCCTCACAACCTCCCCAGGGTACCAACCCCCAGGTTGAGAAACACTGCCATAAACAATAAAAACAAATGGTAAAATTTCTTACTCGTCTTGCTTGTTTTTCTAGTTTGTGTCTTCAAAATGCATGAACATCAACAAAAATAGAAAGATTTCTTTCTCTTCTCAAGTGTCTCACTTGGATTAAAATCTCGCTGCATCACAATAACAAATATCAGGAAATTCTTTCTCTTCTTGGTGTCTCAACAGGATTGCATTCTCCTTTCATTTCAAGGTGCACCAGTCTTGAATCTCTTTTTAAAATACCCTCAAAAGGTCTCTCTCGGGACGCTTTGTGGTTTTAGAAAAGTAAATCCAATTAGAAGGGGGGAAAAAACTGGCCCCAGTTTGGAAACTGGAGGGAGGCTGGCAAGGAAAGGAAGGAGAGGCACAAAAGAAAGTTTTGTTTGCCGGTTGTGTAATTGTGTCAGGGGCTGTTCTGGGATATCAATATGCCTTGGAGAAAAAAGCTTTCTCACCAAGTTCTCAGTTTAGAAAGCTATGCAGCTCGGCCTTCAATGGCATCTGAATCTCAAGAAAGCCAACTGCCTTTGCTTTGGCGTGTTCTTTCTAAAACTGTCCCCATTTCTTGCTCAAAAATAAAGACAACTGTCCCAATTTGGCAGGAAAAGTTCTGATTAATTTTCTGCCATCCCAGTTTTTCAGTTTTCTTTAAAATGTCCCAGTTTCTTTCTGCTCTGTCACCTTTTTCCTTGGTCCTCAGTTGCTGCAAAAGTAGGGGAGAAGAAGGAATTGAGTCTTATCCTTCCCAACAGGATCAGGCAAAAGCAACCTGCTGCAAATGCAACAATACTCCTGACTTCACGATCGTGTTAAAAAACAAAGTATGGATTGTCGATGTCACAATCCCAGGTGACAGCAGGATCAAAGAGAAACAACTGGAAAAGCTGACACAATATGAGGATTTAAAGATCTAACTGCAAAGACTGCCACAAGCCTGTCAAGGTGGTCCCAGTGGTGATCGGCACACTGGGTGCAGTGCCTAAAGACCTTGGCCTGCACTTAAACACAATCGGCACTGACAAAATTACCATCTGCCAGCTGCAGAAGGCCACCTTACTGGGATCTGCACACATTATTCGCCGATACATCACGCACTTGAGAAGTGTCCGACGTAATACAACAGCCAGCAGAGTGTCTGCTGTGGACTCATCTTGTTATGTTTCAAATAATAATAGTAATAATAATAACTTTATTCTTATATCCCACCATCATCGCCCAGAAGGGACTTGGGGCCGCTTACAAGCGGGACCAAGCCCAAAATGTACAACAAGATTTGCCAACAGAAACAAAAAAGAAAAAAGAAAGAAAACACAGTTTAAAACATAACATTTATTTGTTTATTTATTTATTTATTTATTTATTTATTGTATTTTTATCCCACCTTTTTCAGCCCAAGGGCGACTCAAAGCGATGTACAAATTGGTAACAGTTTGATGCCACGACATACATAAATACCAATTAAAAACATTTAACATAGCATAATACAAATCTATATAAAACCATTAAAACTATAATCATCCATGTCTTCCAGTCAAACTCCTTATCCTTTAGCATTGTTTAAAGCCATAATGTGTTCACTATTTCATAGTACCGTGTTTATCTGTTATGCTACATTTCCAAAAGCCTGTTCGAAGAGCCAGGTTTTTACTCTTTTCTGAAAAGTCAGGAGGGAGGGATCTGATCTAATATCCCTAGGAAGGGAGTTCCACAACCAAGGGGCCACCACTGAGAAGGCCCCATCTCTCATCCCCACCAAATGCACCTTTGGGGAAGGAGGGATCGAGAGCAGGGCCTCCCCAGATTTGAAGTTCCTAGATGGTTCATAAGGAGAGATACGTTCAGATAATACAATAGGGCAGTGGTTCTCAACCTGTGGGTCCCCAGATGTTTTAGTCTTCAGATGATAAAGTGGCTAGGATTTCTGGAGGTTGTAGGTCAAAACACCTGGGGAACCACATGTTGGGAACCACTGGTCTACGGCAACCCAAGAATCTAGCCAGTCCGAATGTCCAGGAAATTCCTTAGTGGGGTCATCTGGGAGGCAAAAAGCCCCGTGCTTTTCTTTGCTAAATTTACGTATTTGATACATAATTTGGTACACAAAAAAGTATGATAGAGAGTAAAGGATACAAGATAAGCAAAAGTTGCAAGGAAAGATACATTTTATTAAAGGGTTGAGAGCAATAAAGTTTTTGGATAAGACTTGCTGCTGCAGTTCTAGTCTGCACATGCGCTGATACTAATCAACGCATACCTGTGAACCTTCTGTGCGCAAAGACCTACAAGCCACTCTAAACACCTTCGCGGAAGCATACAAGACGCTCAGCCTCTCATTGAACATCAAGAAAACCAAAGTGCTGTTCCAGCAGTCACCAGCCAATCCCTCTCCAATGCCAGAGTTACAGCTTAATGGTGTAGAAAATGTTGACAATTGCCACTAACTTGGCAGCCACCTCTCCACCGAAGTCAACATTGACACTGAAATACAACACTGCCTGAGCTCTGTGAGTGCAGCATTTTTCCGAATGAAGCAGAGAGTGTTTGAGGACCGGGACATCCGTAGGGATACCAAGGTGCTTGTTTATAAAGCTATTGTCCTCCCAACCCTGCTATATGCCTGTGAGTGGACTGTCTACAGACGTCACATGCAACTCCTGGAACAATTCCATCAGCACTGCCTCTGAAAAATCCTGCAAATCTCTTGGGAAGACAAGTGGACAAATGTCAGCGTGCTGGAAGAAGCAAAGACCACCAGCATTGAAGCGATGGTCCTCCGCCATCAACTCCGCTGGACCAGCTATATTGTCTGGATGCCTGACCACCATTTCCCAAAGCAGTTGCTTTACTCCAAACTCAAGAATGGAAAATGGAATGTTGGAGGACAAGAAAAGAGGTTTAAAGACGGGCTCAAAGCCAACCTTAAAAACTTTGGCATAGACACTGAGAACTAGGAAGCCCTGGCCTGTGAATGCTCCAGCTGGAGGTCAGCTGTGACCAACAGTGCTGCAGAATTTGAAGAGGCACGAATGGAGGGCGAAAGAGAGAAACGTACCAAGAGGAAGGCACATCAAGACAATCCCAACCAGGACCACCTTCCATCTGGAAACCAATGCCCTCACTGTGGAAGAAGATGCAGATCAAGAATAGGGCTCCATAGTCTCCTACGTACCTACCCTGGAGGATTATCCTACTTGGACAACGAGGGATCGCCTAAGTAAGTAAGTAATAAAAATATATATATAAATAAAAAATGAACTTTTGTGGTAGGTTGGTGGCTGCTGGTCCGTTTGCCAGTGTGAGTTCATTGTTGAGGCACAGGAGTCTCATGGAGAAGAGAAAGAAAATTATTCATTTTATTTTGGTATCCTTAAGGTAAAGGTAGTAAAGTAAAGGCTTCCTCTTGACATTAAGTTTAGTCACGTCTGACTCTGGGAGGAGGTGCTCATCTCCATTTCTAAGTCGCAGAGCCGGCATTGTCCGAAGACACCTCCAAGCTCATGTGTCATGACTGCATGGAGTGCAATTACCTTCCTGCAGAAGTGGCACCTATTGATCTAATAAATAATAATAATAATAATAATAATAACTTTATTTATATCCTGCCACCATCTCCCCAAGGGAACTCGGAGCGGCTTACATGAGGCCAAGCCTGTCAGAATTATTGAAGGTATGCATGTATGGTTTTCCAATGTGTTTCTATATGATTAAGAATTGTGTTAATATGTATTCAAGATGGATTCTGTTATGTTCAATTATGTGTTGGAATTGTTGTTGTAAGAGACAGAGAGGTACAGAGAGAAGAGACCTTGACAGAAGTTAGATAACAAGTTTCTCTGCTGGGAAGAAAAAGGGAGTTTCCAGCTTGCAGCCAGGAAGTCTGATAAGCACATGTTCTGAAACTGTACTGTAGCTGTGCTTTGTAGTTCCTGATTTTGCCCGCTTAGAAGTAGATATGTATTGAGATGTACTTAGTAAACTTTATGTTATTTTTGATTTGTGTCTGTGTCCTGATTTGTGTCTGTGTGATCTAGTAACCTCATCCGCTGCGCTTAGCCCCTGAATTTTCACTCTGACAAAGCCCAACAACACATCAATAAAAACAACAAACAATAAGCAAATAAAACAATACAATTAATATAACTCAACATATAGACAATAACACGCAAGGGTTTAAAAACCTATGTCCGGGCCAGATGTAATAGTTTAAAATTTAAAAAATAAACGCCGGGCATGATCTACTCACATTTGCATGTTTGCATGGTGTCCTTAGGGAACTATAATTCATCGGGGTGGGGTGCTGTGTTCGACAACACTGAGAGTTGTAGTTTGGTGAGGAACCAGCTCCATCTGGCAGATAAGTCTCCAGACCTTGCAAAAGTACAGGTGTCGTGCTTACAAACCATTGAGCCATGGCTGTGAAAGTAGTGTCAAACTGTATTCATAGAATCATAGAGTTGGAAGAGACCTGGTGGACCATCAAATCCAACCCCATTCTGTCAAGAAGCAGGGAAATTGCATTCAAAGCACCCCTGACAGATGGCCATCCAGCCTCTGCTTAAAAGCCTCCAAAGAAGGCACCTCCACCACACTCCGGGGCAGAGAATTCCACTGCTGAACGGCTCTCACAGTTAGGAAGTTCTTCCTAATGTTCAGGTGGAATCTCCTTTCCCGTGGTTTGAAGCCATTGCTTCACATCCTAGTCTCCAGGGCAGCAGAAAACAAGCTTGCTCCATCACAATTCGATAGTGCAGATGTAATCCAAACTATCTTGGATTTCATGTTTGAGAAAGATGAGAAATACATAAAAGGATGCCTATGACACTATGCTTATGACAATATTTGATGCTAGAAAGTTATTTCTTTTGGAAAGAATAGTTTTTTAGCATCAAACATATCAGTTTAGTGCATTCCCCTGTTTCTCCCAGTGATTTTCAGAAGGAAGATAAATGATGCTAATTACAATACATGTTAAATCTCGTGTCTTGAAAATAATAATTTAGGATTTCTTTTTAAAACATATGAAAATTGTACATACAATAAAATTTGGTTGCAGCCTCCAGAGGGTGCAATAACCTAAGAATTGACTGGATATAGAGGTTGCTCTTTGATTCCATGTATTCCAGACTGAGGGCCCATATAACTGGTTGACATATGGAGGAAAACAAAATTGAATCAGTGAATTACTAGCTGTACATTTTGCAATTTGGGGATGCCATAAGTTGACCACAGATCGAGGTGTAGCTTAAAGGCTGGTTTAGACTGATACAATTTCTATAGCAATTTCAGGGTGTGTGTATGTGGGAGATACTGAATGGAAACAACATAACCCAACATCCATAAAAAACAATGCCTCTTTTTGGCAACCAAAATCCAGAAAATGCAACATGCAAGCTTTCCAAGCAACATTGCTTTCTTCATCAGGACAAGAAATTAAATCATATGGAGAAAGATAATTAAGATTTTAGAGCCACAGCCCTTTTGTCTCTTTTGTCCATTAAGATGAGGATGTCTACAAAGTAGAATTAATGCAGTTTGACCCCCACTTTGTCAGCCATGGCTCAATGCGATGGAATCCTGGGATCTGTAGTTTGGTGAGGCACCAATGCGCCTTGGCAGAGAAGGTTAAAGGCATTGTGAAACTACAGATCCCATGACACTATAACAGGCATGGGCAAACTTTCTAATTTGGGGGCCGCATGCTAGCACCTTCTGCTAGGAGGACTGATTGTCTGGTGATGGAAGGAAGGAAGGGAAGGAGGAAGGAAAGAGAGAGGAAGGAAGGAAGGAAGGAGGAAGGGAGGAGGAAGGAAGGAAGGAAGGAAGGAAGGAAGGAAGGAGGAGGAGAGGAAGAGGGAAGGAGGGAGGAAAGAGGGGAAAAGAAGAAAAGGAAGAAGGATGAGGAAGGAAGGGTGGAAGAATACAAGACTGGAGCTGGGAATGATGGGGGACAAAAAAGTAAGGAAGCCAAATGTGAAGATGAAAGTTGTTGAACGCAGTACTTGAACAGAAGGAAATACAGGGTAATCACACCAAGGACGCTAAATGAGAAAAGAAGGTATTGTCATAGAATGTCTTGCTTACGGATTCATGTGACAGTTATTCCAGAAAGATACATGATGGCAGCAGGCGAGAGTGAGGTAGAAAGAGGGATCAAGGCCGAATGGTGGGAAGTGTACATGATTGAGTAGAAAGAGTGAGTTAAATCCCTCATAAACCTAAGCCACTGCTATCACCTCTTTCCTTTCCTGTTGCCCATGCGGGTGCACTTGGGGCTTTTCCCATGACAAGCGCCTGAGCAAGGGCCGCCTAAGGTAAAAGAATATGGCAGGAAGAGGAAGGAAAGAAGGAAGAGGAAGCAAAAGGGTGGAAGGGAATGGAGGGAGGGAGGAAAGAGAGAAGAAAAGACAAAAGGGAAGGAAGGAAGAATGAAAGGGTGGAAGGGAAGGGAGGGAGGGAAGAAGGAAGGAAAGAGAGAAGGAAGGAAAAGATGGAATTGTGAGAAAGAAGAGGGCCTAAGAAAAAAGCATGGGATATTTGACCCCTGGGCCTGGGTTTGCCCATACCTGCTCTGTAACATTGAGCCCTGTGAAACGGCAGTAATTCTACAATATAGATGCACCCAATGTCAGCAGATGAAGAAAATGAGGACCTTCTTTTGACTGTCTTGTGTCTTGCACCAGGAGAAAGATCAGATGTAAGCTGAATACCTTCCTACTCTGACATGGCAAAAAAGGCTAAAGACTTTGCAAAACTACAGCTCCCATGATTCCATAGTATCAAGCCACGGTGGTTAAAGTAGTTTCAAATTGCATTAATTCTACAGTGTAGATGCACCCTAGAACCAATCACTGGAAAAATGGCAACTATATAACCCACAGCTAGTTAGTAGCCAGCTACATTAAATCACTACTGACCGAGAGGTCATGAGTTCAGAACCAGGCCAGGTAAGAGTAATCTCTAGACCATTAATAGTCTAGCTTGCTTTTGACCTATGGAGCTCGAAAGACACTTGCATCTGTCAAGTAGGAAATTTAGATACCACTTTATGTGGGGATGCTAATTTAACTAATTTATGATGCCATAAAACCTTTCAGCAGCAGCATACAGAATAATAAGAAAGTACACCATCAAAGGACCTGGTGTCACAAGTGGACAGTGAAGCGGCAGCTCCCCCTGTGGATGGAATCGAGCATACCCTCATGAAGCTGGGGGGGGGAGCTGGAATGTTAAATTGCCTCTGTGTCTGTCTATATATGTTGTATGTCTAAATGGCATTGAATGTTTGCCATGTATATGTGCATATGGAGCCCCCGGTGGCGCAGTGGGTTAAACCCCTGTGTCAGCAGGACTGAAGACCGACAGGTCGCAGGTTCGAATCCGGGGAGAGTGTGGATGAGCTCCCTCTATCAGCTCCAGCTCCTCATGCAGGGACATGAGAGAAGCCTCCCACAAGGATGTTAAAAACATCAAAATCCTAGGCGTCCCCTGGGCAACGTCCTTGCAGACGGCCAATTCTCTCACACCAGAAGCGACTTGCAGTTTCTCAAGTCACTCCTGACATGACAAAAAAAATGTGCATTGTAATCCGCCCTGAGTCCCCTGTGGCGTGTGAAGGGTGGAATATAAATTCTGTAAATAATAAAAAAATCAAAATATGGCTATTTTTAAAGTTCAGGCTTCCCTTTATTTTTGAATGAGACCAGAATTTAAGACTAGTTCCGCTGAACTGTTTTTTTTTTCCCCCTTTCCTTCGAGCAGCATCAGCATTGCTCTCAAAATGGCAGCAACCCATTGGGTTTCTTTGCCCGATGAGGGTAGAGGATTTCCGAGAGCAAACTGAAGCGGCCCGAGAACAGCAGGGCTTGGCTGCTTGGTTCCAAATCCCTGTTGAAGATGAAGATGTAGAGCTTGACCGAAAAGTTCAAGAAGCCCAGGCAGAGGACGGCCACCATAACTAGCCATAGGACCTTGGACAAGAGGAAAAGGATGCTATTTTGCATGGCCAAGGAATCTTGGACCAACTTGGCCTGCACCATTTCGTGCAGCAAAGAAGGGAATTCCATACTTCCACCCGATTCCGACTTCAGCAACGATGCCTCTTCCAGCTGCTCTGTGAGGCAGAAGATCTCATTTTCTTGAACTTCACGGATCTGTTCCAACTCCTCCAAAGTACGCCTGAGTTCGATAGAATGGGTCCTTTCCTCCTCGTACCGCTGTTCCGCTGTTTCGATTTTGCCCTCCAGTTGTTTGAAGTAGGTGACGATGTGTTCCAACACCTGCTTCATCCGGACGACGTCCTGTTCCTGCACAGCCTTGTAGTCTTGGAAGGACACGATGTGGCCGGACACCGTTTGTATCTCGGTCCTGAGCATCTTGTTGGTTGTTTTCAAGGTGCCATTCTGGGACTCCAGTTGTGCGATCGTCTCTTCCAGCTGCCTCAACATCCCTTGGAGTTCCTCTTCTTCCTTTAGGAAGTCCTCTGCCATGGCTTGGAAACAGTCGATTTTGGCTTCCAGGTTTCTGTTCTGCTCTTTCATCGACTTCGTCTCCGTAATGATTTCCTGCTTTTCCGTATCGAGGTTGGCGGCCGTCTCTCTCAGGTCCCATATCTCGTTTTTTAAGCTTTCGTTGGCGTCGGTCAAGCGGCACACCGCGGATTCATCCATGGCGTTGGGTCCAATGGTGTTGGCTTCCGGGATGAATTATATGTCTTGGGTCTCTGGACAGCTGGAAAAGCCAACGTGAAAAGTCACAATCAAGCAGTGTGAGAATCAGTGGTGCACAATAGTTTTACTAATTTCTACAATATGTCAAACCAAAACACACAGGCTGAATCCAGCTGCCGTGCCATTTTATGTGGACCTCCAGATACTGGACTACAACTCCTGTATTCTGCATCATTAGGCATCCTGACTAGAGCTGATGGGAGTTGTGATACACTAACATTTGGAAGGCTGCAGTTTGTTCTGTTTAGTCAGGAGAGAGCAGTTTGGATTTACATACAAGGCTTTCAAATGTCCTTTAACCTTTTCTCCCAATTTGAGAGCCATAAGTGCTGTTGGTTTGCAATTCCTATTATCCCCAGTCTGCATGGCGGTTATTAAAAGTGATGGGAGTTGTCATTCAGTATCATGCAGGGACTCAAATGGGATATAAAATAAAGAGCACCAAGCACACCCTGTGAAAAAGTCACAGCTCACCCTCCCTCTATGGATTTTATGACCCTTTGTTGGCAACCAAAAGACCAATACGGAGCAGGATTCAAAACGATCTTAACAGATTAGAGAAATGAGCCAAAACTATCAAAATGAAGTTCAACTGTGACCAAAGCAAGATACTCCACTTAGGCAGAAAAAAGGAACTGCAAAGATATAGAATGGGGGATGCATGGCTTGAGAGTAGCACCCTGTTCAGGATATTAATGACTTAGATGAAGGGTTAGAAGGCATGACCATCAAGTTTGCAGATGGGACCAAATGGGGAGGGATAGCTAACAACCCAGAAAACAGGAGTTCACAGATTAGAGAGATGATGGGCCAAAACTAACAAAAGGAAGTTCAGCAGGGACAAATGCAAGAGACTCCACTTAGGCAGAAAAAATGAAATGCAAAGATACAGAATGGGGGATGCGTGGCTCGAGAGCAGTACGCGTCAAAAAGATCTTGGGGTCCTCATGGACAATAAGTTAAACATAAGCCAACAATGTGATGTGGCGGCAAAAAAAGCCAATGGGATTTTGGTCTGCATCAATAGGAGCATAGTGTCTAGATCCAGGGAAGTCATGCTTCCCTTCTATTCTGCCTTGGTTAGACCACACCTGGAATACTAAATCCAATTCTGAGCACCACAATTGAAGGGAGATAGTGACTCTAAGATGGAATGTGTCCAGAGGAGGGCGACTAAAATGATCAAGGGTTTGGAGAACAAGTCCTATGAGGAACGGCTTAAAGAGCTGGGCATGTTTAGCCTGAAGAAGAGAAGGCTGAGAGGAGACATGATAGCCATGCATAAGTATCTGAGAGGAAGTCCTAGGGAGGAGGGAGCAAGCTTGTTTTCTGCTGCCCTGGAGACTAGGACGCAATGGAACAATGGCTTCAAACTACAAGAAAGGAGATTCCATCTGAACATGAGGAAGAACTTCCTGACTGTGAGAGCCGTTCAGCAGTGGAACTCTCTGCCCTGGAGTGTGGTGGAGGCTCCTTCTTTGGAGGCTTTTAAACAGAGGCTGGATGGCCATCTGTTGGGGTGTTTTGAATGGAATTTTCCTGCTTCTTGGCAGGGGGTTGGACTGGATGGCCCACGAGGTCTATTCCAACTCTATGATTCTAATATGGCCCTCAAACAAAATGAGTTTGGAACCCTTGAACTAGAACATCAGAGAGCCATGGTTCAAACCTTCACTCAGTCTTGGCTTCTGGACCTTTGACCATTTTGGACAGAGTTTTGGAGCACAATACTTCTGACCTCATAATCATGGGGAAAAAACAAAGAATGGATCATTGATGTTGCAATCCCAAGTGACAACAGAATTGACGAGAAACAACTGGAAAAGCTGACACAATATGTGGATTTAAAGGTCGAACTGCAAAGACTCTGGCACAAGCCAGTCAAGGTTGTCCCATGGTGATTGGCACACTGGGTGCAGTGCCTAAAGACCTTGGCCTGCGTTTAAAACACAATCGGTGCTGACAAAATTACCATCTGCCAGCTGCAGAAGGCCACTTTACTGGGATCTGCATGTATGATTCGCCGATACATCACACAGTCCTAGGCACTTGGGAAATGTCCGTGTGATCCAGTACAACAGCCAGCAGAGTGATCTTGTTTGCTGTGTACTAATCTTGTTGTGTATCAAAGAAGAAGAAGAAGAAGAAGAAGAAGAAGAAGAAGAAGAAGAAGAAGAAGAAGAAGAAGAAGTGGTGTCTGACGTGTGATCCAATGCAACAGCCAGCAGAGTGATCTTGTTTGCTGTGGACTCATCTTGTTGTAATATTATTATTATTATTATTATTATTATTATTATTATTAATGGTTGATGTAGGTTTTTCTGGGTTATATGGCCATGTTCTAGAGGCATTTTCTCCTGACGTTTTGCCTGCATCTATGGCAAGCATCCTCAGAGGTAGTGAGGTCTGTTGGAAATGAACAAAATCTGGCTACCAATATTAAAAAACTCTAAAATTACAACAGCAAAACAACAGAGAGTAAACAATCAGGCACATCTAATCACCTCTCAACAAAAGATTCCCCCAGGCACTTCCAAGCCATCAAATGCTAATTAAGGTGGTCAGTTGAAACATTCACACCTAGCTCCAGCAGATAAGAGTCCTTTGTCTCACCCTGGTCATTCCACAGATATATAAACCCTTTCCTACTTCCAACAGACCTCACTACCTCTGAGGATGCTTGCCATAGATGCAGGCAAAACGTCAGGAGAAATACCTCTAGAACATGGCCATATAAGCCCGAAAAACCTACAACAACCCAGTGATTCCAGCCATGAAAGCCTTTGACAATACAAATATAATAATAATAATAATAATAATAATAATAGTGTCTGACGTGTGATCCAATACAACAGCCAGCAGAGTGATCTTGTGTGCTGTGGACTCATCTTGTGTTTCATAATAATAATAATAATAATAATAATAATAATAATAATAATAATAATAATAAAGTATATTCCACTGTTGAGCATCTCTAGCCATCAGGAAGTTCTTCCTAATGTTTAAGTGGAGTATATTTCCTTCCTTACTAGAGACAGAGTTGAAGTCCTTTGGCCACATCATGAGGAGACAGCAAAGCCTAGAGAAGACAATTATGCTGGGGAAAGTGGAAGGCAAAAGGAAGAGGGGCCGACCAAGGGCAAGATGGATGAATGGCATCCTTGAAGTGACTGGACTGACCTTGAAGGAGCTGGGGGTGGTGACGGCCGACAGGGAGCTCTGGCGTGGGCTGGTCCATGAGGTCACGAAGAGTCGGAGACGACTGAACGAATGAACAACAAATATTTCCTTGCAATGTGAAGCCATAGCTCCATTGATTCCTGGTCTCTAGAGCAGCAGAAAACAAGCTTGCTCCTTCCTCGATGTGACAACATTTCAAATATGGAAACATGGCTCTCACATCTCCTCTCAACCTTTTATCCTCCAAGATAAGCATACCCAACCCACAAAGCCATTTGTAGTTTCCAGACCTTGGAGCATGTTGGTTGCCCTTCTCTAGACATTCTAGCTTGTTCACATCCTTTTTGAATTGTAGTGCCCAGATTGGACACAGAGTTATTCCAGGTGAGGTCTGAGCAAAGCAGAATAGAGGGGGGCCACCTCCCCACTGTCTTTTGCCCACCTACCCAAGGACCATAGGTTTCCACAGGTTCATGCTCACTGAGGAGCCCACGCCAAGCGATCCATGAATCCCAAAGCTGGCTGCTAGAACTTCTCCTGATGTCATAATCCTACTGGAAAGTCTTTGAACATTCTTAGTGGGGACAAAAATAGAGAAGTTAAAGGAGAAAAGCTCAACGTTTAAAAACCCAAGAACATTCCTCAAGGGTGAACTGAGCCATTTAATGTTCTCTACCTAAGAATGGAGCAGATAGCTTTTCACAGGTCAGGGACATTTGGATCTCAAGAGAAGTTATTTCTCTGTTGGAATTCTATTATCGAGCATCCTTTATCCAGAAGGCTGAAATCCAAAATACTCCAAAGCCAGCAATCGTCCACATGGGTAACTGAGATAATCTCACCTCTCTTTTCTGAAGGTTTAATGTGCCAGTGTAACGGCGCTCCATGCAGTCATGCTGGCCACATGACCTTGGAGGTGTCTATGGACAACGCCGGCTCTTTGGCTTAGAAATGGAGATGAGCACCAACCCCCAGAGTCAGACACGACTGGACTTAAATGTCAGGGGAAAACCTTTACCTTTACCTAATGTGCCAAAACTTTGTTTCATGCACAAAAATATTATAAATATTGTATATGTGTGCCTTCATGCTTTGTATCGAAGGTATATATGATTTTTTTTTCAAAATCGTGCTTGAGACTTTGGTGCCATCTCTAAAATATCTCATTATTTACATACAATGGACCTTTGGTGTATTTGTGTATTTTAATATGCATTTTGTGGAAATATGTTTTAATACATATATTTTAAAGATTTTTTAAAGATGAATGTGTGTTTTAGCAATGTTGTAACACATCTCAAGCCAGGAGAGGCAGGCATGGAATAAAATAATAATAATTATTATTATTATTATTATTATTAGAAACACAAGATGAGTCCACAGCAGACACCCTGCTTGCTGTTGTATTGGATCACACATCAGACACTTCCCATGTGTCTAGGTCTGTGTGTTGTATCGGCGAATAATGTGTGCGGTGGTGGAGTTCAATTCCACATAGTGTCTAGATCTAGGGAAGTCATGCTACCCCTCTATTCCGCTTTGGTTAGACCACACCTGGAATATTGTGTCCAATTCTGGGCACCACAATTCAAGAGAGATATTGACAAGCTGGAATGTGTCCAGAGGAGGGCGACTAAAATGATCAAGGGTCTGGAGAACAAGCCCTATGAGGAACGGCTTAAGGAGCTGGGCATGTTTAGCCTGAAGAAGAGAAGGCTGAGAGGAGATATGATAGCCATGTATAAATATGTGAGAGGAAGCCACAGGGAGGAGGGAGCAAGCTTGTTTTCTGCTTCCTTGGAGACTAGGACGCTGGAACAATGGCTTCAAACAAGAGAGGAGATTCCATCTGAACATGAGGAAGAACTTCCTGACTGTGAGAGCCGTTCAGCAGTGGAACTCTCTGCCCAGAGTGTGGTGGAGGCTCCTTCTTTGGAAGCTTTTACACAGAGGCTGGATGGCCATCTGTCAGGGGTGATTTGAATGCAATATTCCTGCTTCTTGGCAGGGGGTTGGACTGGATGGCCCATGTGGTCTCTTCCAACTCTTTGATTCTATGATTCTGAGTTCAGAATGCTCTTTGAGTGTAGATGAACTATAAATCCCAGCAACTACACCTCCCAAATGACAAAATCAATCCCCTCCAACCCCAATTTGGGCATATTGGAAATTTGTGCCCAATTTGGTCCAGTGAATGAAAATCCATCCTGCATATCAGATATTTACATTATGATTCATAACAATAGCAAAATTAGTTAAGAAGCAGCAATGAAAATAATGTTATGGTTGGGGGTCACCACAACATGAGGAACTGTATTAAGGGGTCGCAGCATTAGGAAGGTTGAGAAACACTGTTCTAGTAGTTGTTATCCAGAAGACTAATGCAAAACTTGGATAGCCAAAAAGTCACTTTGAATCTCGTTCAAGATCATGCTACTACAACTAACAATAATAAATGTGTTGTAGTTCCAAAAGGATCTTTGTCAAGCACTGCATGGACCTTTGTTCTTCAGAGGCAGCACACCATTGGAAAACAGGTGCTTGGGCACACTATTGCAATCGGATTCAGCTTTTATGTCTCCCCGCAGAACCTGACTGCCTATTGATGTTAATATTCAAAAAGTGCTGAGACTTCAAAAGGCACACAGGGGATAACAGATTGGCTCAACACATTTCGAGTCATACGGCTCAGTCAAAAGCTAAGCATGAGGCAGGAACGTGATGGAACTGCAAAAAAGGCTAATGTCACAGATTTCCTAGCGGAACACGATTCCGTTCTTGCTGTTCGTACAATGCTATACGGTGAGATGGATTGGGAATTGTTTGAGTGGCTGAACCCAAATGGTGCCAACCAAGAGGTCCTCTTTCTTTGTCCTGGAGAGAAGGGACCAGTGGGTGCTCTAAGGGGGTCCTGCCATCAGCTTTTCAGGGCTATTTGACATCGTTATCCATGACTTGGATGATGGAATCTTTGGATACAACTTCAAAGGACAGGACTAGACCAGAATCCAAAATGATCTTAACATATTAGAGAGCTGATTTATTTATTATTTATTTCCTACTAGCCATCCCCTGCCATGTGTTGCTGTGGCCCAGTCTGGTGATTTGGAAAATAAAGTAATGAGAAAGTGTTGGTTTCCAATATATGCAATTTCTTCATGCTTGTGGGTAAACAGCAGTTCTTGCTGTTTCTTTGTCAGTATTGATGTGGAGATTGTCTGGTTGGCCCACTCTGGAAGATGCAACATATCATAGGGGTCGCTCTCAAATCTATGATACTATATCTCCGTGTGCATGAATCATATCAATCGATCTATATCTATGGCTGGATGGGTCTTTGTCAGGAGGGCTTTAATTATGCTTTCTTGCCCTAATGAAGGGAGTTGGACAAAATGGCCTTAAGGATTTTCTGTTGGTCATGGGGGTTCCGTGTGGGAAGTTTGCCCCAATTCTGTCGTTGGTGGGGTTCAAATGCTCTTTGATTGTAGGTGAACTATAAATCCCAGTAACTACAACTCCCAAATGTCAGGGTCTATTTTCCCCAAACTCCATCTGAGTTCACATTTGGACATATGGAGTAATCGTGCCAAGTTTGGTCCAGATCCGTCCTTGTTTGAGTCCACAGTGATTTTTGGATGTAGGTGAACTACAACTCCAAAACCAAAGGACACTGCCCGCCAAACCCTTCCAGTATTTTCCGTTGGCCATGGGAGAACTGTGTCCCAATTTGGTTCAATTCCATCATTGGTGGAGTCCAGAATGCTCTTTGATTGTAGGTGAACTATAAATCCCAGCATCTACAACTCCCAAATGACAAAATCAATTTTTTTTGAGTGAAGGACATACATTGGGGTGTTAGGTGTCTTGTGTCCAAATTTGGTGTCAATTTGTACAGTGGTTTTTGAGTTCTGTTAATCCCACAAACGAACATTACAATTTTATTTATATAGAGAACTGTATTCTCAATTTGCTTCTGACACGATAAAGAAATGTTGGATAATAATCTACCCGCTGGTGGCGCAGTGAGTTAAACTGCTGGGCTGCTGAGCTTGCTGACCAACATGTTGGCAGTTTGAATCCAGGGAGCGGGCTGAGCTCCCACTGTTAGCTCCAGCTTCTGCCAACCTAGCAGTTCGTAACCTTGCAAATGGGAGTAGATCACTGCTTCTGCAGTACCTACTGAGGCTAACGACGCGCCATGCAGTCATGCCGGCCACATGACCTTGGAGGTGTCCATGGACAACGCCAGCTTTTCAGCTTAGAAATGGAGATGAGCACCACCACCACCCCCCGTTACGGTAAGTCCTTGCAGGACACAAGTATATGTGTGAAGAAAAACCATATTGTTCAGCTGACTAAGTAGGTCAAGCAGCAATCTTGTGCCACGCCCAAGGGGCTATAACTGGGTTTTTATGAGTACATTGTGATGGGTGTTTGATTTCTGGTGGGTTGCTGCTGGAGTTCTGTTTCACCAGTGTGGAGTTACAGCAGGAGATGCTATTTACTTCAGGTTTTGATTTCCCATTTGCTGCTTAGAAGATGCTCTAAGGTAAAGGTAAAGGTAGTCCCCTGACATTAAGTCCAGTCATTTCTGACTCTGGGGTGTGGTGCTCATCTCCATTTCTAAGCCGAAGAGCCAGCGTTGTCCGTAGAGACCTCCAAATATGTAGGTAAAGGTAAAGGTTGTCCCCTGACATTAAGCCCACTCGTGTCCAACTCTGGGGTGTGGTGCTCATCTCCATTTCTAAACTGAAGAGCCGCCGTTGTCCGTAGACACCCCCAAGGTCATGTGGCCGGCATGACTGCATGGAGCGCCGTTACCTTCCCGCCGGAGCGGTACCTATTGATCTACTCACATTTGCATGTTTTCGAACTGCTAGGTTGGCAGAAGCTAGGGCTGACAGAGGAAGCTCACGCCGCTCCCCAGAATTGAACCTGCGACCTTTCGATCAACAAGCTCAGCAGCTCAGTGCTTTAACCCACTGCGCCACTGCTCTATTTTATGCATATTACAAAGATTGTGTAAATATGTTGCACTGCTGATTTCTACGTGCAGTATTGCCAGGTTTGTTTCATCTCTGTAAAGTTAAGAGAGGAAAGATTTTCTGTTTACTTTGACTATTGGTCTGAGACTATTTTGCATCTGGGTTTTTGGGCATTAGGTCGCTGGAAGAAAACACGTGCTGCGTAACACCCCCCACCCAGAGTCGTTCTAGACTTAATGCCAGGGGAAACCTTTACCTTTACCTTAATAATCCAAAAGTGATTGACATTCAATAACATCTGGGGATGCAAATTTGGTAAAAAAGCACTGAGCACTATGTTAAACAATCATAGTTGGCCCTCTATATCCACGGATTCTAAATTCAACGGCCCTTTGAAATCAACCAGAAAGCTGATGTGAGCCTCCATGAAAATGGGCTTTTACATTCCTGATGTAGACAGACGACAACAACAATACACACACATATATATCCAGAGGTAACAGGAGATCAGAATGCTGGAAACAGCCATGTGAATTTAATCAGCACGCCGTATGTTTCACACACGCACATACAAAAAAATCGAACACGCGGGATGATGACCAAAGTCCGTTGATATAATCTTCCTTCCCGCACACGCTGGGGATCTTGATTTTAACTGTGTTCACCGTCTTCTCCAGTTGCATGCAGACATGTCCAAACATGTGAAAGTTCGGAGCAAGAAACTTTCCAGGTTTCTCCGAGTTTTCAAGTAATCCAAGCTGTGCCAGTCTTTCAGTAGTTTAAGAACAAGGCTCTCGCATGTAGCCCAGACGGTAAGAACTCATTAGCAAAAACATGTCTAAAAGGCTCCAGGAATCCCCTCTCCCCTCCTTTCCCCCCCCCCCTCCCTCCCCACAATTTCTTCTCAAATCAAAATATTAAAAAACGTACTGGCTGAGATCAGGCGTTCTCTTTGCGGCGGCCCTTGAAAATGTCCATATCCTCTCCCATCTCAAATGGGGAGGCCAGTTCCCGCTGCATGTCCATTTTTAAGATTCCGACACCATTTGTTTTCACGATCCTGATCTGCCCCTCTGGATTAAAATTCCTCTGAGCATGGTAAAAGTCCTAACAGTCGAGTCCTTTGAAACTGTTTTGTTTTGTTTTTTAAGGGGAGGGGTAAATAAAAACAAGAAGGCTTGGCACAATGATGACGACAGCCACGTGGGACGCTTCAATGGTTGTTCTTCGCTGCCTCTTTCGCTGCAATGATGAGCGGAGTCAGGCTGGACAGCGGTTTGGCAATCTTCAGGAATTGGTGCTAGAAAATAAGAGAGAAATAGTTTGGTGCTAGAAAATAAGAGAAAAATAATTTGCCCCAAAGAAATGGGAAATTATTGTTTCCATTTGATGTTTGATGTTTTGTGTTGTGTCTGTTATAACAGGCTATGCTTTTTATTTAATTTTAGTCTGCTAAATTATAATTCGTATTTATATGTTGCCGTACCGTACGCAGCGTACGGCAAGGCTGCATACTCTCACCCAACCTTTTTAACTTGTATGCAGAACACATCATGCGATGTGCGGGGCTGGATGAATGCAAAGCTGGGGTGAAAATTGCTGGAAGAAACATTAACAACCTCAGATATGCAGATGACACCACTCTGATGGCCGAAAGCGAGGAGGAGCTGAGGAGCCTTCTAATCAAGGTGAAAGAAGAAAGCGCAAAAGCCGGGTTGCAGCTAAACATCAAAAAAAACCAAGATTATGGCAACAAGAATGATTGACAACTGGAAAATAGAGGGAGAAACCGTGGAGGCCGTGACAGACTTTGTATTTCTAGGTGCAAAGATTACTGCAGATGCAGACTTTGGCCAGGAAATCAGAAGACGCTTACTTCTTGGGAGGAGAGCAATGTCCAGTCTCGATAAAATAGTAAAGAGTAGAGACATCAGACTGGCAACAAAGATCCGCCTAGTCAAAGCCATGGTATTCCCTGTAGTCACCTACGGATGTGAGAGCTGGACCTTAGGGAAGGCTGAGCGAAGGAAGATCGATGCTTTTGAGCTGTGGTGTTGGAGGAAAGTGCTGAGAGTGCCTTGGACTGCGAGAAGATCCAACCAGTCCATACTTCAGGAAATAAAGCCTGACTGCTCATTGGAGGGAAGGATACTAGAGACAAAGTTGAAGTACTTTGGCCACATCATGGGATAAGAGAAGACAATTATGCTGGGGAAAGTGGAAGGCAAAAGGAAGAGGGGCCGACCAAGGGCAAGATGGATGGATGGCATCCTTGAAGTGACTGGACTGACCTTGAGGGAGCTGGGGGTGGTAACGGCCTACAGGGAGCTCTGGCGTGGGCTGGTCCATGAGGTCACGAAGAGTCGGAGACGACTGAACGAATGAACAACAACATTTATATGTTGGGTTGTATAAATTTTGTTGCTGGCCTTCTCATGGTTCGCATCCTCCCTTCACCCAATTTGGGGGGGGGGGCGGCGGTGTGCAGCAATCCTTGCAATCCTCTGATCTTGGGGAAAGAGTTGCCTGGTAGCCACATGGGCCTCATGGAGCCGCTGCGGTGGCTCCAGCTGCTGCTGGGGCTTGCCATTGGGCCAGGCCTTCTCCTTCCTTCCCTCTTGCCTTTCCCCAATCCCTCCCCTCCCTAAAAGAAAAAGGACTCTGCCTTCCTGTATGGAAAGGGACTCCATAGTGAGGTTTCTCTTCCCTTGCAACGGTTGGTGCTTTATTGTTCTCACGAAATGGGGAAAGGGGCTTTTGCGCATGCTCTGTAAGGCATTTTTCTTTTGGGGGAGTTTTAAGTTTTTTCCCCTTCATTTTTTACGGGTTCTTTTGTTTGAAAGACATAGATCAGATTAGAATGTGTTTTGCTGCCAAATTTGGTGTCAATTCGTCCAGTCAATTCTGCAACCTTACCTGGAGGAGTTCATTAGCAGACCCTCTCTTCTCCACGTCCATCTCAAGGCAGCGATTGAGGAAGTCTCTAAATATAGGTGAAAGCTTCTCGGGGTTCTGCAACTCAGGCGTGCCATTGGTGGCAATGAGATACAAAGCCTTAAAGAAGACAGGAAGAAAAGGGAAGGTAGTAACAGCACAGAGAGAAGTTCGGGTTGTTCAAAATACCAGAAAGATCAAAGTAAAATCTGAGAAAAGCCAATCTGGTGTAACCATATGCAAGTTATTGTTATTTACTTAATGTTTATGTTTTGCTCTCTCATTTGAATGAAGATGAAGAATCCTTATTCTGTGTTACTTACAAGGACTATGTAAGTTTGTTGCACTGTTTGATTTTGTATGCAACATTGCCTCTGCTGATAAGAGTAAAGTTTTTTTCTGTTCCTTTTTTCCTTTTGTTTGTGTGTATTTTGCATGGGACTTGGCACTGAGACTTCTCTCAGACTGAAATGAACACAGAGGCCTTCTCATATTGAGGCCTATAACACACTGAGGCCTCCCTCACACTGAGGCCTCCCTCACACTAAGACTTCTCTCACAGAGATCTCTCACAGACTGGGGCGAACTAAGCTACAGACACACTTGCTAATATTGAACTGAAGCTTTTGCTTGACTCACATTTTCGTAATTAAAAATACCTAGTAATTTTATATACTTCTGACAAAATTAACTTGGAATCCAATGTGCCTCTTGTGCATAAAGGGCAGGATCTAATAATCCTTTGACATTCAAACACTTACCCTCAAAGGATTCTCATTGAGATACGGCGGCTCCCCCTCGATCATTTCAATGGCCATGATCCCCAGCGACCAGATGTCCACCTTGGGCCCATAGGCCTTCCTTGTCACCACCTCGGGAGCCATCCAATACGGCGTCCCCACCATGGTGCTGCGCTTGCTCTGCTCCGGAGTGATCTGAGCACAGAAGCCGAAATCAGCTGTGGAGGGAAAAAGAACAAGGGTAATAAACCAAAATATAGTCAGTCCTCAACATTCACTAGGCTTAGGGAAGGCATGGGCAAACTTTGGCCTTCCAGGTGTTTTGGACTTCAACTCCCACAATTCCAATTGGCTGTTAAGAATTTTGGGAGTTGAAATCCAAAACACCTGGAGGGCCAAAGTTTGTCCATGGTTGGTCTATCCCTTCAATAAGCTACAAAAAGGAATGAAACTCAAGCTAAACACTCATGTTCATCTTTAGGTAAAGAGCCCCTGGTGGCGCAGTGGGTTAAAGCCCTGTGCCAGCAGGACTGAAGACCGACAGGTCGCAGGTTCGAATCCAGGGAGAGGCGGATGAGCTCCCTCTATCAGCTCCAGCTCCTCATGTGGGGACATGAGAGAAGCCTCCCACAAGGATGGTAAAACATCAAACATCTGGGCATCCCCTGTCCTTGCAGATGGGAAATTCTCTCACACCAGAAGTGACTTGCAGTTTTTCAAGTCGCTCCTGACACAAACAATTATTATTATTATCCTCACTACCTCTGAGGATGCTTGCCATAGATGCAGGCGAAACGTCCAGGAGAGAATGCCTCTAGACCATGGCCATATAGCCCAAAAAAACCTACAACAACCCTATTATTATTATTATTATTATTATTATTATTATTATTATTATTAGAATCATAGAAGCATAGAATCAAAGAGTTGGAAGAGACCTCATGGGCCATCCAGTCCAACCCCATTCTGCCAAGAAGCAGGAATATTGCATTCAAATCACCCCTGACAGATGGCCATCCAGCCTCTTTAAAAGCTTCCAAAGAAGGAGCCTCCACCACACTCCGGGGCAGAGAGTTCCACTGCTGAACGGCTCTCACAGTCAGGAAGTTCTTCCTCATGTTCAGATGGAATCTCCTCTCTTGTAGTTTGAAGCCATTGTTCCATTGCGTCCTAGTCTCCAGGGAAGCAGAAAACAAGCTTGCTCCCTCCTCCCTGTGGCTTCCTCTCACATATTTATACATGGCTATCATATCCCCTCTCAGCCTTCTCTTCTTCAGGCTATTACTATTATTATTAATCAATTATCTGCAGTCTCTCAAGTTGCTCCTGATACGGATAAAATCAAATCAAATCAAATCCTATCCACGTACTTAGCTTGACTGAGCCATCCATCCCTAGAAGGATGTTGTCGCTTTTGATGTCCCGGTGGATAACCTGGTTGGAGTGGAGGAATTCCAAAGCTTGAAGACACTTGCAGAAGGAAGAGAAAAAGGAGGGAGAAAGAGAAAAAGGAGAAAACATATATGGATGGTTAATGTATTTTTTTTTTGCTCTTAACGTTTCTTCTGCTGTGTTTTTCAGTGTTTTTATTCACTTGTTGGCCTGACAGAGGTGTATTGTGTCCAAATTTGGTGTCAATTCACCCAGTGGCTTTTGAGTTATGTTACTATGTGGGAAGTTCGCCTCAATTCTGTCATTGGAGGGGTTCAGAATGCTCTTTGATTGTAGGTGAACTATAAATCCCACTAGCTACAACTCCCAAATGTCAAGGTCTATTTCCCCCAAACTCCATCTGTGTTCATATTTGGGCATATGAGTACTCATGCCAAGTTTGGTCGAGATTCATCCTTGTTTGAGTCCACAGTGCTCTCTGGATGTAGGTGAACTATAACTCCCATACTCAAGGTCAATGCCCACCAAACCCTTCCAGTATTCTCTGTTTGTCATTGGAGTTCTGTGTGCCAAGATTGGTTCAATTCCATCATTGGTGGAGTTCAGAATATTCTTTGATTGTAGGTTAAATATAAATCCCAGCAACTATAATCCCAAATGACAAAATCAATGTTTTTAGTGATGGTCACTTGTCGGGTTAGTAGGTGTCTTGTGACCAAATTTGGCGGCAATTCGTCCAGTGGTTTTTGAGTTATATTAATCCCACAAACTAACATTACATTTTTATTTATATAGATTAGGCTTCAACTGAGAGATATAATACATACTCATGTATAAGCTGACGTCATGTATAACCCGAGGAGAGGTTAGGGGGCCAAAATCATGGATTTTGATGTGATAAATCCATTTGCCAGCAGGACTGGCGACCGACAGGTCAACAATTCGAATCTGGGAAGAGCGGGTTGAGCTCCCTCTGTCAGCTCCAGCTCCCCTTGTCTATATATGTGGTGTGTCTACGGCATTCAATGTTTGCCATGTATATGTGCATTGTGATCCGCTCTGAGTCCCCTGCGGGGTGAGAAGGGTGGAATATAAATACTGTAAATATTATTCATGAGTGCATAAGCACCTTAACCCCCCCCCCCCAAATAAAAGAAATTCTCAGCAATTTCCAATCTTGCAGCAGTACAAAAAAGTGCCATCCGTTCTTGATAATTTAACACCTCAGTCACAAAAGATGGAGAGTGGAAGTATTTTTGGATCGACTGGAATTGGCTGGTTTATACTTATTATTAGAAGTGCCTTTTATATTCTGAGACATGTCACAATCTGTCTTCCTTAGGAAGTCTGGAATGCACACCTTATCCATCCATCAGGAAAGCTTCGGGATGCTGATGGATAGTTCAAAGGCTTACCTCTCGACACACAGCGGCAATCTGTCCTTCGTCCATGCAGGTCTCCGTCACAACGTCCGTCAACGAGCCTCCTGCCAAATACTCCATGACGACCCACAATTCATCCCCCACCAGGTAACTGGAGCAAGGCAGAAAAGACAACAGACGATGGTCATTGTGTGGCTCCCGTAGCCCAAAACTCGGCAAATGGAAGAGTACAAACAAGTCGTGTTAGATAACAAAGACACCAGGCTGGAAGAACCTGGGTTCAACCGAAGGCTCAACGATTATGTTTACTGGGTTGTTTGAGGTCATTCCTTCCCTCTCCCTGCCTCTTTCTTCACCTACTTTATTTATTTATTTTTATTTATTTTGGGTACTTCTACCCCGCCCTTCTCAACCCCCTAAGGGGGACTCAGGGCGGCTTCCAACTGGCATACGTTGATGCCTACAATTCACACAATAATAGTAACAATAATTATAACAATTAAAACTTTAAATTCATACAATAAAAAGCCAGCCTGGTGGCCATCGTTTTGCCAAGTCCGTAATTAATAAATTCATTCCGCTTATCATAGTCCGTTTCCAAAGCTTTAGTCGTCATTGTCCATTGTCAGTCTGCCAGATTACCCAAAGGCCTGGTCCCATATCCATGTTTTTAATTTTCTTCTGAAAGAGAGGAGGGATGACGATGATCTAATTTCCCGGGGAGTGAATTCCACAGGCAGGGGGCCACCACCGAGAAGGCCCTGTCCCTCGTCCCCGCCAATCTCGTTTGTGACAAGGGTGGGGCCGAGAGCAGGGCCCCTCGCATGTCATGGATTCCACTTTGTGGCCCCATTTCTTAAGGTTGGGCTCTGCATCTTGTGGTGCCAGAGCGCAGTCTGTTCAGCGCCTTCCAAGTCGCCCAGTTTTGTGTGTGCCCAGGGGAGAGTCACTCATTTGGTATCAGCCATGGATTGAGGTTCTGGGTTTGAGCTTGCCACTTTTGGACTCTCGCTTGCTGAGGTGTTCCAGCGAGTGTCTCTGTAGATCTTAGAAAACTATTTCTAGATTTAAGTTGTTGACGTGCTGGCTGATACCCAAACAGGATGAGCTGGAGATGTCTCTGCCTTGGTCCTTTCACTATTGGCTGCAACTTCCCGGCGGATGTCAGGTGGTGCAATACCAGCTAGACAGTGTAATTTCTCCAGTGGTGTAGGGCGCAGACACCCTGTGATAATGTGGCATGTCTCATTGAGAGCCACATCTACTGTTTTAGTGTGGTGAGATGTGTTCCACACTGGGCATGCATACTCAGCAGCAGAGTAGCATAGCGCAAGGACAGATGTCTTCACTGTGTCAGGTTGTGATCCCCAGGTTGTGCCAGTCAGCTTTCGTATGATATTGTTTCTAGCACCCACTTTTTGCTTGATGTTCAGGCAGTGCTTCTTGTAGGTAAGAGCACGGTCCAGAGTGACTCCCAGGTATTTGGGCGCGCTGCAATGCTCCAGTGGGATTCCTTCCCAGGTAATCCTCAGAGCTCGGGATGCTTGAGTGTTGTTAAGGTGAAAAACACATGCCTGTGTTTTAAATGGATTAAGGATCAGCTGGTTTTCCCTGTAGTAGGTGGTAAGGGCACCTAGAGCTTCGGAGAGCTTCTGTTCAACCCTCACAAAGCTCCCTGCTTGAGCAGTGATGGCACGATCATCTGCATAGATGAAACTCTCTGTCCCTTCTGGCAGTGGCTGGTCATTTGTGTAGATGTTGAACATGGATGGAGCAAGCACTCCCCTGAGGCAGGCCGTTCTTCTGTTTCCGCCCTCTGCTTCTCTGGCCCTGGGACTCAACAAAGAAGCTCCTGTTTTGTAGCAGGTTTCCTATGAGGCGGGTGAGGTGGTCGTCCTTTGTGATATTATACATTTTTCTCAGGAGGAGGCGGTGGTTCACAGTATCATAGGCTGCTGACAGGTCTATGAAGACAGCTCCTGTGATCTGCTGCCTTTCAAAGCCATCTTCTATGTGCTGAGTCGGGTTCAACACTTGCGATGTGCAGCTTTTGCCTTTCCTGAAGCCAGCTTGCTGTGGAATCAGACATGGGTCTAATTTGTATATAGGGTAATAAGTGACTATATTCTAGCTCAACAAAACCTAAGTATCCCCTGGTCCATCTCACCTGTCTCTCTTAACATGAGGCACTCAGGATAGTTTTTTAAAAGCTCAAGTAATTAATAAAACAAAACTCTACGGAATAAGCTGTAATTTTAAAAGGGCAGCATGGAGAGAAGAGAAACGGCTCCAGGAACAACCAGAGGGAGAGAGTTCAATCTCTGCACCTCGGAGGATCTGAACACAGTCGTGTTTCTGGCAAAGTAGCAGACTCAGCATCCTTTCAGCTCCGGTCTCAGTGGGAGAGGAAAAAGAGAAATGATTCAGAGCAGCTCAGATCTCACTTCAGAAAGAGGATGAGCCCAACGTGGCTGTGTGTCTGCAACATTGCAAGGAGAGGACAATGTCATCATGGGGCTGTGACCTTATGGTCACTACTATCTTCTCGACAGACTTTAGTTGTAGTTAGGATGGAGATACATTATATGAGTAGCCTTGAACACATATAAATAATGTGTTGTCGAAGGCTTTTATGGCCGGAATCATTGGGTTGTTGTAGGTTTTTCGGGCTGTATGGCCATGTTCTAGAAGCATTCTCCCGATGTTTCGCCTGCATCTATGGCAGGCATCCTCAAAGGTTGTGAGGTTTGTTGGAAACTAGGAAAATTGGGTTTATATATCTGTGGAAAGTCCAGGGTGGGAGAAAGAACTCTTGTCTGTTGGAGCTAGGTGTGAATGTTTCCATTGGCTACCTTGATTAGCTGACAGTTTTTATGTGTGGCTTGTTATTACCTGGGAAATTCTTTGTTGAGAGCTGATTAGTTGTTCCTGATTGTTTCTTGTCTGGAGTTCCCCTGTGTTTGAGTTTTGTTCTTTATTTACTGTTATAATTTTAGAGTTTTTTAAATACTGGTAGCCAGATTTTGTTCATTTTCATGGTTTCTTCCTTTCTGTTAAAATTGTCCACATGCTTGTGGATTTCAATGGCTTCTCTGTGTAGCCTGTTAGAGTGGTCCAGCATTTCTGTGTTCTCAAATAATGTGCTATTATAAAGAAACCATGTGAAAAAGATCTTGGGAATCCCCGGGGACAAGTTAAACATGAGCCAACAATGTGATGTGGTGGCTAAAAAAGACAATGGGATTTTGGCCTGCATCAAGTGGAGTCTAGTGCCTAGATCCAAGGAAATCATGCTACCCTCTATTGTGTCTTGGTCAGACCACATCTGGAATCACACAGTATCCAGTTCTAGGCACCGCAATTGATGGGAATGTTGACTTGAAGCTGGAAGGTGTCCAGAGGAGGGCGACTAACATGATCAAGAGTCTGGAGAACAAGCCCTATGAGGAGCGGCTTAAAGAACTGGGAATGTTGAGCCTGCAGAAGAGAAGGCTGAGAGGAGGCAAGATGAGGACCATATATAAATATATATATGGCCCTCATATAGTCATAGGGAAGAGGGAGCAGGCATGTTTTCTGCTGCCCTGGAGACTAGGACGCAATGGAACAATGGCTTCAAACTACAGGAAAGGAGATTCTGCCTGAACATTAGGAAGGATTTCCTGACTGTGAGAGCTGTTCAGCAGTGGAACTCTCAACCCCAAAGTGTGGCGGAGGCTCTGTTTTTGGAGGCTTTTAAACAGAGGCTGGATGGCCATCTGTCAGGGGTGCTTTGCATGTGACTTTCCTGCTTCTTAGAATCATAGAATCATAGAATCATAGAATCAAAGAGTTGGAAGAGACCTCATGGGCCATCCAGTCCAACCCCCTGCCAAAGCAGGAATATTGCATTCAAATCACCCCTGACAGATGGCCATTCCAGCCTCTGTTTAAAAGCTTCCAAAGGAGGAACCTCCACCACACTCCGGGGCAGAGAGTTCCACTGCTGAACGGCTCTCACAGTCAGGAAGTTCTTCCTATGTTCAGATGGAATCTCCTCTCTTGTAGTTTGAAGCCATTGTTCCATGTCCTAGTCTCCAAGGAAGCAGAAAACAAGCTTGCTCCCTCCTCCCTGTGGCTTCCTCTCACATATTTATACATGGCTATCATATCTCCTCTCAGCCTTCTCTTCTTCAGGCTAAACATGCCCATTCTTGGCAGAATGGGGTTGGACTGGATGCCCCATGAGGTCTCTTCCAACTCTAGGATTGTATGATTCTATTGCAGAATCAGTATATTGTGTGCTGAACTTTGAGAGACATTCTAGTGTCCCAGAATTAAGGCTGCCAAAACAAACGTAGAAATACGAGGGTTGAATGAAAAGTAATGCCTCCACCTTCGTTACTTGGGTTTGGATGGGAATATTTTAATAAATCAAATGCAGAAATAATCCTTAGAATGTGCTCTTTAACTACCACTATTCACTTTTCCACATAATCACCAGACAATTGGATACATTTCTGCCATCATGGAAGAAGTCACGGAAGAAGTCGTCACTCTGTTTCCACAGCCCATCGTGCACAGATCTTCCGATAGCCAAGCAAATAATAATGTGACCCACACGTTCTTGTAAAATGCCAATTATGCTTGAAATTTCTCATTGAGTGATACGACAATCGTCCTGAATCAATCTGTCAACCTTTTGGTTGTGAAACTCAGTGGTTGCTGTCACAGGACATCCAACTCTGTTTGTCACGCAAGTCAGATGTTCCCACCTCAACATCTTTAAACTTTCTCACCCAGTGATGCACACTACTCACATCAACACAATCACAATAAACAGCTTGCATTCTCTGATGAATCTCCTTTGGGATGACACCTTCTGCTGTCAAGAATTCAATGACTGCACGTTGCTTAAGTCGTATTGACCAACCATCTGCGCAGGGTTCCATACTTTGCACTTTAACAACACAACCATTCAATGCTAAGGCTTCCTGCCAAAATGGAACTGTAGAGGAGAGTCTACTGAACAAGCCAGTACCTGCCACATACCAGCACTGCCATCTGTTGAGGATGCAGGTTTTGACCTACAAAGCCCTGAACAGTTTGGGACCCGCCTACCTGAGTGACCGCATTTCCGTCTACAAACCCACACGACCCCTTCGATCTTCCAGAGACACTCTTCTCTCGCTCCCCCCTACATTGCAAGTGCGACTTGTGGGGATGAGAGAAAGGGCCTTCTCTGCGGTGGCCCCCCGGCTCTGAAATTCACTCCCCAGAGATATTAGGCAAGCCCCCACACTGGCAATCTTCAGGAGGAATCTGAAAACCTGGTCATTCCAATGTGCCTTCAATGATTGAATGTAAGATACTCACTGACCAAATTTTGCACAAATGACCTCAGAAGCACTTTACTTTTTGGTTCGTGCAATTAATTCCTTCCTCAATCCGGATCTCCCTCCCCAATAATTTCCATTGCCCAATCTCCCAGCGTTTTAAAATTTTAAATTTTTATCCTTAAATTTGGCCTTGCCCGTGTAATTCCTGTGTGTTTAATGTCCGATTTTATATTGCTGTCTCGTTTATTATTTTGGTTTTGCATTTTATGTTTTTTGGTTCTGTTATGCTTTGTGTTATATTGTGTTATGCTTTTGTGTAATATTGTGTTTATTGTGTTGATGGGCGTGGCCTCATGTAAGCCGTCCCGAGTCCCCCTGGGGGAGATGGAGCGGGGTATAAATAAATTATTATTATTATTATTATTATTATTATTATTATTATTATTATGGAGTTACGAAGGTGGAGGCATTACTTTTTATTCAACCCTTGTATTTATGCACTTGTGGTTACCTCTCACATGCTGTGCAAATGGAAGAAATTTACCAATATTCATATATTTTAGCACAATCTTCTCATTTAAATATGCCTTGAACATAAGCTACAGCCATAAATGCCAGGTTTATAAGATGGGTGGAGGTCTCCATCCAATACTCAATGGTCCACTGTCTGTTTTAAAAGCAATATTTACTTGAAGCTGGAGATTTGTGCCAAGCTAACAAGACCTTATGGTCTTCTGAACAGGCTTGTCATTGTCAATGCAAAACCTTCCATCCTATTTAAGGAGTTGGTGAAATTATTATGGGAGAGGTGTGACATTCTGTGGGAAACCGCTGATCTTTCAAACCTTGTTGGCAGGACGGCTGGAGGAAAACATTTCTTGCAACGTTCAACCTACGGTTGGATATAGGGCTCATTTCGTCTAATGTTTCTAACTAAAAGGTACAGTACCCAAACAAGAGCCTCATTATTCTCCAGGTTGAAGCCTCTCCCTTTAAGTATACAGATCGTATAAAAGTAAAACTTGGAAAATTTTAAAGGAGGAGGGGGAGATGCCAAGTCCCAGAATCCTCACTGAACAACAGTAATTTGAGGAAAGCAGCAGCATATAGGTCAGGGTTTCTCAACCTGGGGGTCTGGACCCCTGGGAAGTCAGAGGGGTTCCAAAAGAACATCAGAAAACATGGGGGTTCTGTGTGGGACGCTTGCCCCAATTCTATCATTGGTGGGGTTCAGAATGTTCTTTGATTGCAGGTGAACTATAAATCCCAGCAACTACAACTCCCAATGTCGAGATCTGTTTTCCCCAAATTCCACTAGTGTTGGGCATATTGAGTATTCATGCCAATTTTGGTCCAGATCCATCATTATTTGAGTCCACAGCACTCTCTGGATGTAGGTGAACTACAACTCCAAAACTCAAGGTCAATGCCCACATAACCCATTCCAGTATTTTCTGTTGGTCATGGGAGTTCTGTGTGCTAAGTTTGGATCAATTCCATCATTGGTGGAGTTCAGAGTGCTCTTTGATTGTAGGTGAACTATAAATCCCAGCAACTACAACTCCCAAATGTCAAGGTCTATTTTCCCCCAAACTCTACCGGTGTTTACATTTGGGCATTTTGAGTATTCATGCCAATTTTGGTCCAGATCCATCATTATTTGAGTCCACAGCACTCTCTGGATGTAGGTGAACTACAACTCCAAAACGCAAGGTCAATGCCCATCAAACCCTTCCAGTTATTTTCTGTTGGTCATGGGAGTTTTGTGTGCCAAGTCTGGCTCAATTCTATCATTGGTGGGGTTCAGAGAGCTCTTTGATTGTAGGTGAACTATAAATCCCAGCAACTACAACTCCCAAATGTCAAGATGTATTTCCCCCCAAACTCCACCGGTGTTTACATTTGGGCATATTGAGTATTCATGCCAATTTTGGTCCAGATCCATCATTGTTTGAGTCCATAGTGCTCTCTGGATGTAGGTGAACTACAACTTCAAAACTCATGGTCAATGCCCACCAAACCCTTCCAGTATTTTCTGCTGGTTATGGGAGTTTTGTGTACCCAGTTTGGTTCAATTCCATCATTGGTGGAGTTCAGAGTGCTCTTTGATTGTAGGTGAACTATAAATCCCAGCAAGCTACAACTCCCAAATGACAACATCAACCCCTCCCAATCCCACCAGTATTCAAATTTGGGTGTATCTGAAATTTGTGCTAAATTTGGTCTAGTGAATGAAAATACATCCTAAATATCAGATATTTACATGACGATTCACAACAGTAGCAAAATTACACTTATGAATAAGCAAGGAAAATAATTTTATGGTTGGGGGTCACCACAACATGAGGAACTGTATTTAGGGGTCCCGGCATTAGGAAGGTTGAGAAACACTGATCTATGGAATCGTTGGTTGCTTGTGTTTGTCTCTTTACAAACCATTATTTGCTGGTTGACTTGGCACTTAAAACTCACTGGAAAAGAGTCATGAATCCCTATGTTCTTTGGATGTGTGAGCAGAGCTAACAGCAGGGATTCATCACCTAATTGCCTTTCCAGAAGGTTTCTGACGAAGGAGGAAATGGAGGTGGAGGTGGGGAACTCTGCAGAACAGGAGATCCCTGTCCCTGACTCAAAAGAACGGGTGGATTCATAGAGATGAGTACAACCTTTCATTAAAACCATATTCGAAACTGTTTACCTGCTAAATTAGAAGGCTGTGTAAGGCACCACCCAACCTGTTTGAAGCATATCTTTGTGTGTGAAGATGTGTATATATATGTGTGTGTATATATTTGTGTGTTTATATGTGTATATTTATATTGTGTATATGTGTGTGCTTGTCTATATGCATATTTGTGTTTATATATGTGTGCATGTATATATTTGTGTTGTAGTTCAGCGGGTTGACGGAGTTGCTACTCCTAGTAGCAGAGTGGAAAGGTCTACTCAGGAGTCGGAGGGAGAACAGCAGCATCAGCGCATTAGAGAAATCATTATGGCTCCGAGTGATACTGACACGTCTCCAGGTTTCTCTGATTACGAGATGGGGGATGGAGAGGTGAGCAGAGGTGTAAAAAAGGGCTGCTCGTGAGGGGGAGTCTGAGTTTGAGGGGGAATTACAAAGTTAACGCATTCGGGAAATACTTAGTGCACCAACTGACGAGGAAGACTTTCTGGGATTGGAGAGGAGTTCTGGGTCTGGGAGTGATATGGAGGAGAAGGAATTGGATTGGACCCGTGTGCAGCAAATAAGGGACATCTGTAATCAGCCCACCTCTAGCGAGGAGTTTGAGGGGTTCACTGGGGACTGGCAGCCAGGTGACTCTTGGCAGGATCTGAACCCTGACAGTAATTGGCAGAGGTGGAGGGATGGGCACTCAGCTGCAGGCTTGGGGGCAGCTGATAGTGATGACGAGAGGGTGGGGAGCTCATCAAGCTCTTTGAGAGGGTGGAAGAGCTCATCAAGCTCTTCAAGATCTTTGAGATGAAAGTGGGTTCTGTTTGCACATCTAGTCGCAGAAGGCAAAGTGTCTTTATAGGACATAATTCTTTGTGCTGCCAACTTTCAACCTTGGGTCCTGGGCTACAGCTTCGTGTGTTCCTGAAACTCTGTTTCTTCGGTGATTCCAGCATTCCAGCCTTGTTTTCCAACGGATTGACCACAGACCAGTTTGACTACGCTCTTGGCTTTTCTGGACTTTGAACTCTAATATCTTTGTGACTGAAACATTTCCTAGCTTTGAAACCACGTTTTTCCTGCTTTTGTGACTGTGTTTTTGTGCCATTTCGATTTTCAAGCAGTTTGCTTCACCATTTGTTTAAACCGGATTACAAGGCAGCGCTATAATCCGGATTATATTTTTGTTTCTTGTAACAACTTCTTTTTGATGCCAAATCATTCCTGAGACCTTCAGCACTGAAGTTAAGTGCTTTTTAGGTCCATTTGTATGCAATAAAGCTGTGTTTGAAAGATTATTTTTTGTGTCTGGCATTGTTTAAAGGCTTCTGGGTCTTGACAATTTGTGTGTATGTAGATGTATGTGTGTGTAAAATAATAAAAGTAATAATAATAGAGTAGAATAATGTAAATGTAATAATAGAGTAAAATAATAAATGTAATAGCAATAATAGAGTAAATAATAAATGTAATAATAACAACAATAACAAAGTAAAATAATAAGTGTAATAAATAAACAACTGGAAAAGCTGACACAATATGAGGATTTAAAGATCAAACTGCAAAGACTCTGGCACAAGCTAGTCAAGGTGATCCCAGTGGTGATTGGCACAATGGGTGCAGTGCCTAAAGACCTTGGCCTGCACTTAAACACAATCGATGCTGACAAAATTACCATCTGCCAGCTGCAGAAGGCCACCTTACTGGAATCTGCATGTATTATTCGCCGATACATCACACAGTCCTAGACACTTGGGACTACCTTGACTGGCTTGTGCCATTATTATTATTATTATTATTATTAGCCTCAACATGGACAACCTATTATTTTACTAATGCAGACTCAAACAACATTCACCTCCCCAACGCACACATTTCCCTCCCCGGAGACCGAAAATACCTGTCCAAATAGTTGACAATGTTGGGGTTCTTGTTTTCCCTCATGACCAGAATTTCATTGATGATGAGCTCTTTCTTGGGCTGCTGCTGCAAGTTCATCTGCTTGATGGCAACCTGAATGATATCATTTGTAGAAAGAGAGAAAACGAAGCACCGTGATTATTCGTTTTCATTGTCCAAAGCACTTCTATCTCCAAAACTGATTGTGTGTATTTTAAATGCATTTTTGTTGTATTTATTATATTTTAACAGTATTTTTAACCTAACACACAGTACTTCGTGTTGTCGAAGGCTTTCATGGCAGGAATCAATGGGTTGTTGCTGTGAGTTTTCCAGGCTGTGTGGCCATGTTCCAGAAGCATTCTCTCCTGACGTTTTGCCCATATCTATGGCAGGCTTCCTCAGAGGTTGTGGGGTCTGCTGGAAACTAGGCAAATGGGGTTTATATAGAATCATAGAATCATAGAGTTGGAAGAGACCTCATGGGCCATCCAGTCCAACCCCATTCTGCCAAGAAGCAGAAATATTGCATTCAAATCACCCCTGACAGATGGCCATCCAGCCTCTGTTTAAAAGCTTCTGTAAATCTGTATATCTGTAAAATGTCCAGGGTGGGACAAAGAACTCTTGTCTGTTTATTTTTTGTTACTTCATGTATTTTGCTGTGATGTAATTTTTCTGTTATTATGTGTTTAATTTTGCTGTATTATTTTTGGCTTGGCCTCATGTTAGCCGCCCCATGTCCCCTTTGGGGAGATGGTGGCAAGATATAAAGATGATGATGATGATGATGATGATGATTGTCTGCTTGAGGCAAATGTGAATGATGCCATTGGCCACCTTGATTATTAACACTGAATAGTTTCGCAACTGCAAAGCTTGGCTGGTTGCTGCCTGGGGGAATCCTTTGTTGGGAGGTGTTGAATGGCCAACTAACACTTTTTTCCCTATAGCAGTATTAGGGAAAAGAGAGGAAATGCGAAATAAAATTTATTTATTTATTTATTTATTTACTTTATTTGTATACCGCTCTTCTCAGCCCTTAGGCGACTCAGAGCAGTTTACAACAATTTAGGTATCCACAATACAAAATCATTAAGCATTTAAAAGCAATAGCATCACAAATCATTAAACATCAATATCAATACATCACTACATCAATATAACAAATCCATCAGGTCTCATCACTGAAATCAGCATCCAAACTCGTTATCCGATATTCCGTGTTCCAAATAAAATAAAAGGGAAATAAAAGAAGCAATAATAGAATGTGCACAAGCAGTAATAGTATTAGGGTGGAAAGATAAATTTAAATGGACAGTTGTAAAGGATCACAATATATATACTATTATAAATCACGCCACGTGCCACCAATATACTAATAGTATGTATAAGATATCCCACAGCTGAACACCACTGTGAAGAATTATTTGTAATGTAACATCACACCACTGGACACTAGTATGGTAGCGAGATGATCTTAGATGTGTGTAATGGTAGGGTGTACACTGCTTGTCTTTTAGTCTTCTTTTGGTTAAATGCTGCCACCAACCCAAGCTGTCTTAGCATTTTTAAAATGAGTTTTTGAGGTAAACTTTTTCCCTTTCTGCCAACACTGCTCTTCCCTTAGCTCCCAAAATGATTGTTTGGATAAGAGACTTTTCTGTGGTATGAGGTTGTTAAAGAGGCTGGAATTATCACAAAGGATTTCTAATAGATTGAGGAACGATGGAGACTTTTTAAAAGACAAATAGAAAAAGATTTATAAAAACAGCCAAGTAACTTCTTCTGAGAGGCACAAAACGCTTGACTTGTTACAAAAGTCCAATAGCTTGATGGTTGCTTGAAAAGAGTTTCTTCACTTAGTTACATACAGAGCTAATCAAACAGATCTAGCTGCTGGTTACAAAAATCCCTCACTCTACTTCAGAGAAATAGTAATGAGTTACTGACTAACTTATCTTAGGCAGTCCCCTGAGTTATCAGCTAACTCTTCCCAGAGTTCTTCCAGCTAACTAACTCAGTCTAGAGAGCTAATCCCTTGTGCTGTCTCCCACAAGAAATCAGGACCTCACCTCTGAGGATGCTTGCCATAGATGCAGGCGAAACGTCAGGAGAAATGCCTCTAGAACATGGCCATATAGCCCGAAAAAACCCACAAGAACTTAGAAATCAGGTTGCTGCCTGACCTTTCCTATCAATTAAATTATTAAATGATTTTAAAATAAATGAAAATAGAATGAGAGAAACAGAAGAAAGATGGACAAGGGTAAAGAACTATATTATGAATCATTCTGGAGATCAAGCCATAAGAAATAAGATACAAATGTTATATAGTATACAGGATGAAAATGTATAAAGATAAAGATATAATGATTGTCTCAAAAAGAAATGAATATGTAAAAGAAAACAATCCTCGTGTTGATGGTGGGAATTGTAAATGTTTTGTGTGTGCACTGTATTTTTTTTTTGTATTGTAAAAATAAAAATTCTCATCTTCTTTTTCCAATATTTTTTCTAGAAATTTTCTCCAAACACTTTCAAAGTCATTTTTTACATAATCCCTTCTTTACTTTTAAGTTTGATGTTAGCTTATTGTTCAGTGCCATTTTCCAGACTTCATACCATTCATTAATCTGTATTTTCATTTCCCCTTTCCAATATTTTGCAATTAATAATCCAGCTGCTGTTAATAGCGTGTCTATTAATAATTTTCCTCTTTTATCTTTCTCATCCCCTTTTTAAATTAAAAGTAATATTTCTACTTGATTCCTCCTAATTTTTATATCCATAATATTTTCTATTTTTCTCAGTTCTTGTGGGTTTTTTCGGGCTATATGGCCATGTTCTAGAGGCATTTCTCCTGACGTTTCGCCTGCATCTATGGCAAGCTTCCTCAGAGGTTGAGAACTACCTCTGAGGATGCTTGCCATAGATGCAGGCAAAAACGTCAGGAGAAATGCCTCTAGAACATGGCCATATAGCCCAAAAAAACACACGAGAACCTAGTGATTCCAGCCATGAAAGCCTTCGACAATACAATGTTTCTCTACCTTCCAAATGTAATTGGTTAAGTGGACGAACACAGAGAGTGCTCACTAATGCTTCCTCTGTATGGCCATGTTCCAGAAGCATTCTCTCCTGACATTTCACCTCATCTATGGCAGGCATCCTCAGAGTTGTGAGTCCCTCACAACCTCTGAGTATACCTGCCATAGATGTGGCGAACGTCAGGAGAGACTTCTGGAACATGGCCATACAGCCCAAAAACTTACAGCAACCCAGTGATTCCAGCCATGCAAGCCTTCGACAATACACATTTGCAACTGTTTTGAGTATTTTGGGTCCAATTCTGCACCTCCCCAAAAGCAATATTTAGGGGTTCTCTGTCTTAACACTCACCTCTTGTCCTGTAGCTACATCCATGGCTGTATAAACAGTCCCTGAAGCACTAGAACAGAAGAAGACAACTTTAGAACTCAGCCCTAAAATTGTATTCACAAACAATTCAATGCCACACAATATCCTACTGCTATTATACGGTTGTGTACTTTTTATCTCAAGGTGGCATCTACATTAAACAATGAGCTCATGACATCATAAAATCATAGAGTTGGAAGAGACCTAGTGGACCATCTAGTCCAACCCCATTCTGCCAAGAAGCAGGAAAACTGCATTCAAAGCACCTCTGACAGATGGCCACCCAGCCTCTGTTTCAAAGCCTCCAAAGAAGGAGCGTCCACCACACTGTGGGGCAGAGAGTTCCACTGCTGAACAGCTCTCACAGCCAGGAAGTTCTTCAGATAGAATCTCCTTTCTTGTAGTTTGAAGCCATTGTTCCATTGCATCCCAGTCTCCAGGGCAGCAGAAAACAAGCTTGCTCTCTCCTCCCTATCACTTCCTCTCACATATTTATACATGGCTATCATGTCTCCTCTCAGCCTTCTCTTCTTCAGGCTAAACATGCCCAGCTCCTTAAGCCGCTCCTCATAGGGCTTGTTCTCCAGACCCTTGATCATTTTAGTTGCCCTTCTCTGGACACATTACAGCTTGTCAATATCTTCAATTGTGGTGTCCAGAATTGGACACAGCATTCCATATGTGGTCTAACCAAGGCAGAATAGAGGGGTAGCATGACTTTCCCTGGATCTAGACACTATGCTCCTATTGATGCAAGTCAAAATCCCATTGGGTTTTTTTGCCACCGCATCACATTGTTGGCTCATGTTTAACTTGTCCATGAAGACATCAAGGTCTTTTTCACACGTACTGCTCTCGAGCCAGGCATCCTGCTTTCTGTATCTTTGCAGGAGAGAAGCCAACGGCCCCAAGCCAAGCCAAGCCCAGTTTCAGCACTAAGTTGATGGTCAAAGGGGGGCTGATTGGTAAAATTCCCCAGTACTGTCATCTTATAAGGTATCAGTGAGTTGAAGTAACTTCAGATTATGGCTAGCTAGCAGCAAGGTCATGGCACGTTAGCGGGAAATGGCAGTGATGGTAGAGCAGCACTGCCACATCAACCTCTCCAGGTCGACGCTGGGCAGTAGGAGGGAAGGCCAAGTGGAGCACAGCTCAGGGAATTTATTTATTTATCGTATCAGAAGCAAGTTGAAGGTATATTTAAAATGCATTTAAAAACATAATCAGAATTAAACTGGGCATTATGCTAAATGTCTTTTGACCAGTAGCTGGCCACTTGGAGTTCCTCTAGTGTCACTGTAAGAAGGCCCTCCATTGTGGATGTGGCAGGGCTCAGGCTGCATTGTAGTAAGTGGTCTATGGTTTGCTCTTCTCCGCACTTGCATGTCATAGACTCCACTTTGTAGCCCCATTTTTTTAACATTGGCTCTGCATCTTGTTGTCCCAGAGCAGCGCCTGTTCAGTGCCTTCCATGTCTCCCAGTCTTCTGTGTGCCAAGGAGGGAGTCTGTCATCCAGTCTCAGCTACTCAGGTTCCGGGTCTTAGCCTGAGAACTGGGACTGTGGCACAGCTGTCTGAGTGTCAGCTGCATTAAGATCACTTCTGACCATAAGGTCATGAGTTCGAAGCCAGCCCAGGTTGGAGTGAGCTTCCGACCAATTGTGTAGCTTGTTGTTGACCTTTGCAACCCGAAAGACAGCTGCATCTGTCAAATAGGAAAATTAGGTACCACCTATGTGTGGGGAGGCTAATTTAACTAATTTACAAGGCCATTAAAAAAAACTCCAGCAAAGCACTCCAGCAAAAGCATGCAGGGAATGCGGAAGTTCTTCATCAGTGTCACAGATGGACGATGAAAGCGACAGCTCCCCTGGCGGCCAGAAAAAGTTAAATAGCCTCTGACTGTTTGTCTATATCTGTTGTGTGTCTTTGGCATTGAATGTTTGCCATATACGTGTACATTGTAATCCGCCCTGAGTCCCCTGCGGGGTGAGAAGGGCGGAATATAAATACTGTAAATAAATAAATAAATAAATAAATAGTTTGCCACTTTTGAACTCTTGCTTGCTGAGGTGTTCCTGCAAGTTGATCTTAGGAAGCCATTTCTTGATTTAAGGCATTGGCATGCTGGCTGATATCCAAACAGAGGATGGTCCGAAGATGTGAATGCCTTGGTCCTTTCATTGCTGGCTGCTATTTCCCAGCAGATGTCAGGTGGTGAAATACAAGCTAAACAGTGTAATTTGTCCAGCAGTGTAGGGTGTAGAAATTCTGTGATAATGCAACATGTCTCATTAAGAGCCACATCCACTGTTTTAACGTGGTGAGATGTATTCCACACTGGGCAGGCGTATTCAGCAGAGTAGCCAAGCACAAGGGAAGATGTGTCTGGTTGTGATCCTCATATTGTGCCCATCAGATTTCGTATGATATTATTTCTAGCACCCACTTTTTGCTTGATAGTCAAGCAGTGCTTCTTGTAATTCAGAGCACGATCCAGAGTGACTCCCAGGTATTTGAGTGTGCTGCAATGCTCCAAAGGGATTCCTTCCCAGATAATTGTCAGAGCTCGAGATGCTTGTCTGTTCGTAAGATGAAAAGAACACATCTGTGTTTCAGATGGATTAGGAATCAGATCGTTTTCCCTGTAATAGGCAGTAAGAGCACCTAAAGCTTCGGAGAGCTTCTGCTCAGGCTCAGGAAAGTGCCACTTGAGTCGCAGCACTCGTCGCTCTTGCCAATGGTTGTGTTTGCATGAGACCATAGGCGCCCCAATGACATCAGGCCCTATCACAACTTGAGCTCAAAAAGGGAAATTCTAGCAATTCGACTGTTCCAAGAAAGAAATGTCTTCCTCTCAAGAGACAGAAGGGCTGGAAGAAGGTGACAACCATAGGCTTACCCTTGTCCAATCTTCTCAAAACTAGTGTATTTCTTCTTGGGATCTCCCACACTTACGATGCCTCCTTTGAATAGAAAAGAAAATGGAAATTTGAGTCAAAAATTTATTTTAAGGAGGAAAATGGGGTGCTTTTGAAAACCGAGACATGTTTTTCTGCCAGGAAATCAATACTAATACTAATAATAGCCTACTTTCCTGTATTTAGTCTCTATCGAAGCTTCAGTAAATTTGATCCCAGAGGCAGAAATAACATGGAATAGATAGGGATAGATTACTATTTTTGTTGTTATTGTTCACCCATTCAGTCGTTTCCAACTCTTTGTGCCCTCATGGACCAGCCCACGCCAGAGCTCCCTGTCGGCCATCACCTCCCCCAGCTCCTTCAAGGTCAATCCAGCTACTTCAAGGATACCATCCATCTATCTTGCCCTTGGTCGGCCCCTCTTCCTTTTTCCTTCCATTTTCCCCAGCGTCATTGTCTTCTCCAAAGATTACTATTTTACTATTTTACCGTGATACAAACAGAACAATCCTGGAATCCTTGAGTTGGAAGAGACCCCAAAGGCCATCCAGTCGAACTCACTCCTGACATTTCGCCTGCATCTATGGCAGGCATCCTCAAAGGTTGTGAAGTCTGTTGGAAACTAGGAAAATGGGGTTTATATAACTGTGGAATAATGTCCAGGGTGGGAGAAGGAACTCTTGTCTGCTTGAGGCAAGTGTGAATGTTTCAATTGGCCACCTTGATTAGCATTCGATGGCCTAGCAGTTTCAAGGTGTGGCTTCTTACTGCCTGGAGAAATCCTTTGTTGGGAGGTGGTCAGAGCCAGCTAATTACCCCCCCCCCATGAAGGATTCCCCCAGCCCCGGCATGTAGCCGGGGGGGGGGGGCTTGAGGGGCTTCAGCCCTCCCCACGAAATTCTCAGGGTGGTCCACAAGAAGGCCTTACTGGTACATTATTTAAACTGTTATGCTTATTCATATCATGATCTGATCAGCATGCTCAATATATCTCATATGCATGGGGGTATTGGGATAACAATACAAAAGTTTTGCTAGGTAGATCTTCAGCCCCACCACCAAAACAAACTCAGCCCCCCCCCCGCCCCTCCGAATCAAAATCCTGGCTACAGGCCTGCCCCAGCCAGTAAGAAGCCATACCTTAAAACTGCTAGGCTGTAAAAACTAAACTCAAACACAGGGGAACTCCAGACAAGAAACCATCAGGAACACCTAATCACCTCTCAACAAAGGATTCCCCCAGGCAGTAACAAGCCACACCTAAAAACAGTCAGGCTATCAAATGCTAATTAAGGTGGCCAATGGAAACATTCGCACTTGCCTTTCCCCAACCTTGGACTTTCCAGAGACATATAAACCCCATTTTCCTAGTTTCCAACAGACCTCACAACCTCTGAGGATGCCCGCCATAATGTCAGGAGTGAATGCTTCTGTAACATGGAAATACAGCTTGGAAAACTCACAGCAACCCAGTGATTCCTGCCATGAAAGCCTTCGACAACACAAACTCACAACAACCCACTTCCACGCTTTTCGAAAGAGTCTTGGAAACTGCATCCAGAGATGCATTTCCCATTTTTCTTATAGTTTCTACTTTGATGACCAGAACTTGCATATTTATGCTCCTTTAACATGCTTAGGGATTTTGACGAGAGTCTGAAAGGTTTTATCCCGTCCTCTTATCAATTCCTCCCCATAAAAACAGAAAGGAACTTTTCTCCCTAAAAAACACTGCAAGGGATATGAATAATTGATTTCTTAGAAGTGGTGAGGAGCAGCACGAAGGGATTACTGGGTTGTTGGAGGTTTTTTCGGGCTATATGGCCATGTTCTAGAGGCATTTTCTCCTGACGTTTCGCCTGCATCTATGGCAAGCATCCTCAGAGGTAGTGAGGTCTGTTGGAACTAGGAAAAAGGGTTTATATATCTGTGGAATGACCAGGGTGGGACAAAGGACTCTTGTCTGCTGGAGCTAGGTGTGAATGTTTCAACTGACCACCTTGATTAGCATTTGATTGCCTGGCAGTGCCTGGAGCAATCTTTTGTTGAGAGGTGATTAGATGTCCTTGTTTGTTTCCTCTCTGTTGTTGTTTTAGAGTTTTTTAAATACTGGTAGCCAGAAAATGAAGAAAATCTGGTTACCAGTATTAAAAAAACTCTAAAATTGCAACAGCACAACAACAGAGAGGAAGCAGGCAGGGACATCTAATCACCTCTCAACAAAAGATTGCTCCAGGCACTGCCAGGCCATCAAATGCTAATCAAGGTCAGTTGAAACATTCACACCTAGCTCCAACAGACGAGAGTTCTTTGTCCCACCCTGGTCATTCCACAGATATATAAACCCATTTTTCTAGTTCCAACAGACCTCACTACCTTTGAGGATGCTTGCCATAGATGCAGGCAAAACATCAGGAGAAAATGGCCATATAGCCCGAAAAAACCTATAACAACTCAGTGATTCCGGCCATGAAAGCCTTCGACAATACAGGAAGGGATTATTTTTTTAAAGCAATACTTCCAAGCTTTAGGTTTGTTCGTTCACCTGCATTTTCCAACCCAGTTAGGAGGCGGTCTCACGCACCCGAAGGCCTTGAGATTCAAAGACACTTCGAGGTATCTCTGACATTCAAAGTTAACACGTACGATCGTGCGTGTCGTACATTTTGGGAAAGCTCAGCTATCACGTAACCCAGGGCTGACATCGCTGTGAAAGGTCTTCGAAAGATGACAGAAAACAAAGAGTGATAAATCTCGCACTTCAGCCGGCCAAGAAGCATCATGAGAGACACGATGCGAAGATGGGCAAGAAATGCTTTGGATGGAAACCACAATGGCGTGAAGCCGTAACAACCGCACCACAGTGTAAACAAAAGTGCCACATGTATTGTCAAAGGCTTTCATGGCTAATTAAGGTGGTCAGTTGAAACATTCATACCTAGCTCCAGCAGACAAGAGTCTTTTGTCCCACCCTGGTCATTCCACAGATATTGACAAGCTGGAATGTGTCCAGAGGAAGAGACTAAAATGATCAAAGGTCTGGAGAACAAGCCCTATGAGGAGCGGCTTAAGGAGCTGGGCATGTTTAGCCTGAAGAAGAGAAGGCTGAGAGGAGACATTATAGCCATGTATAAATATGTGAGAGGAAGCCACAGGGAGGAGGGAGCAAGCTTGTTTTCTGCTTCCCTGGAGACTAGGACGCGGAACAATGGCTTCAAACTACAAGAGAGATTCCATCTGAACATGAGGAAGAACTTCCTGACTGTGAGAGCCGTTCAGCAGTGGAACTCTCTGCCCCGGAGTGTGGTAGAGGCTCCTTCTTTGGAAGCTTTGAAACAGAGGCTGGATGGCCATCTGTCAGGGGTGATTTGAATGCAATATTCCTGCTTCTTGGCAGGGGGTTGGACTGGATGGCCCATGAGGTCTCTTCCAACTCTTTGATTCTATGATTTTATGATTCTATGATATATAAACCCATTTTCCTACTTCCAACAGACCTCACTACCTCTGAGGATGCTTGCCATAGATGCAGGCGAAATGTCAGGAGAAAATGCTTCTAGAACATAGCCATATAACCCAGAAAAACCTACAACAACCCAAAAGTGTCACAAACTGAAATGACATTTGATAAACCAACAAGTGAAAGGCTTACTTAATTTTTCCAAGATCTCTTCGTCAGTCATTTTGGGCTTCTTCTTCTGTTTCTCGACATTCCTCGTCAGCGTATCCGGGGGAGTCGTGTTGTTCTCTGTTGGAGACGGGAGCGGAGAGGTGGCCACGTCTCGGGTCGGGGCTGGCAGAAGGGGCTCGATCACTGACCGGGTATATATCTAAAAGAAAAGATGGCATTGAAACATTAGGAAGAAGCAGTTTGACATTAGGAAGAGCAGTTTGACATCTCCTTCTCTAGAGCTTTTTAAGCAGAAGTTGAATGGCCATCTGTCAGGAGTGCTCTGATTGAGAGGAAACATGATGGCCATGTAAAAATATATGAGGGGAACTCATAGGAAGGAGGGAGCAAGTTTGTTTTCTGCTTCCCTGGAGACTAGGACGCAGAACAATGGCTTCAAACTACAGGAAAGAAGATTCCACCTGAATATTAGGAAGAACTTTCTGACTGTGAGAGCTGTTCAACAGTGGAACTCTCTGCCCCGGAGTGTGGTGAAGGCTCCATATTTGGAGGCTTTTAAACAGAAACTGGATGGCCATCTGTTGGAGGTGCTTTGAATGCAATTTTCCTGCTTCTTGGCAGAATGAGATTGGACTGGATGGCCCACCAGGTCGCTTCCAACTCTAGGATTCAAAGAACTGCCTCTCAAAATGATAATTTCCCCACATTGTGAAATATACAAAGTTCCTGCTTAACGGATGGGTTAGGGACAGGAACACTGTCAGAAAATGGAATAGGTTGAAAAGTAGAACCTACACACACACAATGTTCCTCAAGCCGCAAGCAGAGGCAGTTTAATATATGTATATGTATGTATGTATGTATGTGTATGTATCTATCTATCTATCTATCTATCTATCTATCTATCTATCATCTATCTATATATCTATATAAATAAAAATGTAATGTTCTTTTGTGGGATTAACATAACTCAAAAACAACTGGGCGAATGTACACCAAATTTGGCTACAAGACACCGCCTAACCCAAGAGTGACCATCACTCAAAAAATTTGATTTTGTCATTTGGGAGTTGTAGTTGCTAGGATTTATAGTTCACCTACAATCAAAGAGCATTCTGAACTCCACCAATGATGGAATTGAACCAAACTTGGCACACAGAACTCCCATGACCAACAGAAAATACTGGAAGGGTTTGGTGGGCATTGACCTTGAGTTTGGGAGATGTAGTTCACCTACATCCAGAGATCACTGTGGACACAAGCAATGATGGATCTGGACCAAACTCTACACGAATACTCAATATGCCCAGATGTGAACACGGTGGAGTTTGGGGAAAATAGAATCTTGACATTTGGGAGTTGTAGTTGCTGGGATTTATAGTTCACCTACAATCACAGAGCATTCTGAACCCCACCAACGATAGAACTGGGCCAAACCTCCCACACAGAACCCCCATGTGGGCCACAGCAATGCGTGGCAGGGGACGGCTAGTGTGTGTGTGTGTGTGTTTGTGTGTGTGTGTGTAATGTTCATTTGTGGGATTAACATAACTCAAAAACAAATCCCAGCAACTACAACTCCCAAATGTCAAGATTCTATTTTCCCCAAACTCCAGCAGTGTTCACATTTGGGCATATTGAGTATTCATGTAGAGTTTGGTCCAGATCCATCATTGTTTGAGTCCACAGTGATCTCTGGATGTAGGTGAACTACAACTCCAAAACCAAAGGACACTGCCCACCAAACCCTTCCAGTATTTTCTGTTGGTGATGGAGAACTTGTGCCAAGTTTGGTTCAATTCCATCATTGGGGTTCAGAATGCTCTTTGATTGTAGGTGAACTATAAATCCCAGCAACTACAACTCCCAAATGACAAAATCATTTTTTTAAAGTGAAGGACATACATTGGGTTGTTAGGTGTCTTGTGTCCAAATTTGGTGTCAATTCATCCAGTGGTTCTTGAGTTCTGTTAATCCCACAAACAAACATTACATTTTTATTTATATAGATATTTTATTATATATAATTTATATTATGTTTGTCATGTTGTTGTTGTAGTTGTTGTTATGCTTGCAAATGCCAGACTAATCAATAGATAGTGACAGGTCAATCAGGAGAGAAAAAACAGCACCATAAAAGCACCACTGCTCAAAAGAGCAAATTAGGGGTCAAAAGTGAGGAATTTAGATCTATCAAATCAGCAGAACATCCAAAAATGATCCAAAAATGAAGAAAGCAAATTTCCATTTAGTTACACAACTTGTTAAGCATCAGTTCTCATAGCCAGTGAATGTGAGCTGTTCTTTCTGCCCAGTTGAGATCCTACTTGGGGTAAGCAAGTCATCTGAATGAAGACCCCAGGGGCAAAGGGTCACTCAAGCCAGCGGAGCCCTGCTTTGGGGTCTACTTACGGACTTGGTGTGCTCAGGGCGGGGAGCAATGACCGGGGGTGGAGTGGCCTCGTCCTCATCGTCCTCGTCTTCTGAAACGGGGGGAACAGCTGGAGTTTCGGACACTGCCTTCACATTCTGCAGGGAAGCAAGAGGTCAATAAACTGGAATGCATGCTGAGCACATCTACACTGTAGTTAATGCAGTTTGACGCCACTTTTAACTGCCGTGCCTCATTGCCTGGTATCCTGGGATCTGTCGTTTGGCGAGAAACCAGCATTCATAGGATTTAATATAGAACCATTTCTAATACTATATTTTTCATTGCAATTTTCTTGCTGTGATGAAAACCGTTTGCTTTTATTGCCTACTGGCTGATTTATTGCTTTGTGTGTGTTTGACATGATTATGCACGGCTCTAGGGGAAATCTAGGATATAAATGGTTGAACTAAGACATATGACTTTTGCAAGATCGGGGATTATACTAAAATAATATCAAAATAGTGGATTTCAAATTGCAGCAGGGTGGAGGGTTGGGTCTCATACGAAACAGGAATCGGGAGCTACAACTGCTAGCTATATATATATATATATATATATATATATATATATATATATAAAAACAGAGATATAGATGAAGGCAACCACTATGAAAATCAGACCATAAATGCAACCACTTGGGTCTAAATCCAACTGAATCTTTGCAAAGTGGGAACTCCCACCAGGATCAATTTCTGCTAATAGGGCTGTCATAAGTCAGAACCAATGTGAAAACACTCCACACACAAAAAGGAATTCAGCCAGGTATTAAGCATTGGCAGCCAAATTCAGCTGTGCTAGACAACCATTACAGGTAGAGGAGCATTTTCTAGTTTTCTAGCTTTCTAGAGCAGGATCTCTCTGACTTTAAACACCACGCAGTTAAAATAGCAAGCAGTTTTTTGAAGGTAATAAAAGCCAAAGCAATAAAGAGTAATCCACAGTAAGAGGTAAATCCAATTGATTACGAAGAACAAGGAGCAATTAGTCCAAAGAGAAATAGTCCAAAGAAGTACATGAAACTAGAGGCTTAATTTCAAAGGGGGGTTGCCTCTGAAGACTGCCTGGAAGCTGCAGCTAGTCCAACGCTCGGCAGCCAGACTACTAACGGGTGCTGGGTACAGGGAGCACACCACTCCGCTGTTACACCAGCTCCACTGGCTGCCAATTAGCTTCCGAGCACAATTCAAAGTGCTGGTGTTAACCTATAAAGCCCTAAACGACTCTGGCCCTGTTTACCTCTCCAAACGTATTCTCCCCTATGAACCATCAAGATTATTAAGATCGTCTGGAGAGGCCCTGCTCTCGGTCCCACCGGCCTCGCAAGCGCGTCTGGTGGGGACGAGGGACAGGGCCTTCTCGGTGGTGGCCCCTCGACTCTGGAACTCTCTCCCACTGGAGATCAGAACCGCCCCTTCTATCCTGACATTTAGGAAACAGGTGAAGACTTGGTTATGGAGACAGGCATTCGACGAGTGAGCCAACACCCTGAGATATGGATGGAGGATGATGAGCAACGATTTTAGTGTGACAACTGACCATTATAGTTATTGATTGTAATTGCTGTTTTAATGTTTTACTGTAATATGTATTATGGTGTTTTATTGATTGTATGTGATATTATGGATGGAAACCGGTCTGAGTCCCTCAAGAGAGGTGAGAAGGCCGGTGTACAAAACTTTTAAATAAATAAATAAATAAAGGCAAAACAACAGCAAAGAAACTTAAAACAGGAATAAAACAAAGACAAAGGTCCAGGAACTTGGCATGAAGAACTTATCGTGAATTCAACATTGCTTTGTCTGAAGCTAAATTCATTATTTGGCAGTTATATCTCTACTTTGTTTCCCAAACAGCTAAGAACGGATTTTTCCTTAACTTTTTTCCTCTCTAACCCATCAAATGAACTGCATTGAGGCCCCACAACTCTAAAACTAAGCCCAGGAAACAGACTATCATCCCCATTACCTTCAGGAATCTCTCCATGGATAGCATTCCCATTCCCATCAGAGGAATCAACTTGAACGTGAACAACATTTTCTTTCCCATCATCAAAAGCAACCTGATCATTAGATACAACACTGTCATCCCCACCATCCAAAGCAGCCTGATCATTAGACACAATCACAGGCTGACATACAACATTTTCCCCCTGGAAACCCTGCATCATACAAAGGAACCATGCAACTTTGGGAGTGCAGACAGCAGTATAGACCTCCTCCATGCACAATAACAACACGCTTTTCACTATTCGCTCACATTTTTTACAAGACCCAAAGGAGGAAAATGCACAGCAATTGCTAAGCAACCATAGGAGGCATTCGTCTCTAGTAAAAGAGCAGAAAGGAAAGTATTGAGGTAGTGAGATTAAATCCAACCCGCTTTCTGGAATTACCTTAGAATAAAGCTTTGCCAAGAGGACAGTCTCTGGATCTTGGGAAGTTTTACTCATTCAATGATGCTGTGCCAAGAAGGGAGGAGAGGAAGTTGCATGGCTCATCAGACATACACCTTCCCGCCAGGCCGGGCCTGACCTCTCCTCTCAACCGAGAGGAATGGAGAAACTGCATGCCTTCCTCTTCTTTCCTCTCAGCACAACCACCCGGTTGGGTCTCTGTGCCGCAAGAGGAGAGGAAGGTGTGCAGCCTCTCCTCTTGGCACAGCTGGGTTGCTGTGCCAAGAGAAGAGGAGAAGCTGCATGTCTCAATTTATGGAATGTTATTGGTATCTATGTTTATTTTGAAATTTTCCAGTAGCTGCTGCAATTCCCACCCTCGACTTATACTCGAGTCAGGCCTGTAGCTGGGGGGGGGGGGGGGTAGGGGTTCCCCCCCCCCAAAAATTTTCAGGTTAAAAAAACCAACTATTTTTTGGCTATTTTTGCCCTTACTAATCTTGCATACCTTGTATCTTACACCTTTTACGGAGCAATAAGGGTCTTTGGACTGCATTAAAAATGTTGTTGTGTTATCGAACTCTTCATGATTTGCTAAAAAAAACTTTCAAACCCCCTCCCTTCCAGAATTTTTTTTCTGGCTATGGTCCTGATTCAAGTCAATAAGCTTTCCCAGTTTTTTTTTTTTTTGCAGTAAAATTAGGTACCTCGGCTTATATTCGGGTCAGCTTATACTGGGGTATATACTGTACTTATATTAGATTATTATTATTATTAAACTTTATTTGTACCCCGCTAGCATCTCCCGAAGGACTCGATGGGGCTTACAAAGGCCAAGGCCTCAACAACAACAACAACAAACAATAACAATACAATGCAAGCAAATTAAAAACATAAACAATAGATGAGACCAGGAAGATATTACATCTACCATTTTTGTCACAAAGATGGTCTGAAGCTATCCCTACCGAAAATATGGCTAGAAAGTTCTCAACATTATTATTATCATCAACAACAACATTTGTATTTATACCCTGCTTTTTCACTGCCAAAAGAGACTCAAAACTTTCTGCACATACAGCATTTCCCCCCAAATAAAACTGCACCTATATTGGTATTGTCATTCCTTTTGCTCTCTATCTATCTATCTATCTATCTATGTATATATATTTACAGTATTTATATTCCACTCTTCTCATCCTGCAGGGGACTCAGGGCGGATTACAATGCACATATACATGGCAAACATTCAATGCCGTTTAGACATACAACATATATAGACAGACACAGAAGGCAATTTAACATTCCAGCTTTTTCCAGCTTCATGAGGGTATGCTCGGTTCCGGCCACAGGGGGAGCTGCCACTTCTCTATCCACTTAAGACATCGAGTCCTTTAATGGAGTACTTACTCATTCTTCTGCATGCTGCTGGAAGGTTTTATGGTGTTGTAAATTAGTTAAATTAGCCTCCCCGCATAAAGCGGTACCTAAATTTCCTACTTGACAGATGCAACTGTCTTTCGGGCTGCATAGACCAACAGCAAGCAAGACTATTAATGGTCGGGAGCTCACTCCGACCCAGGCTGGCTTTGAACTCATGACCTCTTGGTCAGTAGTGATTTAATGCAGCTGGCTACTAACTAGCTGCATCACAACCTGGTCCTATATATTGAAATCTTAGTGATACTTTTGAATAACCAAACCCTGCTTGATTTTTTTGCCCAAAGTATGTAATAGCTTTATTTTGAAAAGATGCACACAGAGATAGGCTATTCCACATCAAAAGTGCACACTTGGAAAAACACAGTCGGGGGATTACATCAAGGACACTTTGTTGGCACTGCAATTAATTTTACCATGTGAACGAAGGACACATTGGCCAACAGTGAACGCCAACTGTCCTTATTGCTGTTTATTACAGCGCTTGCTGAGCATTAAAAAAAACTCTTTTGTTCAGGATGCATGGTTGTCGCACCTGCTGAGTAATGAGAATGTCAGTGTCTTTTGATATCCGACCTAATAAAATTCCTCATAATTAAAGATAGCCAGGGAGCGAGTGGAAGAGGAGACTGGGATCTTTTTATTGTAGCTATTGGGAGGAAGGAGCATGTAGGTGTGTGTGTGTATGTGTTGTATGTCAGCCTGTTCAGCCTGTGATTGTGTCTAATGATCAGGTTGCTTTGGATGATGGGAACGACAATGTTGTGTCTAATAATCAGGTTGCTGTGGATGATGGGAATGACAATGTTGTTCATGTTCAAGTTGATTCCTCTGGTGGGAAAGGGTATGTGGTCATTGAAGATGTTCCTGAAAGGAATGGGGGTGATGGTCTGTTTCCTGGGCCTGGTTTTAGAGATGTGGGATCTGAGTGCAGTTCAGTTGATGGCTTAGATCCCATCTACCTCCCATTCTATGAGAATCATAAAAGTCCTAGAGTTGGAAGAGGTCCCCAAAGGCCATCCAGTCCAACCTTCTGCCATGTAGGAGAAGCACACTCAATGGTCATAGAATCATAGAATCATAGAATCAAAGAGTTGGAAGAGACCTCATGGGCCATCCAGTCCAACCCCCTGCCAAGAAGCAGGAATATTGCATTTAAATCACCCCTGACAGATGGCCATCCAGCCTCTGTTTAAAAGCTTCCAAAGAAGGAGCCTCCACCACACTCCGGGGCAGAGAGTTCCACTGCTGAACGGCTCTCACAGTCAGGAAGTTCTTCCTAATGTTCAGATGAAATCTCCTCTCTTGTAGTTTGAAGCCATTGTTCCGCGTCCTAGTCTCCAAGGAAGCAGAAAACAAGCTTGCTCCCTCCTCCCTGTGGCTTCCTCTCACATATTTATACATGGCTATCATATCTCCTCTCAGCCTTCTCTTCCTCAGGCTAAACATGCCCAGCTCCCCAAGCCGCTCCTCATAGGGCTTGTTCTCCAGACCCTTGATCATTTTAGTCGCCCTCCTCTGGACACATTCCAGCTTGTCAATATCTCTCTTGAATTGTGGTGCCCAGAATTGGACACACTATTCCAGATGTGGTCTAACCAAAGCAGAATAGAGGGGTAGCATTACTTCCTTAGATCTAGACACTATGCTCCTATTGATGGGCCAACTTGGGCCCTCCAGGTGTTTTGGACTTGAATTCCCACAGCCTGTTAGGAATTGTGGGAGTTGAAGTCCAAAACACCTGGAGGGCCCAAGCTGGCCCATGCCTGTTATAAACAAAGCGCAGAGTTGGTAATAGCTCATTCAATTGATTGATTTGGTCCAAGGTTAATAATAACTATTTGTTTGGGGGGCTCCTACCTCCAAAACAGCAGACAATCTCCTCATGTTTTTTCATGAAAAAGCCAGTGCAATATCAGATATGAACGTAGCCTTGGCTGATGGTCAAGAGATGCCTTCAAAGCCTGCCCCAGCCCTACTAGGAGAAGGCTTGTCTTTCCTCCTTTGTCAGCCTCTCCCTTACAGAGATATGGGATGGAATTACCTGACACACCTGAGCTTCCCAGCTTAGCCCCCATCCTTGGCCAGCAAGTGTGGGGTTCATAGGCTGCTTCCTGAAACCCTATGAGTTAATGGGTTGGGGCCAACAGATCATTGAAGATGTTCCTGAAAGGAATGGGGGTGATGGTCTGTTTCTTGGGCCTGGTTTTAGCGATGTGGGATCTGAGTGCAGTTCAGTTGATGGTTTAGAGAGGTCTGTATTGCTGCAAAGGGATTCTCAAGGTCTCAAGCCAGAAAAGACAAACAAATCAGAAATTAAGGCGCTTAGTCAGATTAGAGCAGAAGCGAGATGTGAAACCAAAACTGAGGAAAGATCCATTCTTAGCTGTTTAGGAAACAAAGTAGACATATAAGTGCCAAGTACTGAGTCTAGCTTGAGACGAAGCAACGTTGGATTCACGATAAGTTCTTCATGCCAAGTTTCTGGACCTTTGTCTTTGTTTTATTCCTATTTTAAGGGCCTTTGCTGTTATTTTGCCTTTGAAAACAAGCCTGTAGTTTCATGGACTTCTTTAGACTATCTCGCTTTGGATTTATTGCTCTTTCTACTTCCTAATCAATTGGATTTACCTTTTACTGTGGATTACTCTTTATTGCTTTCACTTTTATTATCTTCAATAAACTGCTTGCTATTTTAGCTCAACTGTGTGGTGTTTGAAGTCAGAGGGAATCTTGCTGTTTAGTGCAACAGTGTGTGCACACCAAAGCACCCCCGACAGATGGTTATCTGGTAGATCCTCTGTATCCATTTTAACATGCCTCCCAAAAATGGGTGGGTAGCTGAATTACCGTTTTTGGCCCACAACCAAAAAGTATGGCTAGATCCAGCCCACTGGTGGCAAGGGAGAACTTACGAGGCTCCCCTTTCCATGTCTGAGACCTTTTCCTTTTTTCCCTTCAGTAATGGGGTTAAGGAAGCAGACACAACATGCGTAAGACAAGTCATCTTTGCGTACCAAATAGGGGAGGAGGAGCCATGATCGGCTGCCCTGTGTTCCCATAATGGACAAAAAAAAACATGATGGTGCGGCCTTTGCCGTTTCGGCCATCTGACCAAGCCGAACAAGCCGGATTGGCCGAAGGAAACTGACCACTCCAAATCCGTGCACAAGCCCACAATCAACATTTGAACTGTATTATATGGCAGTGTAGACCCAGGCTTGGTCCTACCTAAGGGTGGTCCATGCCTTAGTCACTTCCAGATTGGACTACTGTAATGCACTCTACGTGGGGCTGCCCTTGAAAACGGCCCGGAAATTTCAATTGGTCCAACGGGCGGCGGCCAGGTTGTTAACTGGTGCTCCTTACAGAGGTCAACTCTCCTATTTAAGGAGCTCCACTGGCTGCCATTCATTTTCCGGTCCCAATTCAAGGTGCAGGTGCGTATCTACAAAGCCCTAAATGGTTTGGGACCCGCCTACCTGCGTGACCGCATCACTGTGTACGAACCCACACAATCTCTTCGTTCATCTGGAGAGGCCCTGCTCACGATCCCACCTGCATCGCAAGCGCGATTGGTGGGGACGAGGGATAGGGCTTTCTCGGTGGTGGCCCCTCAACTCTGGAACTCTCTCCCTAAGGACATCAGGCAGGCCCCGTCGCTAGCAATCTTTAGGAGGAGCTTGAAAACGTGGCTGTTCCAGTGTGCCTTCCCAGAATAAGGAAACTCCTAGCATTATGTCCCAACGCCCTTTATCAGAGACCTAGGATATCTGCATGCCCATCCCTTCCAAACATCCCACCTGTCATGCCCAGCACTTTTAATTTTAATTTTAATTATTACATTTGGCCCGGCCATTGTTTTTAACTGTGTCATTGTGTGTTGTTAATGTTTATTGCTTGTTTTTGTTTTATTTTGCTGTATTATTGTTGTTGTGTTATTGTTGTATTTGGGCTTGGCCTCGTGTAAGCTGCACCGAGTCCTTCGGGAGATGGTAGCGGGGTACAAATAAAGGTTGTATTATTATTATTATTATTATTATTATTATTATTATTATTATTATTGCAGGCATGTTTGGTAGACAGCACCAAACAGAGTGGTATCTACTGTATATTTCATGTAGTCTCATCATTTCTGTAGTTTTTATGTATTTTGTTTGCTGGTTAATCCCAGAGACGGTTCAGAAGATCAGACCTCAATTAACGAGCATAGAATAAACACGAAATCCTACTGCTTATAAAAAAAAATAACCCAGCAGGATGATAAAAGAAAGCGGAGCAGAATAATGAGCGTTTGCTATGCAAGACCTTGCCGAGGTGGAAACGCTGTCCATTAATAAGATACATTCTGTAAGGCAGCTTTCAGAACCACTGTACTATTATCTAGTACTAATGAGCTCTTGGATGAACTAGTCAGAACTTTTAAAAGTTGCTTTTCTGGACTGCAAATCCCCAAATCCCCAGTGGCTGTTGTTACTGGGAGAGTAAGGGATCTATAATCCAAAACCCAAAGTTATGTGCCTTCTAGTTTAGAGAAAATTGAATTTCCCTGGGATTTTCTGGGGGGAAAGCAGGATATCTGCATTCACATTTCTCTAATTTCAGGTAAACACGAAACCCAATTCAAAGACAAAAACTTTCCCATTACTTCCCAGGATTGGTGCCTCCTTAAGTCATCGATTCTTCAGAATTTAAACAAATGGTTGCATTAGATTGGAAGTCTTTTACAACCAGAGGTTATGTTGCATCCAATGAAAATATTAAAAAGTGTCTGTATTGAAATGGATTTAACTATATCTTGCGTATTCTGCTGAAGACTGAAATCAAGGACAGCGAGAGACGACTTACCACTGTGTTGGAGGAATTATAATCTTCGATGGATTTATCTAAAAGACAAACAGAGTTTCGAAAATTACCTGTATTGCCTAGTTTCATTCTGTAGTCAAAATCAAGAGCAGGCATAATATTATTGTATTATACAATGCTAAACTATTGATTGGCACAAATTTATTTATTTGTTTACAGTGTTTATATTCCGCCATTTTCACCCCGCAGGGGACTCAGGACAGATTACAATGCATATATACATGGCAAACATTCAATGCCATTAGACATACAACATATATAGACACAGAGGCAATTTAACATTCCAGCTTTCCAGCTTTATGAGATTATGCTCAATTCCGGCCACCGGGAAAGCTGCCATTTCACCATTCACTTGTGACACCAAATCCTTTGATGGAGTACTTCCTCATTCTTCTGTATGCTGCTGGAGGTTTTTATAGTGTTGTGAATTAGTTGAATTAGCCTCCCCACATAAAGCGATATCTAAATTTCCTACTTGACAAATGCAACTGTCTTTCCAGCCGCATAGGTCAACAGCAAGCTAGATTATTAATGGTCAGGAGCTCACTCCAACCCGGGCTGGCTTCAAACACATGACCTCTGGGTCAGTAGTGATTTAATGCAGCTGGCTACTAACTAGTTGCACCACCGCCCAGTCCACCGTTACGACGAGAGTGACTGGTCATTGCTTCCCATGAATTCGGATCCAGACATTTAATTAGGATTCTGACCCAATGTCTCTGGATTATATAATACCATTATTCTGCACAAATTCCATTTATTTGGAATGACGAGTCTTGCAAATATCTAGCCGTGCTCATACTGAGGCTAAATATAGCTGCAGAGATGTGATTATAGTTGCTGGCAATTTTAATTATAACTCTTTAATTATATTTACTGAGGGTTAAGTATAGGTCCAGCTATTGTTGATTTTTAAGAAATGGGAAACTAAAGCCTTTGCAGTACAGTTTTGTACGAAGAAGTGTATTGACTTCAGATGGTAGTTTAACAACAAGTAGTTGATGACATAATTAACATCCATGTTTGGCTACTGAAACATCCATCCATCCATCTAACATCTATCTATGTTAAAGTATATATGTTTATTTCGCTGTCTGAGTGTACTACAAAGGCTGTTGCTAGGTGAAGTGGCCCTCTGTGATGATGATGGGAAGGAATGAGGATGTGTATGACGAAGGAAGGAAGGGAAGGGAAGGAAGGAAGGAAGGAAGGAAGGAAGGAAGGAAGGAAGGAAGGAAAGAACAAGAAGAAGCAACGAAGGAAGCAACGAAAGGCAGAGAGGAGAAGAGGGAAAAGAAGGGAAAGAAAGGAAAGAAAAGAGAAAAAAAGAAAAAAGTTGGAAGGAAGGGAAAAGAAGGAAGAGAAAAGAAGGGGAGACAAAGAAAAGCAAAGCAAGAGATGGAAAGAGAAAATCAGAGAAAGGGAGAGAAGGAAAGAAAGAACGGAAGGAAGGAATGTAGAACGGGAAGAAGAGGACAGGAAAGGTGTATAAGAGCATGCAAAAGTGGAAGGAAGGAAGGAAGGAAGGAAGGAAGGAAGGAAGGAAGGAAGGAAGGAAAGAAAAGAAAGAAAGAGGGAGGGAAGGGAAATAAATAAATAAATAAATAAAGAAGTTGGGAGGTAGGGAGGAAAAGAAAGAAAGACGGACGGACGGAAGGAAGGAAGGAAGGAAGGAAGGAAGGAAGGAAGGAAGGAGAGAGAAATAATGTATATGGTATATATGCCAGTATTATATGTAAGTCTTCTCATCTATATAAATAATGTTCGTTTGTGGGATTAACATAACTCAAAAACCACTGGACAAATTGACACCTAATTTAGACATAATACACGTAGCAGGCCAACAAGTGACCATCACTCATAAAAACACTGAAAAACACACCAGAAGAGACTTAAAAAGCCAAAAAAAAAAATACATTACAATACATTCACAAAACCACACACACATATATATGCAAACACACATATATACACAAAATATGCACACACATATACACACACAAAACACATATACACAGACTGAGCCACAGCAACGCGTGGCAGGGGACGGCTAGTACATAATACCAGTGATTAAGACTAGGGTAAAGTCAAACTGAGTCTAATGATGTCACTGCATTTCCCATATGTTTTAGTCCCTCTTGTTTTCCATATTTGCTGGCTTATGGCATGTATCACCTTCACAGCATGCTTTCAAGATTTTGAACAATTTGGCTGGGATCCCATTGTCTCCAGCTACCTTGTTGTTAGCAATGCTTCTTAAGGTCCATTCAATCTCACTCCTCAGGATTTCTGGTTCTAATTCACTCACCACACCGTCAAAGCTATCCTCGATATTGTTATCCTTCCTATACAATATTTTAATGTCATTTTTAGTCACTTTACATTTACTAGATTATTACAGATAAATATTAATATCAATTTTTATTTTTTAATATCAATATTTTTTATTTTGTATCAAAAGCATTTATGCAATGCTTTTGATACAAAATAAAAATAAATAAATAAGCAGAAGTCCATATTATTAAATATTTGCATTTCTTTCATTTTCTCATTTGTGTTATCTATTTGATAATATCTCCGGTTTGGATGGCAATCCAAGAGTTCTCTGTTAAGACATCATTTCCTGTGTGTTTACAAACGACTGTATATAAAACAAAACCTGATTAAGACTACCTACCAGTGAAGCTCATGTATTTCTGGCTGTTGGAGGTCTTCTTGGAATTGTAGAATTCAAGAACATCCAGCACAGCTTGTGGGTTCTTCTTCTGTTCCAGTTTGGTGATATTGGAGGTTTGCAGCAAGCGGGCCCATTGCTCTGGCATGCCCTGGAAACAGGATCACAAAACGGATCAATACTATTCACATTCCCAACTTGAACCACATCTGCGTCCACACTCTACAGTTAGAGGAGTGTGATAATGCTTTAACTTCTAGGGTTCCATTCTTTTAAACCAGTGTTTCTCAACCTGGGGGGGGGTCGCGAGGAGGTGTCAGAGGGGTCAGCAAAGACCATCAGAAAACACAGTATTGTCTGTTGGTCATGGGGGTTTTGTGTGGGAAGCTTGGCCCAATTCCATCGTTAGTAGGGTTCAGAATGCTCCTTCTTTGTAGGTGAACTATAAATCCCAGCAACTACAACTCCCAAATGTCAAGGTCTATTTTCCCCAAACTCCACCAGTATTCACATTTGGGCATGTTGAGTATTTCTGCCAAGTTTGGTCCAGATCCATCATAGTTTGAATCCACAGTGCTCTTCGGATGTAGGTGAACTACAACTCCAAAACTCAAGGTCAATGCTACCAAATCTTTCCAGTATTTTCAGTTGGTCATGGGAGTTCTGTGTGTCAAGTTTGGTTCAATTTCATCATTGGTAGAGTTCAGAGTGCTCTTTGATAGTAGGTGAACGATAAATCCCAGCAACTACAACTCCCAAATGTCAAGGTCTATTTCCCCCAAACTCCACCAGTTTTTACATTTGGATATAGTGAGTATTTGTGCCAAAATGGTCCAGATTCATCATTGCTTGATTCCACAGTGCTCTCTGGATGTAGGTGAACTACAACTCCAAAACTCAAGGTCAATGCCCAGTATTTTCTGTTGGTCATGGGAGTTCTGTGTGCCTAGTTTGGTTCAGTTTCATCATTGGTGATGTTTAGAATGCTCTCTGATTGTAGGTGAACTATAAACCCCAGCAACTACAACTCCTAAATGTCAAGGTCTATTTTTCTCCAAACTTGACCAGTATTCACATTTGGGCATATTGAATATTCATGCTAAGTTTGGTCGAGATCCATCACTGTTTGCATCCACAATGCTCTCTGGATGGAGGTGAACTAGAACTCCCAAACTCAAGGTCAATGTCTACCAAACCCTTTCAGTATTTTCTGTTGGTCGTGGGAGTTCTGTGTGCCAAATTTGGTTCAATTCCATCGTTGGTGCAGTTCAGAATGCTCTTTGATTGTAGGAGAACTATAAATCCTAGCAACTACAACTCCCAAATGACATGATGGATCCCCATCTCTTCCTGTTCCTCCCCCATTCTGCTTACCGTAAATTCTCCAGTGACCGCATCAAAACCAACGTGAATGGTGTGTTCAAAGTCTGACGGCAAGGAGATCTCGGGTCGCTCTTTCTCCTTCTTTTTATTGGCTTTTGGAAGAAGAAGGGGAAAAAACAAGAGCAAAGTCACCAGGAGACAAAGCGTAGTATATTAACACTCACTGTTATATTGACAAAGAAGAAAGATCTCAACCGGAAAGGACAGAGGAAAGTAAGCAACGGAGAATGGGGAGGAAGAAAGCCTTAAGTACAATCGAGTGGTTGTTTTGGGTTTTCATGCTTGAGAGTCTTAATTTGGGTCTTAATAAGGTTCAAATCCGGGGAGCGGGGTGAGCTCCCGCTGTTAGCCCCAGCTTCTGCCAACCTAGCAGTTCGAAAACATACCAATGTGAACAGATCAATAGGTACCGCTCCGGCGGGAGGGTAACAGCGCTCCATGAACTCATGCTGGCCACATGACCTTGGAGGTGTCTATGGACAATGCCAGCTCTTCGGCTTAGAAAGGGAGACGAGCACCAATCCCCAGAGTTGGACAAGTCAGTGGAAAACCTTTACCTTTACCTTAAGGATCTTGAAGGAGGAAGAAAGGGCGAAGTCCTTTCAAGGAATAGAATATTTAATGAGATATATATTGGAAACCTATAGCAAAAGATGTCCTTCCCGCAAAAACAAAGCTTTTGAAGTTTAATATGAATTTAAATGTCAAGGGAAAATGTTTACCTTTACCTAAACTTTTCCCATGTTTTTATGATAGAACCAATTAGGAAATGGCATTGAACAAAAATGGTGTTACATAGTATATACTCGAGTATAAACCTAGTTTTTCAGCCCTTTTTTAAGCTTCAAAAGTCCCTCTCGGCTTATACTCAAGTCAAGGTTATTTATTATTTTTCTCTGTTACTATTATTAATTTTATTACATTATTTTACTTTATTATTACATTTATTATTTTACTTTATTATTGTCATAAATACATTTATTATTCTACTTTTATTTACTATAATTACATTTATTTGCTCTATTTATTATTGTTATTATTACATTTCCATTATTTCACTATTTTATTATTATTTGAATTACATTTATTATTTTACTCTTATTTATTATTATCATTACATTTATTTGCTCTCTTTATTAGTTATTATTACATTTCCATTATTTTACTTTTTTATTATTAATTTTATTGCATTTATTATTTTACTCTATTATTATTACATTTATTATTTTACTTTATTATTGTTATTATTACAATTATTTTATTCTTATTAATTCTTATCATTACATTTATTTGCTCTCTTTATTATTGTTATTATTACATTCCCATTATTTTACTCTTTTATTATTATTTGTATTACATTTGTTATTTTACTTTTATTATCATTACATTTATTTGCTCTCTTTACTATTGTTATTATTACATTTCCTTTATTTTGCTCTCTTATTATTTGTATTCTTGTTGTTCAAGAAGCACTGCCTGAATATCAAGCAAAAAGTGGGCGCTAGAAACAATATCATACGAAAGCTGACTGGCACAACCTGGGGATCACAAGCAGACACAGTGAAGACATCTGCCCTTGCGCTATGCTACTCTGCTGCTGAGTATGCATGCCCAGTGTGGAACACATCTCACCACTAAAACAGTGGATGTGGCTCTTAATGAGACATGCCGCATTATCACGGGGTGTCTGCGCCCTACACCACTGGAGAAATTACACTGCTTAGCCGGTATTGCACCACCTGACATCCGCCGGGAAGTAGCTGCCAATAGTGAAAGGACCAAGGCAGAGACATCTCCAGCTCATCCCCTGTTTGGGTATCAGCCAGCACGTCAACGACTTAAATCTAGAAATAGTTTTCTAAGATCTACAGAGACACTCGCTGGAAGACCTCAGCAAGCGAGAGTCCAAAAGTGGCAGGCTCAAACCCAGAACCTCAACCAATGGCTGATACCAAATGAGAGACTCCCCCTGGGCACACAGAAGACTGGGCGACTTGGAAGGCACTGAACAGACTGCGCTCTGGCACCACGAGATGCAGAGCCAACCTCAAGAAATGGGGCCACAAAGTGGAATCCACGACATGCGAGTGTGGAGAAGAGCAAACCACTGACCACCTGCTGCAATGCAACCTGAGCCCTGCCACATGCACAAGGGAGGACCTTCTTGCGGCAACACCAGAGGCACTCCAAGGGGCCAGATACTGCTCAAAGAGCATTTAATCAACTACCAAGTTTGCAAACTTTGTGTTTTGTCTGTTTGTTTGCTTGCTTTGTTAAAAATGTAACACAACTGTCTGGTTGCTCCTGACACGATAAATAAATAAATTATTTGTATTAGATTTATTATTTTATTATTATTGGAAGGATACGTAAGATACATAAGCACATTGAGGAAGGTTAGAATAATCAGAGTTGGGCAATCTTATCTTAAAGTTTTATGTAAATATTCAAAAACATTTAATCTATTGATGCCTCAATTAATGTAATTGTATTGGTATCTATTTTTATTTTGAAATTTACCAGTTTTAGCTGCTGCTACTGGTAAATTATACTCGAGTCAATCCATTTTCCCAGTTTTTTATGGTAAAATAAGGTGCCTCGGCTTATATTCGGGTCGGCTTATACTCGAGTATATACGGTACCTTTCGTATTAAGGAGACAAAAACAAGGCAACTTCAACATTTTTTTCCCTTCTGTTACAGGTCATTACTTGAAGCCTAATCCCTAAATATTGAGTCAACCAGCAAATTGGCCTCTAATCAGCCCAAGCTGGAGTTGTTTAAGCAATCAAAGTATGAGTTGTGTGTGAATAGACTACAAATCCCATTAACCAACATAGCTGATGGCAGAGGATGCTAGGTGTTGCAGTCCAACAATATCGGGGTCAGATCCCATCTACTTCCCATTCTATGAGGAATCATAGAAGTCCTAGAGTTGGAAGAGGTCCCCAAAGGCCATCTAGTCCAACCTTCTGCCATATAGGAGAAGCACACTCAATGGTCATCCATGAGAACTTCAGTAGAGTTGCAAGTCACTTAGTTCTAAACCAGGCATGGGCCAACTTGAGCCCTCCAGGTGTTTTGAACTTCAACTCCCACAATTCCTAACAGCCGGTAGGCTGTTAGGAATTGTGGGAGTTGAAGTCCAAAACACCTGGAGGGCCCAAGTTGGCCCATGCCTGTTATAAACAAAGCAGAGTTGGTAATAGCTCGTTCCATTGATTGATTTGGTCCAAGGATAATAATAACTATTTGTTTGGGGTGCTCCTACCTCCAAAACAGCAGATAATCTCCTCGAGTTTTTTCATGAAAATAGCCACTGCAATATCAGATATGAATGTAGCCTTGCCTGATGGTCAAGAGATGCCTTCAAAGCTTGCCCAAGCCCTACTACCAGGAGAAGGCTTCTCTTTCCTCCTTTGTCAGCCTCTCCCTTACAGCATTATGGGATGGAATTACCTGACACACCTGAGCTTCCCAGCTTAGCCCCCATCCTTGGCCAGCAAGTGTGGGGTTCATAGGCTGCTTCTGGAAACCCTATGAGTTAATGGGTTGGGGCCAACAAGTGGGAGGGAAGGCCCAAAGGAAGGGGATGTACTTACTGGCTGAAATCAAAAAGAGAGAGATAGGGAAGGAGAAAGTCCATTTTTAATTGCACAAAATGCATAAGGCTGTGGGTGAACTACAACTCACATCATGCCTGGTTAACCCCGAGAAACTCGATCAGTACTTAAAGTTTGGAAGGATACGTAGGATTACAATTTGTTATTTTGGGCAAGTCTGCTCTAGATGTGTCATCAATGGGGTTCAGTGTGCTCTCTGGCTGCAGGGTAAACTACAACTCCCACTAAGATGAGTCAGTCCCCTCAAACTCCCCCAGTAGGTTGAGTTAGTCATGGGGGTTCTGCGTGCCAAGTTTGGTCCAAGTCCATCATCAGTGGAGGTCACAGTTCCCCTGGTTGTGGGTGAACTACAACTCCCAGAAAGGAAGGTCAGTTCCCCCCAAACCCCTCCAGTAATCAAATTTCGGCGTATCAGGTATGTGTGCCAAGTTTGTTCCAGATCTAACCGCATTTGGGTTCACAGTGCTCTCTGGGTGTAGGTGAACTACAACTCTGGGTGTAGGTGAACTACAACTCCCACAACACAAGATGATTTTTTTCCCAAAGACCACCACTATTTTTTGCTCGTCACGGGGGCTCTGTGTGCCAAGTTTCATCCAATTCCATCTTTAGTGGAGATCAAAGTGCTCAGTGATTGCAGGTGAACTATAAATCCCAGCTACTACAACTCCCTAATATCAAGGCCTATTTCCCCCAAACTCCATCTGAGTTCATATTTGTGCATATGGAATATTCATGCCAAGTTTGGTCCAGATCCATCATTGTTTAAGTTCACAGTGCTCTCTGGGTGTAGGTGAACTACAACTCCCACAACGCAAGGTGATTTTCCCCCAAAAAACCTCCAGTATTGTTTGCTCGTCATGGAGGCTTTGTGTGCCAAGTTTGATCCAATTCCATCTTTGGTGGAGATCAGAGTGCTCACTGATTGCAGGTGAACTATAAATCCCAGCAACTACAAATCCCTAATATCAAGGTCTATTTCCCCCAAACTCCATCTGAGTTCATATTTGTGCATATGGAATATTCATACCAAGTTTGGTCCAGATCCATCATTGCTTGAGTCCACAGCGCTCTCTGGATGTAGGTGAACTACAACTCCAAAACTCAAGGTCAATGCCCACCAAACCCTTCTAGTATTTTCTGTTGGTCATGGGAGTCCTGTATGCCATGTTTGGTTCAATTCCATCGTTGGTGGAGTTCAGAATGCTCTTTGATTGTAGGTGAACTATAAATCCCAGCAACTACAACTCCCAAGTGACAAAATCATTTTTTTTTTGTGATGGTCACTCCTTGGGTTAGTAGGTCTCTTGTGGCCAAACATGGCGGCAATTCGTCCAGTGGTTTTTGAGTTATGTCAGTCCCACAAACAAACATTACATTTTTATTTATATAGATTTATTTTGTATGCAATACAAAATAAATCAAATAAATACTACTATAGTACCTAACTTATGTTTGTGATTACAATGTTTAACTATATTCAACCCTAATTCCCTATTGATTACTTATTATATGCTGCTATTTTGCTTTAAGGACCAGAGAACAGGTGATCCTAGTATTTGGTACTTTCAGCTGGGATTTCAGAGCAGGCTTGGAAAGCGACCCCCAAAGGCAATCTAGTCCAACCCTTTGCCATCCAGAAACACACAACTAAAGCTCTCTTGAGAGACGCCCATCCGACATAAAGACTTCAGGGGAACGCAGCTTCTGCCAACCTAGCAGTTCGAAAACATGCAAATGTGAGTAGATCAATAGGTACCGCACCGGCGGGAAGGTAACGCCGCTCCATGCAGTCATGCTGGCCACATGACCTTGGAGGTGTCTATGGACAAAGCCGGCGCTTCGGCTAAGAAATGGAGATAAGCATCACACCCCAGAGTCGGACACGACTGGACTTAATGTCAGGGGAAAACCTTTACCTTTTACTAATATAATATATTGTATATACATATAATATTTATAATATTATAATGTAATACAATATAATAATAATATGACATAATTAAATATTTATATTAAATGTAATATTACTAATAATATTACAATATAATGGTATAGTAATATATAATACTGATACTGTACTATGCTAGTAATATAATATAATGTAATATAATATATTGTATATACATATAATATGTAGAATATTATAATGCAATACAGTGGCTTATGAGACTGTGAACCACCGCCTCCTCCTGAGAAAAATGTATAATATCACAAAGGACGACCACCTCACCCGCCTCATAGGAAACTTGCTACAAAACAGGAGCTTTTTTGTTGAGTTCCAGGGCCAGAGAAGCAGATGGCGGACACAGAAGAACGGCCTGCCTCAGGGGAGCGTGCTTGCTCCATCCATGTTCAACATCTACACAAATGACCAGCCACTGCCAGAAGGGACAGAGAGCTTCATCTATGCTGATGATCGTGCCATTACTGCTCAAGCAGGGAGCTTTGAGATGGTTGAACAGAAGCTCTCCGAAGCTCTAGGTGCTCTTACTGCCTATTACAGGGAAAACCAGCTGATCCCCAACCCATCCAAAACACAGACATGTGCTTTTCATCTCAAGAACAGACAAGCATCCCGAGCTCTGAAGATCACCTGGGAAGGAATCCCACTGGAGCATTGCAGCGCACCCAAATACCTGGGAGTCACTCTGGACCGTGCTCTGACCTACAAGAAGCACTGCCTGAACATCAAGCAAAAAGTGGGTGCTAGAAACAATATCATACGAAAGCTGACTGGCACAACCTGGGGATCACAACCAGACACAGTGAAGACATCTGCCCTTGCGCTGTGCTACTCTGCGGCTGAGTATGCATGCCCAGTGTGGAACACATCTCACCACACTAAAACAGTGGATGTGGCTCTTAATGAGACATGCCATTATCACGGGGTGTCTCTGCCCTACACCACTGGAGAAATTACACTGCTTAGCCGGTATTGCACCACCTGACATCCGCCGGGAAGTAGAAGCCAATAGTGAAAGGACCAAGGCAGAGACATCTCCAGCTCATCCCTGTTTGGGTATCAGCCAGCACGTCAATGACTTAAATCAAGAAATAGTTTTCTAAGATCTACAGAGACACTTGCTGGAACACCTCAGCAAGCGAGAGTCCAAAAGTGGCAGGCTCAAACCCAGAACCTCAACCAATGGCTGATACCAAATGAGAGACTCCCCCTGGGCACACAGAAGACTGGGCAACTTGGAAGGTGCTGAAGGCGGTCTGGCACCACAAGATGCCGAGCCAACCTCAAGAAATGGGGTTACAAAGTGGAATCCACGACATGCGAGTGCGGAGAAGAGCAAACCACTGACCACCTGCTGCAATGCACCCTGAGCCCTGCCACATGCACGATGGAGGACCTTCTTGCAGCAACACCAGAGGCACTCCATGTGGCCAGATACTGGTCAAAGGACATTTAATCAATTACCAAGTTTGCCAACTTTGTGGATTTTTTATCTGTTTGTTTGTTTTGTTCTGTTAGAAATGTAATACAATGGTCTGGTTCCCCCTGACACAATCAATCAATCAATCAATCAATAAATTTCAGTGGCAAAGTTTCCTTTCTTGCAAAATACAAGTGGTTTGCAGAGAATAGAGAGTGAAAGCAAAATTGTGCATATAAGGAAGCAAAGGGTAGTTAATGTGAAAGCTGGAAGAGGAAGCCAAGTTGCGGAAAAAGCTGGATTTCGATTTCAGGTTACAGGAGAGGTGAGCGAGAAACAAAATAGAACAGAGAGTTTGGGCCCCATTTACACAGCCATATAAGGCTTATATGTCCAGTGTAGACTCACAGAAAGCCATTGAAATCCACAAGCATGTGGATAATTTCAACAGAAAGGGAGAAACCATGAAAATAAACAAAATCTGGCTACCAGTATTAAAAAAAAGTCTAAAATCAGAACAGTAAACAAAGAGATAAACTCAAAAAGCATAGGAATTCCAGACAGGGCCAGCTAACACCTTACAACAAAGGATTCCCCAAACAACAAACAGCCAGGCTTTGAAGCTGCAAGGCCATTCAATGCATATCAAGGTGGCCAACTGCAATATTCACACTTGCCTCCAGCAGACAAGAGTTCTTTCTCCCACCCTGGACATTCCACAGATATATAAACCCCACTTGCCTTGTTTCCAATATACCCCTCAACCTCTGAGGATGCTTGCCATAGACGTGGGAGAAACATCAGGAGAGAATGCTTCTGGAATATGGCCATGGAAAACTCACATAATGCAGTCTGAATTGCATTATATGAGACTTCACTGATCATTTAATGCAGTTTCAAACTGCATTAAATGGCTGTGAAGATGGGGCCAAGAGGTAACCCAATAATAAAGTAATAAATGCAATAATAATCATTAATACAGGAAAATAATAAATGTAATAATAATAATAGAGTAAAATAGTGTAAATGTAATAATAATATAGTAATAAATATATTATAATAATATAGTAATAAATATATAATAATAATATAGTAATATACATGTAATAAAAATAATAACAGAGTAAAATAATGTAAATATAATAATATTAAAATGTAAAATAATAAATGTAATAATAATAATAATAATAATAATAAAAAAGAGAGTAAAATAATACCTGTAATAAAATAATAATAGAGTAAAATAATGTAAATATAATAACAATATTAAAATGTAAAATAATAAATGTAATAATAGAGTAAAATAATAAATGCACTAATAATAATTAATAAAGTAATGTAAATATAATAATAATAATAGAGTAAAATAATAAATGCAATAATCATTAATACAGTAAAATAATAAATGTAATAAGAATAATAGAGTAAAAGAGTGTAAATGTAAGAATAATAATAAAGTAAAATAATACATGTAATAAAAATAATAATAGAGTAAAATAATGTAAATATAATAACTATTAAAATGGAAAATAATACAGTAATAATAATAATAAAGGGACTAAAATAATAAATGTAATAATAATAGAGTAAAATAATAAATGCAGTAATAACAATTAATAGAGTAAAGTAATGTAAATGTAATAATAATAATAATAATAATAATAATAATAATAATATAGAGTAAAATAATAAATGTAATAAAAATGTCAACAGGATGAAATAATAAATAACTTTGACTCGTATAAGCTGAGGGGGGCTTTTCAGCCTATACACATATAATATTTATAATATTACAATTAATGCAATATAATACTAATAATGCAATATAATAATTATATATTTTATAATACATTTAATATTACTAATAATATTACAGTATAGTAGTATAGAAAAACAGTAATATATAATACTAATATTGTGCTGTGCTAATAATATAATTACACATGTAATATTTATAAAAATCAGAAGTAAATAGCTAAAAGTCAGAGGGGATTGAAGTCTTCCAATAATATTTTATTTCGGCAGAAAAGCTATTATCATTTGCCTACTATAATGAGTTGTGGTTGTATGCTTTCAAACCATTTTTGACTTGGGTTGTTGTAGGTTTTTTCGGGCTGCATGGCCATGGTCTAGAGGCATTCTCTCCTGACGTTTTGCCTGCATCTATGGCAAGCATCCTCAGAGGTACCTCTGAGGATGCTTGCCATAGATGCAGGCGAAACGTCAGGAGAGAATGCCTCTAGACCATGGCCATGCAGCCCGAAAAAACCTACAACAACTCAGTGATTCCGACCATGAAAGCCTTCGACAATACATTTTTGATTTATTATGGCAACCCTAAGTTAAACCCATCGCAGGACTTTCTTGTCAGGCATGCTTTGATTGTGCTGAACGACAGTATATGAGGGTGGGCTAGATGACCCTTGTGGTCTCTTCCAATTCTATCATTCTCTAATTCTATGAAAACTATTCCCACTTGGATTTGTAATTTCCTACAGGTCTTGCGCTGGGTTCTTAAGCAGTGGCTGTTGCTTTAATTATGGCTTTAATTAGCTCCGTAAGTCACTTTGGGAGGGCTTCACCTGAAAAGTCAGCATATAAATTCCTTACATAAATATGTAACAACACAATATTAGCAAACAAGAGAAGGCTTTCAATGGAATCTTGCATCATTAAAGCACAATTATGAAAATCAGGATATCTATATAACTAAATATCAGAAGAATTATGTCTGAATTGATATCTCACGGTATGAGTTTTAATATGTGTGTATGTTGGCCATTGCAAGTAACATGGCTCCCTCTGGAAAGATACGAGGGTTGAATGAAAAGTAATGCCTCCACTTTCGTTACTTGGGTTTGGGTGGGAATATTTTAATAAATCAAACGCAGAAATAATCCTTAGAAAATGACAATAAAATTAGAACAGCACAACAACAGAGAGGAAACAAATAAGGACATCTAATCACCTCTCAACAAATGATTGCCCCAGGCACTGCCTGTTTGGGTATCAGCCAGCACGTCAATGACTTAAATCAAGACATAGTTTTCTTAGATCTACAGAGACACTCACTGGAACACCCCAGCAAGCGAGAGTCCAAAAGTGGCAGGCCCAAACCCAGCACCTCAATCCATGGGTGATACCAGATGAGAGACTCCCCCCTGGGCACTCAGAGACTGGGCGACTTGGAAGGCGCTGAACAGACTGCGCTCTGGCACCACGAGATGCAGAGCTAACCTTCAGAAATGGGGCTACAGGGTGGAATCTTCGGCATGCGAGTGTGGAGAAGAACAAACCACTGACCACCTGCTGCAATGCAAGCTGAGCCCTGCCACATGATGCACCATGGAGGACCTTCTTGCGGCAACCCCAGAGGCACTCCAAGTGGCCAGATACTGGTCAAAGGACATTTAACCAACTACCAAGTTTTCAAAATCTGTGTGGTTTTTTTTCTTTTTCTTTTTAATCTGTGTGTTTGTTTTGTTCTGTTAGAATTGTAACACAATGGTATGGTTGCTGATGACACGATAAATAAATAAACTGCCAGGCAATCAAATGCTAATCAAGGTGGTCAGTTGAAACATTCACACCTAGCTCCAGCAGACAAGAGTCTCGTGGACAACCAGTTAAACATGAGCCAACAATGTGATGTGGTGGCAAAAAAAGCCAATGGGATTTTGGCCTGCATCAATAGGAGCCTAATGTCTAGATCTAAGGAAGTCATGCTCCCCATGCTCTATTCCGCTTTGGTTAGACCACACCTGGAATATTGTGTCCAATTCTGGGCACCACAATTCAAGAGAGATATTGACAAGCTGGAATGTGTCCAGAGGAGGGCGACTAAAATGATCAAGGGTCTGGAGAACAAGCCCTATGAGGAGCGGCTTAAGGAGCTGGGCATGTTTAGCCTGAAGAAGAGAAGGCTGAGAGGCGACATGATAACCATGTATAAGTATGTGAGAGGGAGTCACAGGGAGGAGGGAGCAAGCTTGTTTTCTGCTTCCCTGGAGACTAGGACGCGAACAATGGCTTCAAACTACAAGAAAGGAGATTCCATCTGAACATGAGGAAGAACTTCCTGACTGTGAGTTCAGCAGTGGAACTCTCTGCCCCAGAGTGTGGTGGAGGCTCCTTCTTTGGAAGCTTTTAAACAGAGGCTGGATGGCCATCTGTCAGGGGTGATTTGAATGCAATATTCCTGCTTCTTGGCAGAAGGGGTTGGACTGGATGGCCCATGAGGTCTCTTCCAACTCTTTGATTCTATGATTCTATGATGGTCACTCTTACATTACAGATATATAAACCCTTTTTCCTAGTTCCAACAGACCTCGCTACCTCTGAGGATGCTTGCCATAGATGCAGGCGAAACGTCAGGAGAGAATGCCTTTAGACTATGGCCATATAGCCCGAAAAAACCTACAACAACCCCCTTAGAATGTGCTCTTTAACTACCACTATTCACTTTCCACATAATCACCAGACAATTGGATACATTTCTGCCAATGATGAACAAGTTTTCTGAAGCCGTCACGGAAGAAGTCGTCACTCTGTTTCCGCAATCAGTGTCTCACAGTTCTCTCAACATCTTCATCAGAAGCATAATGTTGTCCCCGCAGATCTTCTTTCATTATCGGGAACAGATGGAAGTCAGATGGTGCTAAATCTGGACTGAATGGAGGATGCCATACGGTGGTGAGATCCAGTATCTGAAGTTCTGCGGTGTACCCCTCGTGCACAGATCTTCCAATAGCCAAGCAAAGCAATAATGTGACCCACACGATCTTGTGGAAACACCGATTATGCTTGAAATTTCTCTCTGAGTGATGCAACAATCGTCCTGAATCAAGCTGTCAACCTTTTGCTTGTGAAACTCAGTGGTTGCTGTCACAGGACGTTCAATTTATTTATTATTTATTATTATTTATTATTTGCACTTATTGACCGCCACTCTCAGCCCTTCGTTTGTCACGCGAATCAAATGTTCCCACCTCAACATCTTTCAACTTACTCGCCCAACGACGCACAGTACTCACATCAACACAATCACCATAAACAGCTTGCATTCTCTGATGAATCTCCTTTGGGGTGACACCTTCTGCTGTCAAGAATTCAAAAATTGCACGTTGCTTAAGTCGCATTGACCGAGCATCTGCGCAGGGTTCCATACTTCGCACTTTAACAACTCAACCGTTCAATGCTAAGGCTTCCTGCCAAAATAGAACTGTAGAGGAGAGTCTACTGAACAAGCCAGTACCTGCCGCATACCAGTACTGCCATCTGTTGAGGAGTTATGAAGGTGGAGGCATTACTTTTCATTCAACCCTCGTACTTTGGGTATCATAAAAAGAGGGTAGGTTGTATTGTCGAAGGCTTTCATGGCCAGAATCACTGGGTTGTTGTAGGTTTTTCCAGGCTATATGGCCATGTTCTAGAGGCATTTCTCCTGACGTTTCGCCGATGCAGGCGAAACGTCAGGAGAAAATACCTCTAGAACATGGCCATATAGCCCGGAAAAACCTACAACAACCCAGAGGGTAGGCTGTCAGTTTAGTTATTTTTGTGGGGCTTTCTTCTGGGGAACACAGGTTTTCACAGTGGTTCATTTGCAACTTTTCCAGAGAGCTAAGCGTCTGTAATTAGATTATGAGAATGCAAATTTTCTGAATTGGATTTGCAGGAGATGTATATAATGGCCTAAACACTCTAAAGGCTTCAGATCCCATCTGATCTTGGAAGCTAAGCAGAATCAGAGTCGTGGAAGCTAAGCTGAGTTAGTACTCAGGAGGGAGACCACTGAAATTTACATTTTCAACTGTCATGTCCAGTAGTCTGTGTAGCTTGGCTTGGTTTGGCTGCTGCTGGCTGCTTGGAAGGGGTCAATCTGACTCGACTGCTTGGACGAAGCCAGCTGACCTTCCCTTGGCTGACCTTTCCTTCTCAAGAAATGCCTGGATAAAGAAGGGGTCTGAAAAGAGATAGCTTTTTGGTGACAGATAATGTCGTGCTTTGGTACTCATATTCTGGGCACCACAACTGAAGAGAGATATTGACAAGCTGGAATGGGTCCAGAGGAGGGTGACTAAAATGATCAAGGGTCTGGAGAACAAACCCTATGAGGAGCGGCTTAAAGAGTTGGGCATGTTTAGCCTGAAGAAGAGAAGGCTGAGAGGAGACATGATATCCATGTATAAATATGTGAGAGGAAGTCATAGGGAGGAGGGCACAAACTAGTTTTCTGTTTCCTTGGAGACTAGAACGCGGAACAATGGTATCAAACGACAAGAAAGGAGATTCCACCTGAACATTAGGAAGAACTTCCTGACTGTGAGAGCCATTCAGCAGTGGAACTCTCTGCCCTGGAGTGTGGTGGAGGCTCCTTCTTCAGAGGCTTTGAAACAGAGATTGTATGGCCATCTGTCGAGGTTGCTTTGAATGAGACTTTCCTGCTTCTTGGCAGAATGGGGTTGGATTGGATGGTCCATGAGGTCTCTTCTAACTCTATGATTCTATGAAAAAGGAAGAGGGGCAGACCAAGAGCAAGATGGATGGATGGTATCCTTGAAGTTACTGTCTTGACTTTGAAGGAGCTGGGGGTGGCCACGGCCAACAGGGAACTCTGCTGTGGGCTGATCCAGGAGGTCACGAAGAGTTGGAAGCAACAAATTTTGGAACTGTGTACCCTAACCTTGTTCCTGAAATCCTGTGTTGGACTCTGTCACTCCGGTAACCTCAACTTGGACCTTGTTGTTCCCTGGACTCTTGATCTGGACTACTAGACTACCTGCCTGGCTGTGACTTATGGCAATGGACATTACTTTGGGTTGTTGTAGGGTTTTTCGTTATATGGCCATGTTCTAGAGGCATTTTCTCCTGACGTTTCGCCTGCATCTATGGCAAGCATCCTCAGAGGTAGTGAGGACTTTACTTTGACTCTGGACTATCTGGCTTGACTTTGGGACTCTAACTATGGTTTGTATTCTTGAATTGTGGAACTTTAATCTAAGTGAACTCTTGGCATCTGATTTTTGGACTGCAAACCGAGGTACTGTTTGTTCTTGCTCCTGAACTGGCTTGAGTTGGACTTTCTCACCTTGATTTGTATTACACCAGCTGTGTGCTGTATTTCTGTTTTGGTTAGCCGGATCTTTGCAATACTCAAGGTTTTTAGTTCTCAGTTTTATAAATCTGGTCTTCACTCATAGAATCATAGAGTTGGAAGAGACCTCATGGGCCATCCAGTCCAACCCCCTGCCAAGAAGCAGGAAAATAGCATTCAAAGCACTCCTGACAGATGGCCATCCATCTAGTCTCCAGTTTTCTGCTGTCCTGGAGACTAGGACATGGAATAATGGCTTCAAACTACAGGAAAGGAGATTCCATCTGAACATTAGGAAGAACCTTCTGACTGTGAGAGCCGTTCAGCAGTGGAACTCTCTGCCCCGAAGTGTGGTGGAGGCTCCTTCTATGGAGGCTTATAAACAGACGCTCGATGGCCATCTGTTGGGGGTGCTTTGAACACAATTTTCCTGCTTCTTGGCAGAATGGGTTTGGACTGGATGCCCCACAAGGTCTCTTCCAACTCTATGATTCTATGAAATGAGTGGGTTGGACATTGGGCAAGAGACGACTTGAAGGAACATGCACATACATGCATCTAAATATTTTAAGGGGACCAGATCCCATCTGGTCTTGAAATCTAAGTAGGAGTAGCCTGGTTAGTACATGGATGGGATACCACCAATGAATACCAGGTGACGTAGGCAATATTGCACAAGGAAATGGCAAAACCCTTTCTAGTATTCCTGGCCCAAGAAATCCGTAAGAAATTCAGGAGGTGCCATAGGTTGACAGGGGACTTGAAGATGTGTACACTGCACATAAACATATATGCTGCTAAGCAGCAAATTATCATCATTCTTGAAGGAACTCCAATGTGAATTATATCTGAAGTGCATCTCAAATAAAGAGGTTGAGAGGTTCTGGTTTCCTTGTGAGTGAGGCAATGAACCCACTCCTGGTTTTAGCGGGAGCTATCCAAGGTGCTGAAATGAGCCAAACTGGGTTCAACGCCTTGGACAGCTCCTTTACAGTTTTGACAAAGACCTGGAATAGATTAATTGCCCCCATGGCATGAAGGTCAGTTCTTTGGGGCTTGAAAGGAATATTTTGTTTTATTTTTAGTTTCTTATAGTAAGTTTGGCAACTTTGCATTGGAAGGAAAGAAGACAGAAGAGTCTGCATTGTATCATGGGACAGGGATTGGATAACACCACTACGGTGTTATCTAAAACATGATGGAAGGCAAGAGTCTGCCAAGATGCCACATGATTGCAGCTCCCATCAGCCCTAGCTTGTGTAGTCAATGGTCAGGGATGCTGAGATCTACAGTCCAATGAAATCTAGAGGACCACAATTTACAAGATAAATAAGCAAAGGAGAGCTGTATATTCAGCATAATCATTTAACATACCATTTGTATTATTTCGGTGGGAGGTGCTGGATCCCCCTTAAAAATAATCAGTGTCTCCCCATTTTTTCCTCTATATCGTTTGGGAAAATTCTGTCACATTTATGGACCTTTTCCCAAACCAAAAAATAACCTATTTTTGGACATTCTGGTCCAAAAATGGGCAATTTTAGGCCCATAAGAGGTCTTTTTTCAAACCAAGAAATTGTTGGAACGTGTAAGGAATCAGTGAATGTGTGTGGGGGTCAACTGTAAAATAAGATGCATGAAGCTGATTGGTTGGGCTATGCCCAGGAAGCAGGCTGAGCCTGAGACTTTTGGATACTGTTACATTTTTGTTCAGGCTTGAGCTATGGCGGTGCTTGGAGCAGCACAGAGAAGCAGAGAGAGACAGAGTTTGGAGTGTGCTCTCACTTTATGAAGTGCTGAAGGAGTTTATTTTTTATTTTTAATAATTTTTATTGAAGGTTTTTTGGGTAGGGGGTACATCGAGGGTGTGTCAATCATCAACATATCATGTTATTAAAATAAGAGGAAGGGGGATGGGTTGGGTGGAATAGAGTTTGAGAGGGGTGTGCTGGGGTTGAGGAGTGAGTGAATGGGGTAGGGGGTGGGGAGAGTTAAGAAGTTTAATTACTAATTTCACCCCATAAAGTGTTGCTAATGTTAGTAATTATCTTGTAGTTCACTCACATGGAGAAAGAAAGACCATTTTAACTCTCTCATGAAAGGACATTATGTGAGTTGATACAACTGATCATACTGTACAAGTTATTGTCGAAGGCTTTCATGGCCAGAATCACTGGGTTGTTGTAGGTTTTTTCGGGCTATATGGCCATGTTCTAGAGGCATTTTCTCCTGACGTTTTGCCTCATCTATGGCATATTATTTGAGAACACAGAAATGCTGGACCACTCTCACAACCACCATGTCAGACTACACAAAGAAGCCACTGAAATCCACAAGCATGTGGACAATTTCAACAGAAAGGAGGAAACCATGAAAATGAAAAAAATCTGGCTACCAGTATTTAAAAAAAAACTCTAAAATTACAACAGCACAACAACAGAGAGGAAACAAACAGGGACATCTAAGCACCTCTCAACAAAAGATTGCCCCGGCACTGCCAGGCCATCAAATGCTAATCAAGGTAGTCAGTTGAAACATTCACACCTAGCTCCAGCAGACAAGAGTCCTTTGTCCCACCCTGGTCATTCCACATATATATAAACCCTTTTTTCCTAGTTCCAACAGACCTCACTACCTCTGAGGATGCTTGCCATAGATGCAGGCGAAACGTCAGGAGAAAATGCCTCTAGAACATGGCCATATAGCCCAAAAACCCTACAACAACCCAATGATTCCAGCCATGAAAGGCTTCGATAATACATCGTATTTCTGGTTGAACTAGATTACCTTTAGGAGTCCCTTCCAGTTCTATGATTCTGTGATTCATCATCATTCAGAGACAGCAACAATAGCTCTGGAATGCTTCCTCCTCCCAGCAGGATTCCTGGCTACATAAATAGAGTCTCCGAAAGCATCTTCCAGCCAAGTTAATAGCTCAGCGGCCAGCCGTTGAGTAGATTTCAAAACCAGCATCCAAAACCATTCACACCTAGCTCCAACAGACAGTAGTCCTTTGTCTCACCCTGGTCATTCCACAGATATATAAACCCTTTTTCCTAGTTCCAACAGACCTCACTACCTCTGAGGATGCTTGCCATAGATGCAGGCGAAACGTCAGGAGAGAATGCCTCTAGACCATTGCCATATAGCCCGAAAAAACCTACAACAACCTACTGTACAAGTTGTTCCAAACTACGAAGAGTAAACTACCCATTCTTTATTGTTCACCTGTGTGGCATATTTTCTTTCTCTGGCAAGGCAGTGTGTGGGCTGAACAAACATGAACTACATAGTTAATTATACATTACGCCACAGAAATGACCTATTTTTGAATCCCTGATTGGCCACCGAAACCCAATTGGGTACCTTGGGTAAGCCCCACTCTCTCAGCCTCAGAAGAAGGAAATTATAAATATATTGGGAATATATATTTTAAAAGAAAACCCTTGAAGGTCACTGGGAACTTGAAGACACATCAGAAGAACCAAAACAAAAGTAAACCCTGGATAATTAGGAATTTGCAATATTTCAATAATTTATATATTTTCAGTTGCGTGAATCCACAAAACTTCGAAGAGCCCTAAGGCCTGAGGTCTCTTTCTATGTCCAATAAGCTGCTTAAAAGCACACAAACACAGGAATTAAGAACTAAATTAATTACCTTCCAGCCCTGTTAAATAAACTGGCACTTAAGTTCTTACACACACAGGATTATAATAGTATACGAAGAGCAGATGGTTTCCTTTGACCAAATCCAGAACGGCTTTGGAGGTCTGAGCCTGAATGCATTAAAATATTAACCATTATAATCGCTTTTTGCTGCTGAAATACCATACACCGCAGCATGCAGCATAAGATTACGAGAATTAGACTTTTAAAGGCCTGTTGAACCATATTTTACTATTTAATCTCTTTTGATTTGATTCACAGACATTTCAGGCAGGATTTCTCCAAGTGCCACAAAAAAGAGCCAGCGAATTATTGAAACTTTTGCAGTACTGCCTATATATTAGTAGGAGACAATCCCATCATTTAAATATGCTAACATATGTATTTACTTAAATGCAGACTTTTACTCAGATTGGACCAGGAATGGGGAATCATTTCCATGTAGATGCTTTTGGACTTCATTTCCCACCATCCAGGACCATTGTAAATGTTGACAGGGGATGATGGGAGCTGCAGTCCAGCAACAAGGCCCTCCGTCTGCTCCAACCCACTCTTCTCACTTGGAAAGAGTGACATTAGCCCCTTGATTTGGGGGGGGATCATCCCCAAAAGATCTTAACACTCTTGCAAGTTCATATGGATTCCTTAATACTTAAGTATTCCAAAAGATAACAATAATGTATTGTCGAAGGCTTTCATGGCCGGAATCACTGGGTTGTTGTAGGTTTTTTTCGGGCTATATGGCCATGGTCTAGAGGCATTCTCTCCTGACGTTTTGCCTGCATCTATGGCAAGCCTCCTCAGAGGTAGTGAGGTCTGTTGGAACTAGGAAAAAGGGTTTATATTCCAACAGACCTCACTATCTCTGAGGATGCTTTCCATAGATGCAGGCGAAACGTCAGGAGAAATGCCTCTAGAACATGGCCATATAGCCCGAAACAACCCAGATAACAATAACGTTGGAAAATAAGCAGGTCCAAAGCACCTGAAGGGACAAAGTTTGCCCACAGCCTGCTCTATTTATTATGTATTTATTTACCGTATTTATATACCGCCTTTCTCAGCCTGAAGTGACTCAAGGCGGTTTCCAATCGGCACAATTCAAGGTCCCCAACAACATAAAATACAATTTTAAAACATTTTGCAAATAATATAAAAACCATACAAAACCGATAAAAATCCTCAGTGTCTCCTTACTAATATCATTTTCCAATTCATGTCATTCAATTGTTCCATAGATCTGTATTTGCCTGTTACACTGCCTCACTCGAGAGCAGCACGTGTGAAAAAGATTTTGGAGTCCTCAGGGACAACAAGTTAAACATGAGCCAACAATGTGATGTGGCAAAAAAAGCCAATGGGATTTTGGCCTGCATTAATAGGAGCCGAGTGTCTAGATCTAGGGAAGTCATGCTCCCCATGCTCTATTCCACTTTGGTTAGACCACACCTGGAATATTGTGTCCAATTCTGGGCACCACAATTCAAGAGAGATATTGACAAACTGTAATGTATCCAGAGGAGGTCGACTAAAATGATCAAGGGTCTGGAGAAAAAAGCCCTATGAGGAGTGGCTTAAAGAGCTGGGCATGTTTAGCCTGAAGAAGAGAAGGCTGAGAGGAGATATGATAGCCACATATAAATATGTGAGAGGAAGCCACAGGGAGCAAGCTTGTTTTCTGCTTCCCTGGAGACTAGGACGCAATGGAACAATGGCTTCAAACTACAAGAGAGGAGATTCCATCTGAACATGAGGAAGAACTTCCTGACTGTGAGAGCCATTCAACAGTGGAACTCTCTGCCCCGGAGTGTGGTGGAGGCTCCTTCTTTGGAAGCTTTTAAACAGGCTGGATGGCCATCTGTCAGGGGTGATTTGAATGCAATATTCCTGCTTCTTGACAGGGGCTTGGACTGGATGGCCCATGAGATCTCTTCCAACTCTTTGATTCTATGATTTGCAAATGCTTGCTCAAAAAGCCAGGTTTTAACTTTTTTACGAAATGTTAGGAGGGAGGGGGCCGATCTAATATCCCTAGGAAGGGCGTTCCACAGCCGAGGGGCCACCACTGAGAAGGCCCTGTCATTCGTCCCTGCCAAACGCATCTGCAAAGAAGGCGGGACCGAGGGCAGGGCCTCCCCAGACAATCTTAAGAGTCCCATATGGTTCATAAGGAGGATACGTTCGGACAGGTAAGTTGGGCCAGAACCGTTAGGGCTTTATAGGCTAAAGCCAGCACTTTGAATTGGGCCCGGTAGCAAACTGGCAGCCAGTGGAGCTGGCGCAACATGGGAATTGTATGCTCCCTGAGTGCAGCTCCTATCAGTATCTTGGCTGCCGAGCGTTGGACCATTTGAAGCTTCCGAGTAGACTTCAAAGGCAACCCCATGTAGAGAGCGTTGCAGTAGTCTATATGGGATGTAACCAGAGCGTGGACTACCGTGGCCAAAGTCTGACTTGGCCACGGTGGTACATGCTCTGGTTACATCCCGTATAGATTACTGCAACGCTCTCTACGTGGGGTTGCCTCTGAAGACTGCCCGGAAGCTACAACTAGTACAACGAGTGGCAGCCAGATTACTAACAGGAGCGGGGTACAGGGAGCATACTACTCCTCTGTTGCGCCAGCTCCACTGGCTGCCAATCAGCTTCCGAGCACAATTCAAAGTGCTGGTGTTGACCTATAAATCCCTAAATGGCTCTGGCCCTATTTACCTGTCTGAACGGATTCTCCCCTATGAACCATCAAGGTTGTTAAGATCTTCTGGAGGGGCCCTGCTCTCGGTCCCACCGCCTTCGCAATCGCGTTTGGTGGGTACGAGGGACAGGGCTTTTTTGGTGGTGGCCCCTCGGCTTTGGAACTCCCTCCCGATGGAGATTAGATCTGCTTCTTCCCTCCTGACGTTTAGAAAGCTGGTAAAAACATGGCTTTGGGATACTGCATTTGCAGAATGATGACTGAGTCAATAACTGCTGACCTTTCTGGCGGATGGCGATGAATTTGTGATTCTTTTGGACGAACTGATTTTTGCTGTAATTTGTATGAATTGTATGAATTGTATTTTAATGTTTTTATATCGATATTTATAATGTTTTTCTTATTGTATGGAATCTTATCAAATTGTATGGAATCTTATGTTGTTAGCCGCCCTGAGTCCCTCCTCGGAGGTTGAGAAGACCGGGGTATAAAAACTCTAAATAAATAACTGCAAATGCTCCCCTGGTCACCGCCAAGACCTGGGGTTCCAGGCTCAGCGATGAATCCAGGATCACTCCCAACCTGCGAACCTGCATCTTCAGGGGGAGTGTAACCCCGTCTAACACAGTGTGTTAGACTGGGTTACAGGGGGAGTGTAACCCAGTCCTTCAGGGGGAGTGTAACCCAGTCCTATACCCTGTTTGGCCTTGTGACTGACCAGGAGTACCTCTGTCTTGTCTGGATTTAGTTTCAATTTGTTCACCCTCATCCAAAATGTCACAGCATCCAAGCAACGGTTCAGGACCTGAACAGCCTCTTTAGTAGCAGATGGGAAGAAGTGACAGAGTTGGACGTCATCTGCGTACAGGTGACACTGCACCCTGAAACTCCGGATGACCTCCCCCAGCAGCTTCATGTAGATGTTAAACAACATGGGGGACAGTATTGAAACTTGAGGAACCCCACAAGACAATAGTTGTGGGGTTGAACAGGTGTCCCTATGGTATTCATAAGCCAAATAGTGAAAGGACCAAGGCAGTGACATCTCCAGCCCATCCCTTGTTTGGGTATCAGCCAGCACATCAATGACTTTCTAAGATCTACAGAGACACTCCCTGGAACACCTCAGCAAGCGAAAGTCCAAAAGTGGCAGGCTCAAACCCAGAACCTCAATCAATGGCTGATACCAAATGAGAGACTCCCCCCTGGGCACACAGAAGACTGGGCGACTTGGAAGGCGCTGAACAGACTGCGCTCTGGCACCACAAGATGCAGAGACAATCTTAAGAAATGGGGCTACAAAGTGGAATCCATGACATGCGAGTGTGGAGGAGAGCAAACTACAGACCACCTGCTGCAATGCACCCTGAGCCCTGCTATATGCACAATGGAGGACCTTCTTGCGGCAACACCAGAGGCACTCCAAGTGGCCACATACTGGTCAAAGGACATTTAATCAATTACCAAATTTTGTCTGTTTGTTTGTTTTTGTTAAAAATGTTATACAAATGTCTGGTAGCTGATGACACGATAAATAAATAATAAGGCAAAGGACCTATTTTTGGAACATCTCCAAACCCCAGAATAGATTCAGTGCCACCATGACTGGGAAGTGAGCTGCCATTGTTTGGAAGCACTCTCCAAAAGGAGAGGAAAATTAAAACCAGACATTAAAATAGTTAAAATAGTACTTTTGTCTCCTGGAAGGATGGAGCGATAAAAGCGGTCCCTCTTTTTCTTTTCTTCCGGATTGGGAGGCAACGGTTTAGAGCCGTGATTCAAGGTTCCCACGTCTTTGCCGCCGGTGCCGATCATGGTGCTGGTGTTCCTCATCGGAGGAGCCGGCGGCTTGTCTTCCGCTTCGAGCCCGTTGTTGGACATCTTCCACAGCGGGAGCTACAACCTGGAATCAAGAGGAACGGGGAAGGCAAAACAGAATCCCGTATTACAATTGGGTTGAATGAACTATCAAGAAAAAAGAACACAGAAATGCTGGACCACACCAACAACCACCATGTCAGACTACACAGAGAAGCCATTGAAATCCACAAGCATGTGGACAATTTCAACAGAAAGGAAGAGACCATGAAAATGAACAAAATCTGGCTACCAGTATTAAAAAACTCTAAAATTACAACAGCAAAAACAGCAGAGAGGAAACAACCAGGCACAGCTTAACACCTCTCAACAGGAGATTTTCCCAGGCTCAGGCAGGCCCTCAAATGCTAATGAAGCAGAGAGGAAACAACCAGGCACAACGTAACACCTCTCAACAGGAGATTTTCCCAGGCTCAGGCAGGCCCTCAAATGCTAATGAAGCAGAGAGGAAACAACCAGGCACAGCTTAACACCTCTCAACAGGAGATTTTCCCAGGCTCAGCCAGGCCTTCAAATGCTAATGAAGGTTGAAACATTCACACCTAGCTCTAGCAAGGAAGAGCTCCTTGCCCCACCCCAGCCATTCCACAGATATATAAACCCTTTGTCCTAATTCCAACAGACCTCACTACCTCTGAGGATGCTTGCCATAGATGCAGGCGAAAAGTCAGGAGAAATGCCTCTAGAACATGGCCCTATAGCCCGAAAAAAACCCACAAGAACCTTATCAAGAAAGCCTTCCGACCAGCAATCAAAGAATCAGGCAGAACAGAGACTGGGAAAGTTCCTTTTTTTGAACTCTAACTCCTTAAACTACAGTAGAATCTCACTTATACAACATAAATGAACATTGGATAAACGAAAATGTTGGATAATAAGGAGGGATTATAGAAAAGCATATTAAAAGTCAAATTATGTTACGATTTTACAAATTAAGCACCTCAAACATCATGGACAGAAAAAGCAGTTCAATACACGGTAATATTGTGCAGTAATTATTTACAAATTTAGGACCAAAACTCTGGTGGAATACTATTTTTCTATCTCTGATCCCTTCCTTTTCCAGTCTCCTACTGTTACCTGTCCGACGCCATAGTCGTTGGCTACCTTCTGCATCGTCTCTCCTTTGCCCAGTCTCTTTTTTTGTTTGTTAAAACTGTTTATTTTGATTATGGTACATAACAGAAAAGCAAAACATGGCAGATAAAATCAGGTACCAATATTTTTGACGTGTACATGCCTATCTACCTTATTCAAACAATCAGTTAATTAAGTACAAATTATTATCATTTACATATCTTAATACACTTAGACTTGCTATTTCTGCCTGTTTTCCACTGCTTTCAGTCAGAGCTTTGTATTAATTTTTTTTTGTATCATATATTTGAAAGGGACTCCTAAAGAAGGACAATGATATGTTCCATGTTCCAGAGAAGGCCAACCAGACAATCTCCACATCAACACTGACAAAGAAACAGCAAGAAATACTGTTTACCCACAAGCATAAAGACATTACAGATATTAGAAACCAACACTTTCTCATTACTTTATTTTCCAGATCACAGACTGGGCCACAGCAACGCGTGGCAGGGGACGGCTAGTATAGGGGGGGGGGGAGAGATAATGTCCCTAATTTGTTGATTTTCACTTTTCACGGGTGGTCCTGGAACATAACATCCACGATACATGAGGGGACACTGTATTTTGACTCTACTTCTAGGTCCCTTCAGCACAATGCCACGGTCAACCTCTGCTGGAAGTGGACCATAGAAACATACTGGAAGACCTAGAAATTCCTATTGAAATGTTCTCTCAATTACCAAAGAAACCGTGTTTGCAATTTTTATTTAAATGTATACTTTACCCATTCCAAACTCCTGCAAATATCAAATAACTCCTTCAGCTTCATTTTCTTTACACAATTGGGAGAAGTGGGCCTTTTTTGTTCTCTAACATGGTTCATTCCATTTACATTTATGGAAAAGGACATCACTTCCATTCCTCCCTGCTTATTACTACTGTAAACATTCCTAATAAATGAGTGGTAGGTTGTTAGAAAGTGCCTAATCTAACCATTGAATTCTCTCTCCAGTAAATTTGCCATATTAACAAAACCTGGAGGAGCAGAAAAGAGCGATTTGTAAGCGAAACCAAAACCAAGAAAGGAATATCCAAACTGCGTAACAAGGCTATAAAACAAAGCAATCTTAAATCAATTATGCAAAGCAGTCTAATTTACTTTTGCATTATTTGATCTACCTCTGCTTGGCCTCCAGTAAACCCTAGGGTCAGATATAAATATGTGCTGGATACTAAAATGCAAAACAAGTTTATTTATTTATGGTTTACAGTATTTATATTTCACCCTTCTCACCCCGCAGGGGACTCAGGGCGGATTACAGTGCACATATACATGGCAAACATTCAATGCCATTAGACATACAACATATATAGACAGACACAGAGACAATTAAACATTCCAGCTTTCCGGCTTCATGAGGGTATGCTCGATTCTGGCCACAGAGGGAGCTACCGCTTCACTGTCCATCGAGTCCTTTATGGAGGACTTCCTCATTTGTATGCACACTGCTGGAAGGTTTTATGGTGTCGTAAATTAGTTAAATTAGCCTCCCCGCTTAAAGCAGGGAGGCTAATTTTCTACTTGACAGATACAACTGTCTTTCAGGCTGCATAGGTCAACAGCAAGCTAGACTATTACTGGGTTGTGGTAGGTTTTTTCAGGCTATATCATCATTGTCTAGAGGCATTCTCTCCTGACGTTTCGCCTGCATCTATGGCAAGCATCCTCAGAGGTAGTGAGGTCTGCTAGAACTAGGAAAAGGGGTTTATATATCTGTGGAATGACCAGGGTGGGACAAAGGACTCTTGTCTGCTGGAGCTAGGTGTGAATGTTTCAACTGACCACCTTGATTAGCATATAATGGCCTTACAGTGCCTGGAGCAAACTTTTGTTGAGAGGTGATTACAAGCATGTGGACAATTTCAACAGAAAGGAGGAAACCATGAAAATGAACAAAATCTGGCTACCAGTATTAAAAAACTCTAAAATTAGAACAGCAGAACAACAGAGAGGAAACAAACAAGGACATCTAATCACCTCTCAACAAAAGATTGCTCCAGGCACTGCCAGGCCATCAAATGCTAATCAAGGTGGTCAGTTGAAACATTCACACCTAGCTCCAGCAGACAAGAGTCCTTTGTCCCACCCTGGTCATTCCACAGATATATAAACCCTTTTTCCTAGTTCCAACAGACCTCACGACCTCTGAGGATGCTTGCCATAGATGCAGGTGAAACGTCAGGAGAGAATGCCTCTAGACCATGGCCATATAGCCCGAAAAAACCTACAACAACCCAGTGATTCCGGCCATGAAAGCCTTTGACAATACATTAGGCTATTACTGGTTGGGAGCTCTCTCCAACCCGGGCTGGCTTTGACCTCTCAGTCAGTAGTGATTTAATGCAGCTGGCTACTAACGCGCTGTGCCACAGCTCATAGTACGTTGGATTCTGGATAACATATGTTCATGCCTGTTCTGTAAAAGACTGGAACATGTTTTAATTTTTTTTTAAATGCTAAGAAATCTCAGGCTGCCAAATTCAGAGCATGATTCAAAACCTTCATACATTCCTGCTCTTGCAAGTCAGTATCCTGTGGTATTCCCCATTCCACTATTAACGTTTTCCATGCAGAAGGAATTTGAGCTGGCGGCATTGCAACGGATCATTCACACTCAGAAATGATGCCCGATCAGAAATCCACGTGGGAAGGATTTATTTTCATGGTCTGGGGCAAGCATCTCTCTGCCAGATGGGAGGCTCCGGCTTCTCCAGGTGGGATAGTTCTGGCATTATCCGGCTATTCACATCCCTGGCCAGCAGCCATGAAGACATTTCTCCCACTATAGTATCACACCAGGAAAAAATGACAGCTGGAGGTAATGTTTCCAAAGAGATCTCTTTGGCGGCTCTTGACTGTTGTCTTTCACTGCAAAATGCATGGTTTACAATGTCAAAACTACCTAAAATGAACGGTGTCAGCATTCAGTAGTCACAGAACCATAGAATTAGAAGAGACCCCAAGGACCATCCATTCTACCCATCCTGCCATGCACAACCAAAGCACTCCCTGAAGATGGCCACCCAGCCTTTGCTTGAAAATCTCCATAAAAGAAGACTTCATCATACTCCAAGGCAGTATATTCCACTATTGAACAGCTCTTCCTAACGTTAGATGGAATTTCTTTTCGTGCAGTTTGAATGCTTTGCTCTGTGCTCCAGTTTCTAGAGAAGAAGAAAACAAGCCTGCTGCGATGACACTAGCCAATTGTACAGGGCTGCCACCAATTTGCGAAGTCTATCCCACCTCTGACACCAATTTGCGAAGTCTGCACGCACCAGTTGTACAATTGTGCCAATTGCGAAGGTGCTGCAAGTCCAACAACAGACAGGGTATAGGGTTTTTAACTTTAAGGAACCCACCCGCTGTCACCAATTGTATAGACTGTTCTTAAATTCCGCCACCAATTATGCAGGTGTGGATGATTATGGATGTAATTAAGGTAACTGCCACCAACATGAGGTATTGCCGATGACAACTGGCTCCCCAGACACAGATTAATGGAGATGACATGGTCTTCAACAAAAGTTAATAAGTTTATTTTGTACAAAGCGTATGGTTGCAGGCTGTTAATTAACTTGGAATAACTTTGAATAACTTATAGAACTTGGAATGTAACTTGGTTTGCAATACAGTTTACTCTTCTCGATGACACAACTTGTGATTGACTTTTACTGTGGTGAAGCACTTTATTAAACAATGTTTTCTAATGTGAAGAGCCTTCTAATTTGATCCTTCTTGATCAAATCCCAGATCGCTAGTCTTTCCCTGACTAGTGATCTAAACAAGCTTCTCTTAGTCCTCTCTGACTAAAGAAACTATTTAGGTTTCCCCCTTCAGCCTTCCTAGACTGAAGAAACCTCTGGCTATTCACACACACTGCTTCTTCACTCTCCACTCTCCTCTCTCAACTGCTAACTCCGAACTCCTAACTCCCCACTGAACTGCTTCTTTTCAAAGACGCAGATAACATTTTCTGGCTAGGCTCCGCCCACTTCTCACTCTCTTGCCTGGTCTCCTTGGCAACGCCACTGTGGATACAAGCAGTTAACTCTAGCTTTCAGCTACTGTTACCAACACGAATATATTCTAACAGTTAAACATATACATAGTTTCAATGACTTCTGTACACCTGCTTCCTCCTCAACACAACACATATTCAAACATTTAAACCAGTGGTTCCTAACCTTTTGTTGCACTCCAGGACAGGAAAAGCCCTCTGACTTTAAACACCACACCGTTGGATGGGAAACAATCCTTTTATTGAAGATAATTAAAAAGCAATAAGGTAAAAAAAAACCTTTAAAGAAATAGGCAGATCCAATTAGGTAGGAAGATAACCAGGAACAAAGTAATCCAGGGTAATAGTCCAGAAAAGTCCATAAAAACCTAGGCTTTTCCAAATAACATGCAAAGAATCTGGAAACATGAACCCAAGGCATGAATAGAATCCAAGAATCAAAACCATGAAACAAAGGCACTTAAAACATGAATTTCCCAAGCAAAACTTCCCTGAACATGAACGAGATCTTGACTTGACTCCAAACGATGCTTCATCTGACTATATATCCTGTACTTGGGACTTTTATCTCCTCATTAGCTAAGTCTCTAGAATTCAGAAATTGGTTTCGTTTTAACTGAGAATTTCAGCTGCATTAAATCACCACTGACCGAACTGTCATGATTTCAAAGCCAGCCCGGTTTGGAGTAAGCTTCCAATTATTGATTTAGCTTGCTGTCGACCTTTGCAGCCTGAAAGACAGTTGCATCTCTGAAGTAGGAAATTTAGGTACCGCTAATGCGGAGAGGTTAATTTAACTAATTTATGACACCATAAAGAATCTCCAGCAGCGGGCAGAAGAATGAGGAAGTACTCCATCAGTGTCACAAGTTGACGGTGAAGCGACAGCTCCCCCGGTAGCTGGAATTCAAGCATATCCTCATGAAGCTTAAATTGCCTCTGTGTTTGTCTATATATGTTGTGTGTCTATGGCATTGAATGTTTGCCATGTATATGTGCATTGTGATCCGCCCAAAGTCCCCTGCGGGGTGAGAAGGGCAGAATATAAATACTGTAAGTAAATAAACAATTGGTTCTATCATAAAAACATGGGGAAAGTTTATTAAACTGCAAAAGGTTTTTGCAGGACATCCTTTTTGCAGCACATTTTGCTATAGCTTTTCAATGAATATATATATCATCATGTCTTAATTAATTACACATTGTATTGTCAAAGGTTTTCATGGCTGGAATCACTGGGTTGTTGTAGGTTTTTTCAGGCTATATGGCCATGTTCTAGAGGCATTCTCTCCTGACGTTTCGCCTGCATCTATGGCAAGCATCCTCAGAGGTAGTGAGGTCTGTTGGAATGTTTCACCTAGCTCCAACAGACAAGAGTTCTTTGTCCCACCCTGGTCATTCCACAGATATATAAACCCATTTTCCTAGTTCCAACAGACCTCACAACCTCTGAGGATGCTTGCCATAGATGCAGGCGAAACGTCAGGAGAGAATGCCTCTAGAACATGGCCATATAGCCCGAAAAAACCTACAACACCCCAGTGATTCCACAACCTGGTCATTCCAACAGACCTCACTACCTCTGAGGATGCTTGCCATAGATGCAGGTGAAACGTCAGGAGAGAATGCCTCTAGAACATGGCCATATAGCCCGAAAACACCTACAACAACCCAGTAATTACACATTGTTTGTAGCAGCCACAAAAACAGAGTTTCTGGAGTAGAGCAACTACTTTCAAAGTTAAGGACTGCATGATTAAACAGGAAATAACCCTTTCAAACCAGGAACAGAAGATTTTTCACATTTGCATAGCGTTCTTGACAAACCTATCCATACACAAAATAAATAAACCGCAAGCAGCTGTTCTTCACAGGAGCATCCATAATTCATCTGCCATCATGAAGCTCAATAAAGCAGCCAACTTTTCACGCTGCATCAGATGAGGACATCTCTTTGACATTCAGACATAATTACATTGCATTCAAAACTCAGCACCAAGGTCAGGCCTCCAAAAGGGGAAAAAAACATGCCGAAAGGAGAACTTTCTTAGGAGTATGATGATTATTTCGGCGTTTCAAAAGCAGCCTTGGAAATTACAGTTCGGGAATTGATGTCACCGGTCCAAGGCGGAAAATACCACTGATTATTGGACCACTTGAAGCATCTTTGTCCTCAGATAACACATGCCATATGCTTTGAAGATGTAAAAAAGCACTTTTTTTGTCTTCAGAAAGTTAAACAAATGATTCCAGGCTTTTATGCAATTGGTGGCTCCCTAATCTTGTCCACGAAGGACAGGCAATTGTCTTCAGTAACTAATTCTTTGCTTTAAAGGAAATTCCCCTTTTTTAAACTTCTCCCAGGCTGACTGTAATCTAATTCTTACTGATGTGGGCTCCGCTACCGGGTCTAATTGCGTCTCGAACGACGAGTGGACCTACCAGTAAGGCTAGCAGATTGTCCAGCTGGAGTTTTGTGGTCTTCCACCTTTTTACCCTCTGAAATTCTTCAAGGTTTTAGAGCTGTTTCCCTGGAAATCTTTGGAGATCTTTGGATGCTCTTAAGACTGTTTCCCCCCGGAAAGTCTTAAGGGTTGAAGCTTTTGTACAGGAGAAGCTTGAACACGTCCTGTACATTAGCTTTCCTTGCTGAGACTAACTAAAAAATGGCTCCCTTCCCTTCCCAATTGCCCTGAGCAAGGGGTGGGACCAAAACTTAACGATGATGGACAGGTGACTTGCCCAATGACTGCAACCAAAGGAAGCCACCTTTCTGCAGAAACCCTTGGACTGCAAGCAAACATTTAATACAAAGCAAACAAAGCTGGAGCTCCTGGTACAGCCGTACCAGCACATATGTAGATGATACCACTTTGATGGCTGCAAGCGAGGAGGAGCTGAGGAACCTTCTAATCAAGGTGAAAAAAGAAAGTGCAAAAGCTGGGTTGTAGTTAAACATTAAAAAAACAAACAAGATTATGGCAACTGGATTGATTGATAACTGGCAAATAGAGGGAGAAAACGTGGAGGCAGTGACAGACTTTGTATTTCTAGATGCAAAGATTACTGCAGACGCAGACTGCAGCCAGGAAATTGTTTATTTTATATATATATATATATATATATATATATATATATATATATATATAGCTAATATAATATATATATATATATAGATATATATATATATATTATATATATATATATATATATATATATATATAATTATTTTATATATATATATAAAAAATAATTTTATATATATATAATTATTTTATATATATATAAAATAATTTCCTATATAATATTTTATTAAGGGGTTTTTTTTTCTACATAGATAGGTAAAAAACCATATTTCTTACCAGTATTTGAACTTTGGGAGTTAAAGTGATGTCAAGCTGCATTAATTCTATAGTGTGTACATGTACATACCCTTTGCTGCTTTCCTTTCTTTGTAGTAATCGCAAACTCAAACTGACATATTCACCGAAATATGCCATTCCTAGGAGCAAAATGTGAGTGGCCTCCCAATCCACAAACCGCAGGCGGAGGCCACACGCCGATCACGATATCCGCCGCATACCAATCATCCCAGCCTCATCAAGGCAAGGCATTTATAATTCATGGGCCGTATTTGAGGGTTTGCCGATATACATTCCACTTGGGAAAGAGGGGGAGAGAAAGGATGCGCAAGGAAAGAAAGAGATGAGCTCAGCATTTCCTTCCGCCTTATCCAGCAAAACGTCTCAATTGCTTCGGTAGCATTTCTGGAGCACAAAGGACGCGATGGCTGGTTATGGCAAAAGATCCCAGTGGGCAAGCAAGCTGGTAGCAAAGACCAGATACCCATCCTGATCCTTATAGTTCCCTATGCTATCCAAAGCATGCATACAGTACATATGCACATGCATATATGTATATTTATTTATTTGTTTGTTTGTTTGTTTATATGTGGCTGGATTTACACTTTCAAAATGTACCTGTTCCTACTTACATACAAATTCAACTTAAGAACAAACCTACAGAACCTATCTTGCTCATAACTTGGGGACTGCCTGTATATAGAAATGTTTATTTATTTATATATTTACTTTGCTTATATACCGCTGTTCTCAGCCCGGGGGCGACTCACAGCGGTGTACAACATAGAAAGAACAAGGTTCAAAATTCAAGACACAATCTAAAATAATCAGTCCAGCATTAACCAAAAACATCATCATCAAAAAACATCATCAATACTACAAAAGCCATTCCACGTCGTCTCATGGTGGTTTGTCCCACAAAGGCTTCTCCATGGCTTGATGTATCTGGACCAAACTTGGCACACAAACTCCTTTGCTATCCAGCCTAAAATAATTGAGGAATCTCAACTAAATACTTTTCCCTGTTGTTCCCAGAGCAGGGGAAAAGAAAAGGATCGAAGTGGATTGGCTGTAGCTAGGTGAAGGATTGGTTGCTGCTGGGTGAAGTGGCCCCCTTTTGATGCCACTGAGAAAGAAAGGGAATGAAGTGGCTTTTAGCTGCTGCTAGGTGATATGAAGAAAGGAAGGGGGGAAAGAAGGGAAAGAAAAAGGGAGTAGGGTGGAAGTAAGAGAGAGGAAGGGAGGGATGGTGAAGAAAGGAAAAGGAGGGAAGGAAGAGAAAGAAAGGGGAGAAATGTACAAGAGGGAGGGAGGGAGGGAGGGAGGGAGGGAGGGAGGGAGGGAGGGAGGAAGGAAGGAAGGAAGGAAGGAAGGAAGGAAGGAAAGAGAAAAAGAAGGGAAAGAAAGGGAAGATGAAGGAAGAAGGTAGGGAGGGAGGAGAATGTGTATGAGATGAAGAAACAAAGGAAGCAATGAAGGAGAAAAAGAAAGTAAAGAAAAGAGAGGAGGGAGGAAGTGAGAGGGAGAAAGGGAGGGAGGAAGGGAAGAAAGGAAAAGGAGAGAAGGAAGGAAATAAAGGAAGGGGAAAGAAAAGGAAAGGGGAAAGAAGGAAAGAAAAAGGAAGGAAAGAAAGAAAGAAAGGGAAGGAAAGGAAAAGAAAGGAAGGAAGGAAGGAAGGAAGGAAGGAAGGAAGAAAGATTGGGAGAAGAAGGAAGGAAGGGAGGAAGGAAGGAAGGAAAAAGCAAGTAATAAAGGAGAAAATGGGAAAGAAAGGAAAGGAAGGAGGAGGAAGCAAGAAGGAGGAAGGGAGGAAAAGGAGGAGGGAAAAAAGGAGGGAAGGAAAGAAGGAAGGAGGAAAGAGGAAAGAAGGAAGGAAGGAAAAAAGAAAGGAAAGAAGAAGAAAGGGGGAGGATAAAGGAAAGGGGGAAAGGTATGAAGGTAAGAAAGGAAAGGAAAAGAAGGGAAGAGAAAGGAAAGGAGGAAGGGAGGAAGGAGGGAGGAAGGGTGAGCGAGATAGAAAAGAGAGAAAGATGAGGGAAATTATAGGAGGGTAAGTAAAGGAAGGAAGGAGAAAACGGACAGAAAGAAAGGAAAGGAGAAGAGAGGGGGAGGATAAAGGAAAGGGAAAAAGGTATGAGGGTGAAGAAGGAAAGAAAAAGAAGGGAAGAGTAAGGAAGGGAAGAAGGAAGGAAGTTATGAAGTTATGAAAGAAGGAAGGAAAAGAAAAGTGAGATAGAAAAAAGAGAAAGAAGAGGGAAGTTATAAGTAAGTAAAGTAAAAGAAGGAGAAAAAGAAAGGAAAGAAAAGAGAGAGGAAAGGAAGGGGAAAGGAGAGGGAAGGAAGGAAGAAAGGGAAGGAAAGGAAGGAAGAGGAAGAAAGAAGGAAGGAAGGAAGGAAGAGAAAAGTGAGATAGAAGAGAGAGAAAGAAGTGAGAAGTTATAGGATGGTAAGGGAGGGATAGAAGGGAGAAGGTGTATGAGGGAAATGGAGGAAGAAAAGAAAGAGAAGCGCCAAGGAGGGCCTGCATACTGTTGCCAGAACTTTGCCGTGTAGACATTGTGAGTTGGGCCTTCTTAGAGCTGGAGAAGGAAGAAAGCAGACAAGCAGTAGTCGCAACTACATTTGGGCAATGCAGAGCACAGTATATATGCTTGTAGTATCAAAATCATAAGGGAAACTATGGTTTAACAAACCCCAGAAGTTTTCTGATTCAATGTATGAGGCTGGCTCAAGACTAGAGGTTTCTGGGAGTTGCAGTTTGGCGAGGTATCCACCTTTTTGGCAGAGAAGACTGAAACCCTTGCAAAACTACAGCTCCAAGGATCTCATAGCACTGAGTTAAAGTAGTGTCAGAGTGCATTCATTCTCATGGGCCATCCAGTCCAACCCCCTGCCAAGAAGCAGGAAAATTGCATTGAAAGCACCCCCGACAGATGGCCATCCAGCCTCTGTTTAAAAGCTTCCAAAGAAGGAGCCTCCACCACACTCCGGGGCAGAGAGTTCCACTGCTGAACAGCTCTCACAGTCAGGAAGTTCTTCCTCATGTTCAGATGGAATCTCCTTTCTTGTAGTTTGAAGCCATTGTTTCGCGTCCTAGTCTCCAGGGAAGCTGAAAACAAGCTTGCTCCCTCCTCCCTGTGGCTTCCTCTCACATATTTATACATGGCTATCATATCTCCTCTCAGCCTTCTCTTCTTCAGGCTAAACATGCCCAGCTCTTTAAGCCACTCCTCATAGGGCTTATTCTCCAGACCCTTGATCATTTTAGTCACCCTCCTCTGGACACATTCCAGCTTGTCAATATTCTCTTCAATTGTGGAGCCCAGAATTGGACATAATATTCCAGGTGTGGTCTAACCAAGGCGGAATAGTGGGATAGCATTATTTCCCTGGATCTAGACACTATATTCCAACATGCTAGTGTGGTGTTTATTTCACATTTGCAGCCACCGATGCCACTGGTCTCTCATTCGGCTTCTCCACGTTCCCCTAATGCTGAAGATAAACTCAAAGTGACAAGACTATGAACATTTGATTGAAATATAACGAAACAAAATAGAGCAACACTTAGGATGCAATGAAAGCCTGTTCAGAGCGGTAGTAAACGTGCATTTGCTGCGACCCAAAGAACAAATATATCGCAGCAAAGCGTCTTGATTCCTAGAAAACTAGGATGCAACCTAGACTGAATCTGAATTTGGAAAGAAACTTGTGGGCTGGCACATTCTGAGAGCTGCGGACCAAAAAGTAACTTTTCTAAGCTTGCACACTCATAGATTTGCTAGATTTTTTGGTGCAGGGAAATATTCCTTTGCGTTTTGAAAAGCCAAGGACGGAAAGACTCCCCACTCGCAAAGTCAACAGATGAATGGCTCCTGCTCTCCACAAAAGTCTTAGGACCTAAAGCGGGGAGGGGGAAAAAAGGCACGCTCTTTCATTTGGATTTCTTTTTGAAAAATTAAAAAGCTAATTCGATGGGGATCCCTCGGAAGAGAACAAAATGTGCCGGCAAATTAGCGATTGCATTTCATTAGTCACAGAAGTCCCTTTAGCTTTGCGTTGACACAATCTTTTGATCTCTTTGGAGAAGCTACGAATCGACTTTGGCTTCAAAAGAACATTGAAAATCCCCATTCTTTTTATTATTATTATATTTTAAAGGAAGCACGACTTAAAAGCTCTTTTCCTATCTCACATTTCCAACTTAGGAGTTTTGTTGCAAGCAGCGATGTCCAAGCAATTGCTCGAGACCAGCCTCCATTAACCTGGTGCTCTATTAGATCTGTTGGACTACAACTCCCATCATCTCCCAGCCACCATAGCCAAAGATGAAGACAAAACACACACAAACCCACAAAGACACAACATTTATCTCTTGTATTGGAAAGAGATCGTGTCAGTCTGTACTAAAATCATAGAATCCTTGAGTTGGAAGAGACCTCATGGGCCATCCAGTCCAACCCCATTCTGCCAAGAAGCAGGAAAATCACATTCAAAGCACCCCTGACAGATGGCCATCCAGCCTCTGTTTCAAAGCCTCCAAAGAAAGAGCCTTCATCACACTCTGGAGTAGAGAGTTCCACTTCTGAACAGCTCTCACAGTTAGGAAGTTGTTGTTGTTGTTGTTGTTGTTGTTGTTGTTGTTGTTGTTGTTGTTGTTGTTCTTCTTCTTCTTCTTCTTCTTCTTCTACTTCTTCTTCTACTTCTTCTTCTACTTCTTCTTCTACTTCTTCTTCTACTTCTTCTTCTACTTCTTCTTCTACTTCTTCTTCTACTTCTACTTCTACTTCTACTTCTACTTCTACTTCTACTTCTTCTACTTCTACTTCTTCTACTTCTACTTCTTCTACTTCTTCTTATTATTAGTTGTTGTGCTATTTATATACCGCCCTTCTTACCCCCAAAGGGGACTCAGGGTGGTTCCCAGTGTGTTCAGGTGGAATCTTCTTTCTTGTTTAACATTTACGCAAATGACCAGCCACTGCCAGAGGGGACAAAGAGTTTCATCTATGCTGATGATCATGCCATCACCGTTCAAGCAGGAAGCTTTGAAATGGTTGAACAAAAGCTCTCTGAAGCTTTACATGCTCTTGCTGTCTGTCTATATCCCAGAATATCATGGCAGAAAATCCCACATTATTTATTTATTTATTTATTTATTTCAAGCATTTCTAGCCCGCCCTTCTCAATCCCCTAGGGGGGACTCAGGGTGGCTTCCAACCGTCTACAGTTAAACACAATAAAATACATATCAACAGTAATTATAAATAGTTAGAACATTAAATTACTACAATAAAATCTCACAGAAAAAAGCCAGCTTGGTGGCCATCATTTCGCCGAGTTCCATAATTCAGCGATATTGAGTCATTCAGCTTATCATAATCCATTTCCAAAGCTTTGGTCGTTTTGAACCCAGCAGTTCAAAAACATGCAAGTGTGAGTAGATCAATAAATACCACTCCAGCGGGGAGGTAACGGTGCTCCATGCGGTCATGCCGGCCACATGACCTTGGAGGTGTCTACGGACAATGCCGGCTCTTCAGCTTAGAAATGGAGATGAGCACCAATACCGCAGAGTCAGACACGGCTGGACTTAATGTCAGGGGAAAGCCTTTACCTAGGAGAAGTATATCATAAAACCACCTAAAAAGCCTAGGAAATTCATAGAGTATTTTCGCCCAAGGAAGCCACAGATAGAGGTTTTGCAGTTGCAGGGATCTTACTGTATATATTTCCCAGGCATCATAACATTGGTCCATCCAAACTTTCTTTGTTCCGAGACCCAAGCTTAATGAGGAATCTCAGTCTAAATTAGAGTATCGCTAATTAATTGCACCTAATCCAATTTCATAGAAGAGGAAGGCGTCCATAAAACCGCTCAGCCTTCCTTCAGCTGCGGTGGCAGCATTATCTATTATGCATTTGCTGCCGTCATTTGAGATATGGCTTAAATGGCCAACGCAATTCATTATCTACCCTGCAGCAGAGATATTATAATAGGAGTCCCGACAGAAGAGTTCTGCTATGACTTTAAAAAAGGGGGCTCACTGCATTACTTTTTATCAAACGTGTTGGAACATTTACTGGAATGGCTCTACCTCCGATAATTAAAAATTAAAATCATGGGGAAAAGGGGGAGGGAATCACAAAATTGCCTGGGGTGACTCTAGCTTTGCTTTGCTCACATAAAAGGAACTGGCCAGAGCTGTGTACATCCTGTAATGGAATAATATAGTATTGAGTGCAGTCATCGCCTTCTAAGTCTTCATGAGAGATAGAGCGAGGTATAAATATAACAACAACAACAACCCTAAAGTCAAGAAGCAACACAACCCACACACACACACAAAGAAGTGGGCTTTCGTACATCCCTTACAGCAGGGATGGTGAAATGGGATGCACAAAAACCCATGCATTAGTCCTGAGGATGCCACAAGACTCCTTTGTTTACATTCTGAAATATGCAGTCATAGAATCATAGAATCAGAGTTGGAAGAGACCTCATGGGCCATCCAGTCCAACCCCATTCTGCCAAGAAGCAGGAATATTGCATTCAAATCACCCGACAGATGGCCATCCAGCCTCTGTTTAAAAGCTTCCAAAGAAGGAGCCTCCACCACACTCCGGGGCAGAGAGTTCCACTGCTGAACGGCTCTCACAGTCAGGAAGTTCTTCCTCATGTTCAGATGGAATCTCCTTTCTTGTAGTTTGAAGCCATTGTTCGTGTCCTAGTCTCCAGGGAAGCAGAAAACAAGCTTGCTCCCTCCTCCCTGTGGCTTCCTCTCACATATTTATACATGGCTATCATATCTCCTCTCAGCCTTCTCTTCTTCAGGCTAAACATGCCCAGCTCCTTAAGCCGCTCCTCATAGGGCTTGTTCTCCAGACCCTTGATCATTTTAGTCGCCCTCCTCTGGACACATTCCAGCTTGTCAATATCTCTCTTGGATTGTGGTGCTCAGAATTGGACACCATATTCCAGGTGTGGTCTAACCAAGGCAGATTGAGGGGTAGCATGACTTCCCTGGATGTGGGCACTATGCTCCTCTTGATGCAGGCCAAAATCCCATTGGCTTTTTTTGCCACCACATCACATTGCTACTAGATAACACTAGGAACTAGATAACATCCATAAGTGCAAATGTATTTCAGTGAATATTAAAAGCAATGCTAGAGTATTTCCAATTTCTATATGTAGCTGCAGGAGAAACTGATAGGAAGAAGATCAACACAACTCCAATGTTGGAGGAGAGTTTTACAGATACCATAGATGCCAAAAAATGAATCTAAGATGAAATCAAATCTGAACTCTCCTTAGGAACCAAAATACCTAAAGTAAGCAATTATTCTTGCAACACATATGACATGACCAGAAAAGACAATAATGTTCAAAAAAGTGTAAATCAAAGCAAAAAGCCCAACATAACCAAATAAGTCCTAACCTTGAATTTGCAACTCCTCTTGCACTTCTATCATTGATAAAATTACCTTGAAGCTAACTCAACTCAACAAATGCAACTGCCTCAAACTTTCATTTGGGAATTTCCACCCCAGCCCTAGCTTAAATCCAAAAGAAAACTGGAGAGAAAGGATGACATATTCCACGAAACTAAAAAAGGTCCCCAAATCTCTTGAGAGAGAAACAGATACAAAACCAAGTCTCAGGATCCTTAGGCTACTTTGCAAAGCCTCGGAGATCTCCTTCCCTCCCCCAGTTTTGCCAGCAAGATAGCTGTAGGGATAATAACAGATGGTTGGTAAACAAGAAAGGAAAGGCCACGAGGATTTGCAATTTAAATTCCAAATTGACTGTAGTAGTAAGAAGGAAGTGTCATGCATTAACTGGAAAAAAGGCAACTCATCTTTCAATTCTCCAAGTGACCATACAATTTTGAGCATTCACCGTAGCCTATTTCATCACATTTACTTCATTAATTTATTACTTGAGATGTAAGAAGAGCTGCATAGTAGCAGTAGTAGTAGTCGTAGTAGTAGTTGTTGTTATTTCATTGAGAGGTGGAAATGTTGATAGACTCATAGTTGGGTCATCCAATCCAACCCTATTCTGCTGCCAAGAAGAGGAAAATTGCATTCAAAGCACCCCTGACAGATGGCCATCCAGCCTCTGTTTAAAAGCTTCCAAAGAAGGAACCTCTACCACACTCCAGGGCAGAGAGTTCCACTGCTGAACAGCTCTCACAGTTAGGAAGTTCTTCCTAATGTTCAGACGGAATCTCCTTTCTTGGAGTTTGAAGCCAAGTGTCCTAGTTTCCAGGGCAGCAGAAAACAAGCTTGCTCCCTCCTCCCTAAGACTTCCTCTCACATATTTATACATGGCTATCATGTCTCCTCTCAGCCTCCTCTTCTTCAGCTAAACATGCCCAGCTCTTTAAGCCGTTCCTCATGGGGCTTTTGACACACTCCCTCTTCCAACAGACCAAGCAAGGAGAAAGTCACAACAAGAACATATACTTTCTGGGCAACTGGAAAGACGTTGCTGTCAGTCAAATGCTAGCGGTGTTGAATATAATGCTTCAAGAATGTGTTTCCATCCCTTAGGGAAATCTCATCAGGGGAGCCAAGATAATCCAATAGGTTGAGATCTGAAGGTGAGGATTTGGTTCCCATAGAACCATCCAGCAAGGTGTGCAGCAAAAAGAGGTGAACATATCAGGTCCAGAGACAATTCTATATGATGAGAAGTTATTCCATACCATGGACAGCTCCAGGCCATAAAAAGATGTGACCTCAAGAAAGAAACAAAGCCAACTTAAAGCTACTTAGAGTGGAGTGAGACTCATGCAGCCTCGCCTCTGGGCAATATGTGAGCATCAAAAGACTACACATGGTTGATCCTGATCTTCTTTAGAGACTTTTCAGTACTCTAAAAAGACTGGGTAAAATAGTACCCTATGCTGATAAAGGTAAAGGTTTCCACTTGACATTAAGTCTAGTCGGGTCCAGGATGGTGCTCATCTCCATTTCTAAGTCGAAGAACTGGCATTGTCCACAGACATCTCCGAAGTCATGTGGCCAGCATGACTGCATGGAGTGCTGTTACCTTCCCACCGAAGTGGTATCCCTTCCCTACCCCTATTTAGATGTTTTCGAACTGCTAGATTGGCAGAAGCTGGGACTAATGACAGGAGCTCACCCTGCTCTGTGGACCCGAATTGCCAACCTTCCAATGAGCCAGTTCTACAGCTTAGCGGTTTAACCCGCTGTGTATATAAATCTAGAAACAATACTGTGATTTGTGATTCTTTCCTTCCTGTTTTCCTCATAGGCTTTCTCCCTCTCTCCTTTCCTTTCTTTGTCTTTCTTTACATCTTCCCTTACTTTCCCTCATACACCTTTCTCCCTCTTCTTTCTTTTCCCTTTTTCTTTCTTTCCATCTTTCTTTCAATCTTCTTTTCTTTCTCTTCTCTTCTTTCTCTTTCTTACTCTCCTTCCTTTTATTATTATTCCTATTATTATTATTAATATTATTTGAAACACAACAAGATGAGTCCACAGCAGACAACTCTGCTAGCTGTTTAATTGGATCACACATCGGACACTTCCCAAGTGTCTAGGACTGTGTGATGTATAAGCGAATAATGCGTTTAGATCCCAGTAAGGTGGCCTTTTGCAGCTGGCAGATGGTAATTTTGTCAGTGCCAATTGTGTTTAAGTGCAGACCAAGGTCTTGTGGCACTGCACCCAGTGTACTGATCACCATGGGACCACCTTGACTGGCTTGTGCCAGAGTCTTTACAGTTCGATCTTTAAATCCTCATATTGTGTCAGCTTTTCCTATTGTTTCTCTGCAATCTTGCTGTCACCTGTTATTATTATTATTATTATTATTATTATTATTATTACTATTTTCTCCTCTTTCTCTTTTCTTTCTCTCCTACCTACCTTCCTTGCTTGCTTCCTTCCTTCCTTTTCCCTTTCTTTCCCATTTCTTTTTCTCTTTTTTTTTTCCTTCTTTCCTTTCATACACTTGCCATTTGGCAACAACCAGTCCTCTTTGTTTCCTTTCTTTCCTTCCGCTCTGGACCAAACAGGGTTTATTAATATTATATAATCATTATTATTGCTATTATTATTATATTATCAGCATTTCAAGCCCCTCACATATCTTGAGTTGAGGAATGACAGGTCAGAGTGCAAAGTTTGGTCCAGATGCATCAAACCATGGAGGAGCCTTTGTAGCACAAACCAACCAACCAACAAACATACTTTGACTTGTTTATATATAGATAGAAGATAATTAATTTCTGTTTCAACCCACAACAATCATTTTATAACCAACCAACAAACATGCTTTGACTTGTTTATATATAGATATAAGATAATTAATTTCTGCTTCAACCCACAACAATCATTTTATAGATGGCAATTTTGGTGTCCCGGTGGGGCCGCGGTGGCGTAGTGGGTTAAACCAATGAACTGTAGAATTTGCTGATTGAAAGGTTGGCAGATCAAATCCATGAATGGGGTAAGCTCCCGTTGTTAGCCCCAGCTTCTGTCAATCTAGCAGTCTGAAAACATGCAAATGTAGATCAATAGGTACCACTTCAGTGGGAAGGTAACTGCACTCCATGCAGTCATGCCAGCCACATGACTAAGGAGGTGTCTAAGGACAATGCTGGCTCTTCAGTTTACAAATGGCAAAGTTCCTTGCAGTAGCAGCAAGGCTGAGAAACAGCCTAATCTCCAATCAGGGTATTACCTAACACTGTGCAGTTTGTGTCTGTACAGCATATTTCCTCGGTTACAAGTGATCTGTAAACTCCTGTATGTTATCTACCTAACAGTCCATGGACCATAATAAAATGTTGTTGTTGTTGTTGTTGTTGTTGACAAATGGAGATGAGCACTACCCCTCAGAGTTGGACACAACTAGACTTAATGTCAAGGGGAAACCTTATCTTTACCTTTACTTTAATTTTGGTGTTATGCTTTCTAATGGTGTGACCTGATGTGGTTTGCACTCTTTGCACACACTGAAAACATCACAAATAGACCTCCAACACCTGCTTAATAAATTTCCCTTAAGGAGTTTATATAGACAATTATATAATATAATAGACCATTATATAATTGTCTATTATATAGACAATTTCAATATATATATATATATATCCATTTCTGATTATAATTACTGAATTCTTGTCCTTTTCACTTTGTGGAAACAGATCTCTGGCATGCAAAGATACATAAGAACACAGGGGCAGAACCCAGCTTTTTCCAAATCTCAACTTCTGTTGAAAAGAGAAGAAACCTTCTGGCACCTGCCGCTGCAAAGGTATGCTTGAAAGAGTTTAGACAATGCCTGCCAAAACGAGAAGCCGGCCAGGTAGCAGATAAGATTGTATGTGGCTGGAGGCAGCGTTTGCTTCCCTGTTGAGATAGATACCAAGGTAACACGGAAACAAAAGTTTGGAGAGTTAACTAAAGCTGAACTAGCTGAACTCATAAAACAGGAAGAATAATCGCAGGAGGAAATTCAGAAAAATGGCCTTGAGTATGCAGAGAGAATAAGGACTAATGGCTGGCACTGGGAACAGCAATTTTTGGAAATTACAGTATAATGTTTGAGAAATATCGAGCCAACTTGAGCTGCAGAAGGGGTTTCCATGCTAGAAAATATTTATTTATTATTTATTTCGAACATTTGTACCCCGCCCTTCTCAGGGAGGCTTCCAGTCGGCAACAATTCAATGCCACATAGTAAAATGCAACAATCAATAATTATAATAGTTAAAAACATTAAAACAATATACTTACAATCTACTAAACTATTACCAGTCCCAAATGACAAAATCAATCCCGCCCCCCCAACCCCACCAGTATTCAAATTTGGGCGTATCGAGCATTTGTGCCAAATTTGGTCTAGTGAATGAAAATGCATCCTGCATATCAGATATTTACATGACGATTCATAATAGTAGCAAAATTGCAGTTATGAAGTAGCAATGAAAATAATGTTATTCAAATTTGGGCCTATCGAGCATTTGTGCCAAATTTGGTCCAGTGAATGAAAATGCATCCTGCATATCAGATATTTACATGACGATTCATAATAGTAGCAAAATTGCAGTTATGAAGTAGCAATGAAAATAATGTTATTCAAATTTGGGCCTATCGAGCATTTGTGCCAAATTTGGTCCAGTGAATGAAAATGCATCCTGCATATCAGATATTTACATGACGATTCATAACAATAGCAAAATTGCAGTTATGAAGTAGCAATGAAAATAATGTTATGGTTGGGGGTCACCACAACATGAGGAACTGTACTAAGGGGTCGTGGCATAAGGAAGGCTGAGAAACACTGTTCTACATAGTTTCCATATGCATTCACATACACACACAAACACACACACGAAAAGGAATGCAATATATATGAAAATATAGGTATAGAGCCCTCGGTGGTTCAGTGCGTTAAACCTCCAAGTTGCTGAACTTGCTGATCAAAAGGTCGCGGATTTGAATCCGGGGAGCGACGTGAGCTCCTTCTGTTAGCTCCAGCTTCTGCCAACTTAGCAGTTTGAATACATGCAAATGTGAGTTGATCAATGGGTACCGCTCCGGCGGGAAGGTAACAATGCTCCATGCAGTCATGCTGGCCACATGACCTAGGAGGTGTCTATGGACAATGCCAGCTCTTCGGTTTAGAAATGGAGATGAGCACCAACCCCCAGAGTTGGACAGGACTGGACTTAATGTCAGGGGAAAACCCTTAACTTTAACCTTAGGTATGAAAAAATAACTAATATTCCTTTCATGAATGCACATATAGCAACGGATAATGCTCATCTTTCTAAATTCATCACTCTTGGTTACTTCAAAGTGAGTGATTCATATGCATTAGGAAATGAGCAGTTCAGTGGGAGAACTATAATCTCCTCCTGCACAACGTTCACAAATATTGAACCTGGATTTCAGACTGATCCTATACAATTTGAAATTTGGATATGTATAGTGTACTGATGGCCATGCCAGCAATGAATTATGCAAGCCGATCGGTTCTGCAGATGTTCTTCTTGCTTTGTATAATTTATTGACCTTATGTTCTGGCCTGAGCATTAAGTGGGAGCCCACCAACACATACCAGGTGCTGCAGGCTATATTTCAGAGCAAGGAACTGGCGAAACCGCCTCTGAATATCCCGTGCCTAAGAAAACTCTATGAATTTCATGGGTCCTCTATAAATCAATCAACAGGTGACTTGGAGGCACATACACATTGACTGGACGCAAGCTGTGTTTATGGCCTTCGGCCGCTCTAAAATCCCATAAAAGCCTTTTCCAGATAAAGAAAAGAGGATGAAATTGCTTTTCCTAGAAATCTCTGGGAGAGTCAGTTCACTTTTCAGTACTTTCCAGCCTCCTCTTCTGAACTCTTTGAAACTCACCACTTTCTATTTTGCAAAATTGGGATTTTTGGGCATTTATTTCAGTACTTTCCAGCCTCCTCTTCTGTACTCTTTGAAACTCACCACTTTCTATTTTGCATTAGGAAGGTTGAGAAACACTGGTTTACAGTCTTCTGTCCAAATATTAGAGCTGATCCTGTTTTGCATCCAAGATCAAACAGCATCTAGTGCCATTATGGTATTGAGGCAACCTCATATGTACTGTAGTGTTGACCATTGAACCCATATTCTTTGCATCCAAGATCAGATGGGATCTGCTTAATTTCAAATATTTAGGTGACCTAAATGTAATAGACCATTGGCCACTTGGTCCGTGTCGAGTCAATACTGACCAGTGCTTATCACTGTGCAAAACTCAAAAGAGTCCTGGGATGTGTTGATATATCCATAACTGATTAAACCACACACATGGAGGGTCCCTCCCTGTCATGCTTTCCTTCTTTCTGCAGCTGTTGACAGTTTTGGGGGAGGGCTGTGGGGTTTGGAAAGGGCCTTAATGAGACGTTTGAGAATTGATGGATCGTTCCAGATGACAGGCACGATCGACCGGCTCCCTGGAGCATCAGCTGAACGTAAAAGACCAGCTGCTCCCACTGGGTTAACTGGTGAGGCGTATGAAGCACTGGCTCCTTGGCTAGCATCGGTGGGAATCGGCCCCTCGACGTGACAAATTCTGGGCCATAACATTTTGCTAGTTGTTCTTGGCATTTTCCAAACATAGAGGACAGCAAACGTCTTGGGGATGCTCCTTTATAGACTCTCCCTTCCTCTTCCTCTCCTCCTCCTTTCCATCCCAATTACAAGGTTCCTTCCACTCTTTTGCCGAAAGCTAGGCTGATAAATGCGTCTCATTCGAATTGCAAATTTTTTTCAACTTCTCCATAATTCATAGACCTTACGACTCATTTGCATGGACCGGGTGGACGACAAGTTGCCAATGGTATATTCTTGGGAAGGGGGTGCAGTTTGCTGGGATTCTGATACAGAGAATCATAGAATCATAGAGTTGGATGAGACCTCATGGGTCATCCAGTCCAACCCCCTGCCAAATAGCAGGAAAATTGCATTCAAAGCATCCCCGACAGATACCCCAGATCTAAAGTCGGATTAAGGAATAGATAACGTGGGGTGCATCCACACTGTAGAATTAATGCAGTTTGATACCACTTTTGCTGCTGTGGCTTAGTGCTATGGATTCCTGGGAGTTGTCTTTTGTTGAGGCACCAACACTCTTTGGCAGAGAAGGCTCGAGGGTTTTTAAAATTACAGTTCCCATTATTCCATTGGAAAAGGTAGGATTGGTGCTTGATTTTGGTTCTCCTGGGCAGTCTCAAGTATTGTCTTTATTGCCCCCAGTGGCGTAGTGGGGTAAACCTGGGGATCACAACCAGATACAGTGAAGACATCTGTCCTTGCACTTTGCCAATCTGTTGCTGAATACTAAAGTCCAGTGTGGAACACATCTCACCACGTTAAAACAGTTGATGTGGCTCTTAATGAGAAACACCACATTATCACAGGATGTCTATGCCCCACACCACTGGATTGTCTAGCCAGTATTGCGCCACCTGACAGCTGTCAGGAAGTAGCAGCCTGTAATGAAAAGACCAAGGCAGCGACATTTCCGGCCTATCTTCTGTTCGGATATCAGCCAGCATGCCAATGCCTTAAATCAAGAAATAGCTTCCTAAGATCTACAGAGATACTTGCAGGAACAGCTCAGCAAGCAAGAGTCCAAAAGTGGCAGGCTAAAACCAGAACCTCAATCAGTGGCTGAGAGAAGATGAGAAATTTCCTCCTGGCCACACAGAAGACTGTAAACAAATCCCAGGTGCCGTAGGTAAGATTTCAGAGGAAGGAACTGACAAAAGAAACTCTTAGAAAAACTCAATAGATATATCACTACATCCCAGGATTCTGACTTTTGTGCAATAAGAAGCATTGATCAGTATTAAGAATATTTGTTGAGTAGTCACCTGGGATTTGGAAGGCAATGAACAGACTGTGCTCTGGCACCACGAGATGCAGAGCCAATTTTAGGAAATGGGATTGCAAAGTGGAGTCCACAACATGCAAGTGTGGAGAAGAGGAAACCACAGACAATGCAGTTTGAGCCTTGCCACATGCACAATGGAGGACCTTCTTGCCGCGATACCAGAGGCACTTCAAGTGGCCAGCTTCTGGTCAAAAAAAATTTAGCGTAATGCTAAGTTTTTTAATTTGTTGGTGGTTTTTCTATACACTGTAGCTGTGTTTGCAATTTGATTCTGACACGATAAATAAATAGTCTATCGATTGATCAATTGACCCATCAAGTTTTTAACTTTGTGTGTTTTCTATATACTGTAGTTGTATTCGCAATTTGCTTCTGACACAATAAATAAATAGTCAATCTATCAATCGATCCATCCATCAACCATCCATGTGACCTTAAGCCTCCACTTCGTATTGATCAAATTGACTTGCAACACCCATGCAGATAGAAAAGGAACCCATTCCCATGCCCTGGACAATACAAGCAAAATGTCACTAGTTATAAAAGTTATTTCCTTGCTCTGTTACAGCCAGGAAGATTGACAAAGCAAAAGAATAAGTAAATGCCCAAAAATCCCAATTTTGCAAAATAGAAAGTGGTGAGTTTCAAAGAGTGCAGAAGAGGAGGCTGGAAAGTACTGAAAAGTGAATTGACTCTCCCAGAGATTTCTATGAAAAGCAATTTCATCCTCTTTTCTTTATCTGGAAAAGGTTTTTACGGGATTTTAGAGCGGCCGAAGGCCATAAACACAGCTTGCGTCCAGTCAATGTGTGTGTGTGCCTCCAAGTCATCTGTTGATTGATTTATAGAGGACCCATGAAATTCATAGAGTTTTCTTAGGCATGGGATATTCTGAGGTGGTTTCGCCAATTGCTTGCTCTGAAATATAGCCTGCAGCACCTGGTATGTGTTGGTGGGCTCCCATTTAATGCTCAGGCCAGAACATAAGGTCAATAAATTATACAAAGCAAGAAGAACATCTGCAGAACTGATCGGCTTGCATAATTCATTCCTGGCATGGCCCTCGGGACACTATACATATCCAAATTTCAAATTGTATAGGATCAGTCTGAGATCCAGGTTCAATATTTGTGAACGTTGTGCAGGGGGAAATTATAGTTCTCCCACTGAACTGCTCATTTCCTAATACATATGAATCACTCACTTTGAAGTAACCAAGAGTAGTGAATTTAGAAAGATGAGCATTATCTGTTGCTATATGTGCATTCATGAAAGGAATATTAGTTTGTTTTTTTTTACTTAAGGTTAAAGGTAAAGGTTTTCCCCTGATAATAAGTCCAGTCCTGTCCGAGGCTGGGGGTTGGTGCTTATCTCCATTTCTAAACTGAAGAGCTGGCATTGTCCGTAGACACCTCCTAGGTCAGGTGGCCAGCATGACTGCATGGAGTGCCATTAACTTCCCACTGGAGCGGTACCTATTGATCAACTCACATTTGCATGTTTTCAAACTGCTAAGTTGGCAGAAGCTGGAGCTAACAGTGGGAGCTCACACTGCTCCCCGGATTCGAATCCGCAACCTATAAAACATTTACCTTTAACCTTAGGTATGAAAAACCTAACTACTAGCCATCCCCTGCCATGTGTTGCTGTGGTCCAGTCTGTGTATATGTATTACAATGTTTATATATAGATAGATAGACCTTGCTTTTCTCCTGACAAAAAACTCAAAGCAGCTTACAAAACCTTTAAAACAAGTTCCTGCTTTTAAACAATCCCATTTCACACAAGCTGAAGAGGAAGCACTTCTATTTCGGGAAGCATGTGCTTAAAACAGTTGGAAACTCATTCATTGCATAATCAAACGATAAAAATATATAAGCACAGCATGCTGCATTTTAAACGCCCTCCTGCCATACAGTTTGATTTAATTTAAGAACCAAAGGGCTGCCTGTGATAGTTACTGAATTCTCACGATATAAGAATGCCGTTTTCCAAAAGGAAGGTCGTGACTTTAATGGTGATGGTCATTGCTTCTTCCAGAGCACTGATGTTTGTCTGCCTGTCATTCTTCTCAAGAGATTTGCAGGATTATTCAGAGGCAACACTGATGGAATTGTTCAAGAAGTTGAGAGTGACAGCTAAAGATGGTCCATTCTGAGAGTGCTTTGGATCGCAAGAAGATCCAACCAGTCCATACTCCAAGAGATAATGCTTGGCTGCTCACTGGAGGGAAGGGTATTAGAGGCAAAGATGGAATACTTTGGCCACATCATGTGAAGACAGGAAAGCTTGGAGAAGGGAATGATGCTGGGGAAAGTGGAAGGAAAATCTGGAATATTGTGTCCAATTCTGGGCACCACAATTCAAGAGAGATATTGACAAGCTGGAATGTGTCCAGAGGAGGGCGACTAAAATGATCAAGGGTCTGGAGAACAGGCCCTATGAGGAGCGGTTTAAGGAGCTGGGCATGTTTAGCCTGAAGAAGAGAAGGCTGAGAGGAGATATGATAGCCATGTATAAATATGTGAGAGGAAGCCACAGGGAGGAGGGAGCAAGCTTGTTTTCTGCTTCCTTGGAGACTAGGACGTGGAACAATGGCTTCAAACTACAAGAGAGGAGATTCCATTTGAACATGAGGAAGAACTTCCTGACTGTGAGAGCCGTTCAGCAGTGGAACTCTCTGCCCCGGAGTGTGGTGGAGGCTCCTTCTTTGGAAGCTTTTAAACAGAGGCTGGATGGCCATCTGTCAGGGGTGATTTGAATGCAATATTCCTGCTTCTTGGCAGGGGGTTGGACTGGATGGCCCATGAGGTCTCTTCCAACTCTTTGATTCGATGATTCTATGAAAAGGAAGAGGGGCCGACCAAGGGCAAGATGGATGGATGGCATCCTTGAAGTGACTGGACTGACTCTGAAGGAGCTGAGGGTGGCCACAGCTGACAGGGAGCTCTGGCATGGGCCAGTCCAGGAAGTCATGAAGAGTTGGAAGCGACTGAATGAATAAACAACAACAACAATTGTGGCGCCCAGAATTAGACACAGGGTCATTTCAAGTGAAGTCTAGCCAAAGCAGAATAGAGAGGCAACATGACATCCTTCAATCTAGACCAGTGTTTCTCACCCTTCTTAATGCCGTGACCCCTTAATGCAATCTTTGGTCCTCCAGGTGTTTTGGACTTCAACGAGTCCATACTCCAGGAAATAAAGCCCGACTACTCAGTGGAGAGAAGGATATTAGAGGGAAAGATGGAGTCATTTGACCACATCATGATAAGACAGGAAAGTTTGGAGAAGAGAATGATGCTGGGGAAAATGGAAGGAAAGGGGAAGAGGGGCTGACCAAGGGAAAGATGGATGGATGATATACTTGAAGTGACTGGCTTGACTCTGAAGGAGCTGGGGTGGTGACGGCCAATAGGGAGCTCTGGCGTGGGCTGGTCCGTGAGGTCACGAAGAGTTGGAAGCAACTGAACGAATAAACAACTGTTTCACAGGCATATAAAAGGGTTGGGAGGACAACAGCTTTATAAACAAGCATCTTGATTTCCCTATGAATATCCCAATCCTGAAACACTCTCTGCTTCATTCGAGAAAATGCTGCACTTGCAGAGCTTAGATGGTGTTGTATTTCACTGTCGATACTCTTAGGTGCACTGATGCGCATTACACGTTCAGAGGATCTCTCAACTTCGTTTATCCTGGTTTAAAGCCCTTAATGTGCATTGGTGAGCATGCACGCAGAATTATACATCATTTAAACACCATACAATCAACTATATTGATGGTTTCTAACTGGTTTTATTATTCAGCTGCCCTGAGAGCTTCAGATCATCGTACAGAATGTAATTCCCGTAATCAACCAATACACTTAAAGGTACAAGAGTGCTCTTCGGTTTTCACTCTGGCAATGCTATACTTGTAATGCAATGAATGCAATCACAGCAGTATTGTCATCCCACGTTCAGACTTCATATCAGACCCCAAAAGCCAAAACATAGCCGCAGGGGTTCCCTGCAAAACGTTCCCTCGGATCAGGTCTCCAAATCACTAATCGCAAATTAGGCGTCCACACTGCAAGTACAAATCAAATCCTGCCAGCTGTCAAGAAAAGTTTAGCACCAAAAAGAGAAGAGAGAAAGGGAAAGTCAGAGTTTATATTATTTTTTTTAAATAGGAGCCTAAGGGGAAATATGACAGCTAGCTTTTGGGGGAACTGAAGTGTAACTATGACTGACTGCCAAAGCGATCTGCGAAGGGCATGTGAACATGCCATTGCCGTGACACGTCTGGAGCATAAACAACACGCAGCAGGCGCCAAAAATGCCAACAGCAGAAAGGGAAACTCGTCTCGGATTAGTCCTATTTAACCCTGGACAGCTATGGGGGGTCACTGGGTTTCCATCCCTTTGTTATTTCCAAAGGGATTTCAAATCATATTATTATTAGTCACCGGCCAATCCCTCTCCAATGCCAGAAAGACAGCTGTAACATGGTGTAACATTAGAAAACGTTGACCATTTCCGCTACCTTGGCAGCCACCTCTCCACAAAAGTCAGCATTGACACTGAAATACAACACCGCCTGAGCTCTGCGAGTGCAGCATTTTTCCGACTGAAGCAGAGAGTGCTTGAGGACCGGAACATAGAATCATAGAATCAAAGAGTTGGAAGAGACCTCATGGGCCATCCAGTCCAACCCCATTCTGCCAAGAAGCAGGAATATTGCATTCAAATCACCCCTGACAGATGGCCATCCAGCCTCCACCACACTCCGGGGCAGAGAGTTCCACTGCTGAACGGCTTTCACAGTCAGGAAGTTCTTCCTGACTGTGAGGGAGACCAAGGTGCTTGTTTATAAAGCTATTGTCTTCCCAACCCTGCTTTATGCCTGCGAGACATGGACAGTCTACAGCCGTCACATGCAACTCCTGGAACAATTCCATCAGTGCTGCCTCCAAAAATTCCTACAAATCTCTTGGGAAGACAAGCGGACAAATATCAGCATGCTGGAAGAAGCAAAGACCACCAACATTGAAGCGATGACCCTCCGCCATCAACTGGTCATGTTGTCCGGATGCCCGACCACCATCTCCCAAAGCAGTTGCTCGACTCCAAACTCAAGAACAGAAAACGGAACATTGGTGGGCAGGTAAAGAGATTTAAAGACAGGCTCAAAGCCAACCTTAAAAACTCTGGCATAGACACTGAGAACTGGGAAGCCCTGGCCCTTGAGCACTCCAGTTGGAGGTCAGCTGTGACCAGCAGTGCTGTGGAATTTGAAGTGGCACAAATGGAGGGCAAAAGAGAGAAACATGCCAAGAGGAAGGCGCGTCAAGCCAACCCCAACCGGGACCGCCTTCCACCTGAAAACCGATGCCCTCACTCTGGGAGAAGATGCAGGTCAAGAATAGGGCTCCACAGTCACCTACGGACCCACCGCCAGGATACTACACTTGGAGGACCATCATCCTCGGACTACGAGGGATCATTTAAGTGAATTTGAAACACAACAAGATAAGTCCACAACAGACACTCTGCTGGCTGTTGTTTTGGATCACATGTTGGAGTCTTCCCAAGTGTCTAGAACTCTGTGATGTATTGGCGAATAATGCGTGCAGAACCCAGTAAGGTGGCCTTTTGCAGCTGACAGATGGTAATTTTGTCAGCGCTGATTGTGTTTAAGTGCAGGCCAAGATCTTTAGGCACTGCACCCAGTGTGCCAATCACCACTGGGACCACCTTGACTGGCTTGTGCCAGAGTCTTTGCAGTTCAATCTTTAAATCCTCATATTATGCCATCTTTTCCAGTTGTTTCTTTTCAATCCTGCTGTCACCTGGGATTGCAACATCAACGATCCACACACTGTTTTTTAACACCATCATGAGGTCAGGAGTGTTGTGCTCCAAAACTCTGTCAGTCTGAATTCGGAAGTCCCAGAGTAGCTTGACGTGTTCATTTTCTGTAACTTTTTCAGGCTTGTGTTCCCACTAGTTCTTTGTCACAGGCAGATGGTATCTGTGGCACAAGTTCCAATGAATCATCTGAGCAATTGTGTTGTGCCTCTGCTTATAGTCTGTCTGCACGAACTTCCTGCAGCATCTGAGGATGTGATCTATTGTTTCATCTCCTTCCTTGCAGAGTGTACATTTGGGATTTGTTATCGACTTTTCAATTCTGGCTCTGATAGCATTTGTTCTAATGGCTTGTTCTTGGGCTGCCAATTATTATTACTGTCAAAGGCTTTCATGGCCGGAATCACTGGGTTGTTGTAGGTTTTTTCAGGCTATATGGCCATGTTCTAGAGGCATTCTCTCCTGACGTTTCGCCTGCATCTATGGCAAGCATCCTCAGACCTCACTACCTCTGAGGATGCTTGCCATAGATGCAGGTGAAACGTCAGGAGAGAATGCCCTCTAGAATATGGCCATATATCTACAACAACCCTATTATTATTATTATTATTATTATTATTATTATTATTATTATTATACCACTGCCACTGTTAAATATTATGGAATCATGAGAGTGCAGAAGTGGTGTCAAACTGCATTAATTACACAGTGTAGATGCACCCATAACCAAGAGAAGCCATGACTGCCCTGAGATTGCAAAACCCGAGAATGTGTGAGATGCCTTTCATTCATAAGGACACCATTAAATTGGAGCTGACTCAAAGATCACGGCAAGAAATAAATAATAGTCCATCCTCAGAAGGTCCCACATCCAGAACCTGGCATCTCCTGAACAAAGGAAGTAAGAAGCCTTGGAGAACTGCCAATCCCAGCAGACAATGTGTGTTTGGATGGACCTCATGGCCTGACGGCAGAAGGTAGCTTCATACTGCTTTCCAAACCCTGCTGTTGCAACCCAAAATAGCTTGGCCCCACATGCTGCAGCATTACATCACTGCCTCATATGAGTTTGCTGTCTGATACAAATCTCTCCTTTCCTCTTTCATGTGTAGGAATTTAGGTATGTATACATACACATAACCAAATGCCCATGAACCCTCTCTCTCTCTCTCTCTCTCTCTCGTGTGTGTGTGTGTGTGTGGTGTTCATATGTTTGTGTGTTGGTATATAGACAGATATGCACATATACAGTCGACTCTCAGTGTCACACTGCTGCCTTATATTAGTTTGCTATATTCTACAAATCTCTTTCTCTAATGTGTATGTGTTTGTGTGTGTATATATATATATAAACACGCATACATACAATCAAATGGCTGGGGAGTCTATATGTGTGTATGTATATATCCTGGATTGTTGATGTTGTTGTGTTTCTGAGTCTCTCAGAGAAAAAAGTGGTATATAGGTAAAGGTAAAGGTTGTCCCCTGACATTAAGTCCAGTCATGTCTGACTCTCGGGGTTGGTGCTTATCTCCATTTCTAAGCCAAAGAGCCGGCATTGTCCATAGACACCTCCAAGGTCATCTGGCCGGCATGACTGCATGGAGCGCCGTTATCTTCCCACTGGAGCGGGACCTATTGAGCTACTCACATTTGCATATTTTCGAACTGCTAGGTTGGCAGAAGCTGAGGCTAACACAGAATCATAGAATCAAAGAGTTGGAAGAGACCTCATGGGCCATCCAGTCCAACCCCCTGCCAAGAAGCAGGAATATTGCATTCAAATCACCCCTGACAGATGGCCATCCAGCCTCTGTTTAAAAGCTTCCAAAGAAGGAGCCTACGCCACACTCCGGGGCAGAGAGTTCCACTGCTGAACGGCTCTCACAGTCAGGAAGTTCTTCCTCATGTTCAGATGGAATCTCCTCTTGTAGCTTGAAGCCATTGTTTGGCATCCTAGTCTCCAGGGAAGCAGAAAACAAGCTTGCTCCCCCTCCCTGTGGCTTCCTCTCACATATTTATACATGGCTATCATATCTCCTCTCAGCCTTCTCTTCTTCAGGCTAAACATGCCCAGCTCCTTAAGCCGCTCCTCATAGGGCTTGTTCTCCAGACCCTTGATCATTTTAGTCGCCCTCCTCTGGACACATTCCAGCTTGTCAATATCTCTCTTGAATTGTGGTGCCCAGAATTGGACACAATATTCCAGGTGTGGTCTAACCAAAGCGGAATAGAGCATGGGTAGCATGACTTCCCTAGACATCAAAAAAAGCCAATAGGATTTTGGCCTGCATCAATAGGAGCATAGTGTCTAGATCTAGGGAAGTAATGCTACCCCACTCCCTGTATTCGAACCTGCGCAGCCTTTCAGCAAGTTCAGCAGCTTAGCTGTTATTATTAAAGTAGTTTCTGATTTATGATGACCCCAGAGTGAACTTGTCATGGGAGTTTCTAGGGCTGAGAATATGTGACTGCAAATACTGTATACCGTGCAGCTGTGGATAAGTCTACATAGGGACCACCAAATGCAGCAGCATTGCACAAACACGAATCAAGGAACATGAAAGGCACTGCATACTACTTCAACCAGAGAAGTCAGCCATAGCAGAGCACCTGATGAACCAACCTGGACACAGCAGATTATTTGAGAACAGAAATGCTGGACCACTCTCACAACCACCATGTCAGGCTACACAGAGAAGCCATTGAAATCCACAAGAAGCATGTGGACAATTTCAACAGAAAGGAGGAAACCATGAAAATGAACAAAATCTGGCTACCAGTATTAAAAAACTCTAAAATTACAACAGTAAAACAACAGAGGGGAAACAATCAGGGTCAGCTAACACCGCCCAACAAAGGATCCCCCAGGCAGGAAGCAGCCAAGCTTTGAAGCTGCAAGGCCATTCAATGCTAATCAAGGTGGCCAGTAGTACTGGTAGCCAGATTTTGTTCATTTTTCATGGTTTTCTCCTTTCTGTTGAAATTGTCCACATGCTTGTGGATTTCAATGGCTTCTCTGTGTAGTCTGACATGGTGGTTGTTGGAGTGGTCCAGCATTTCTGTGTTCTCAAATACTGTGCTGTGTCCAGGTTGGTTCATCAGGTGCTCTGCTATGGCTGATTTCTCTGGTTGAAGGAGTCTGCAGTGCCTTTCATGTTCCTTGATTCGTGTTTGGGCCACACTGCTGCGTTTGGTGGTCCCTATGTAGACTTGTCCACAGAAATGCTGGACCGCTCCAACAACCACCACGTCAGACTACACAGAGAAGTCATTGAAATCCACAAGCATGTGGACAATTTCAACAGAAAGGAGGAAACCATGAAAATGAAGAAAATCTGGCTACCAGTATTTTAAAAAACTCTAAAACTACAACAGCAAAACAACAGAGAGGAAACAATCACGGACAGCTAATCACCTCTCAACAAAAGATTGCCCCAGACACTGCCAGGCCATCAAATGCTAATCAAGGTGGTCATTTGAAACATTCACACCTAGCTCCAACAGACAAGAGTTCTTTGTCCCACCCTGGTCATTCCACAGATATATAAACACAATTTTCCTAGTTCCAACAGACCTCACTACCTCTGAGGATGCTTGCCATAGATGGAGGCGAAATGTCAGGAGAGAATGCCTCTAGAACATGGCCATATAGCCCGAAAAAGCCTACAACAACCCAATGATTCCAACCATGAAAGGCTTCGATAATACATTGTATTTGTGGTTGGACTAGATGACCTTTAGGGGTCCCTTCCAGTTCTATGATTCTGTGATTCATCATCATTACGAGGCATCAGCAATAGCTCTGGAATGCTTTGTCCTCCCGGCAGGATTCCCGGCTACATAAATAGAGCCTCCGAAAGCATCTTCCAGCCAAGTAAATAGCTCAGCGGCCGGCCGTTGAGTGGATTTCAAAACCAGCATCCATACGAATCGCTGCCTTTTCTGCCTACACATCCACTCCGATCAGCAAGTGACTCATCATGGAGTTTTATCCATACAGATCCCAAAGCAGAGCTGTAATTTTCAATTTCAACACGACGCGGAAAAGAATGAATTGAAGCAACACACTTCATTCGATTCCAAACAAAGCATGCCGGCAATGCTTTCCAGGGAGGAAATAAGGACTTCCAACCAAGACGTGAAATCTCTCTGGAAATGGATGGGAATTGTGCCGCCCGCTCGGCTTTTTTGGACCACAGGACAAAGATTTGACTTCCATTTGGGGAAAAAGTGGCATACATACATACATACATACATACATACATACATACATACATATATATATTCAATCTGTATATAAAAACACAGCCTGCATATGTTTGTACTCGCAAAACTCAAAAAGTAGTTGGTCAATTGAGTTGACATTTTGACACAACCTTGCATTTCAATCCCCCATGACCCACTTTATATTCTCGTGCCGTTTGGGGGAGGATGGACCATGGATGATGGGATCTGTAGTACCTTCTCCTGAAATGTCTCCGGTAGACCACTGCAACCCCCACAAATGAGGGACCTGGAGCAAACTTGACACACAGGACCCCCACCACCACTATCAATGACCTACTTCATGTCCTGGTGCAGATAGGGGGAGGATAGACCATGGATGATGGGATTTGTAGTACCTTCACCTGAAACACCTCCTGTAGACCACTGCGACCCCACGAATGAGGGACCCAGGGATCAAGCTTGGCACACAGACTCCCCATGATCCACTTTATGTCCTGGTGCAGATAGGGGGAGGATGGACCATGGATGATGGGATTTGCAGTACCTTCACCTGAAATGCCTCCTGTAGACCACAGCAACCTCCATGAATGAGGGACCTGGATCAAACTTGGCACACAGACACCTTCCCCCCATGACTCACTTTACGTCCTGGTGTGGATTACGGGAGGACAGACCACGGATGATGGGATTTGCAGTACCTTCACCTGAAATGCCTCCTGTAGACCACAGCAACCTCCATGAATGAGGGACCTGGATCAAACTTGGCACACAGACACCTTCCCCCCATGACTCACTTTACGTCCTGGTGTGGATTGCGGGAAGGCGGACCATGGATGATGGGATTTGCAGTACCTTCACCCGACTGGGCTCCCACAGACCATTGTGACTCACACCAATGGCAGATCAGGACCAAACTTGACAGACCCCCCCCCCCCCCCCTCCATTACCTACTCATGAAAGGCAGGGTATTGAATTGAATGTTGAATTGTTTCCTCAGTGAATCTATGTTTGCAATGATACTTTTATTTGCTTTCACATTCATTTCATATCAGGCTGAGCCACAGCAAAGCGTGGCTGGGTTTAGCTAGTATCAAATAAATAAACAGACTTCACAAGGTGTATTTATGACACCAACTGATATGAAGTGAATGTGAAAAAGATCTTGGAGTCCTCGTGGACAAGAAGTTAAACACGAGCCAACAATGTGATGCGGTGGCAAAAAAAGCCCATGGGATTTTGGCCTGCATCAATAGGAGCATAGTGTCTAGATGTAAGGAAGTAATGCTACCCCTCTATTCTGCTTTGGTTAGACCACATCTGGAATATTGTGTCCAATTCTGGGCACCACAATTCAAGAGAGATATTGACAAGCTGGAATGTCCAGAGGAGGGCGACTAAAATGATCAAGGGTCTGGAGAACAAGCCCTATGAGGAGCGGCTTAAGGAGCTGGGCATGTTTAGCCTGAAGAAGAGAAGGCTGAGAGGAGACATGATGAGGGCCATGTATAAATATGTGAGAGGAAGCCACAGGGAGGAGGGAGCAAGCTTGTTTTCTGCTTCCTGGAGACTAGGACGCGGAACAATGGCTTCAAACTACAAGAGAGGAGATTCCATCTGAACATGAGGAAGAACTCCTGACTGTGAGAGCCGTTCAGCAGTGGAACTCTCTGCCCCGGAGTGTGGTGGAGGCTCCTTCTTTGGAAGCTTTTAAACAGAGGCTGGATGGCCATCTGTCAGGGGTGCTTTGCAATATTCCTGCTACTTGGCAAGGGGTTGGACTGGATGACCCACGAGGTCTCTTCCAACTCTATCATTCTACTACACCTGTAGAAAGGTCCCAGGTTGAGTTGCTAGCCTCTCTAAAGGCAGCAGGTGCTGGGAAAGCTCATAACGGTGGATTGCCTGATAAACCTTTGTTTTTGCATCTATAAAACCCTGCCTTCTTAATCAGGCTGGTCTTGTGCCCAACGAATCAGCATGATAAGAAACCCGAGGGATCAGGCCAAAGGTCTCCCTATCAGCCAAGCTTCCTGTTCCATGCAATCACCATAAACTGTCTCCAGGTATTATCAAACTGCATAGAACAGAAGAGGGTAACTTGCATTAATGTCTGGAGCTATATTATTTCCAATGATGCATCTATCTATACTGCAGAATTAATGCAGTTTGACACCACGTGAACTGCCACGGAGTCCTGCAACTTGTAATTTGGTCAACTTACCTATGAATAATAATAATAATAATAATAATAATAATAATAATAATAATAATATAGAGTTGGAAGGGGGCTCTAAAGGCCATCTAGTCAAACCCCCTTCGTTCTGCCTTCATGTAGGGAAAGCACAATCAAAGCACCCCCAACAGATGGCCATCCAGCCTTAATATTAGCATGAATAATAATAATAATAATTGGAAGGGAGCTCCAAAGGCCATCTAGCCCAACCCCCTTCATTCTGCTTCATACAGTGAAAGCACAATCAAAGCACCCCCGACAGATGGCCATCCAGCCTTAATAATAATAATAATAATAATAATAATAATAATAATAATAATAGAGTTGGAAGGGAGCTCTAAAGGCCATCTAGTCAAACCCCCTTCGTTCTGCCTTCATGTAGGGAAAGCACAATCAAAGCACCCCCGACAGATGGCCATCCAGCCTTAATATTAGCATGAATAATAATAATAATAATTGGAAGGGAGCTCCAAAGGCCATCTAGCCCAACCCCCTTCATTCTGCTTCATACAGTGAAAGCACAATCAAAGCACCCCTGACAGATGGCCATCCAGCCTTAATAATAATAATAATAATAATAATAATAATAATAATAATAGAGTTGGAAGGGAGCTCTAAAGGCCATCTAGTAAAACCCCTTTCATTCTGCCTTCATGCAAGAAAAGCACAATGAAAGCCTCCTTGAGAGATGGCCATCCAGCCTTTATATTAATATGAATAATAATAGAGTTGGAAGGGGGCTCTAAAGGCCATCGAGTCAAACCCCCTTCATTCTGCCTTTATGTAGGGAAAGCATGACCAAAGCACCCCTGACAGATGGCCATCCTACTAATAATAATAATAATATGAAGAAGAAGAAGAGGAGTTGGAAGGGAACTCTAAAGGCCATCTAGTCAAACCCCCTTCGTTCTGCCTTTATGTAGGGAAAGCACAACCAAAGCATCCCTGACAGATGGCCAGGTCTTCCAATGCAATTCTGACGATCAATAAGGAAGGAGCTTCTAACAAAACAAATACAACCTGCCTCCAAACTCAACAGGCTCCCAATTGCCTTGTTCTCCTATTTTCCTATTAATAAAATAATTGAGCCAGGAATAAATGCAAGCGGGAATGTTGGGAAAGGGAAAGGCAAAGAAAAAGTCACTTTCCTATGAGGCCTTCTTTTCCAAAGAGTGCTGATGCTTCACCAACTACAACTCCCAAATTTCTACTATAGCACTGGTCCATGGCAGTTAAAGTGGTGTCAAACTGCATTAATTCTACAGTGTAGATGCACCCAAGGACTCCTGCAGATCAGAGGCTTTGGGAAACGAGGCTTGGTTTAAACCTTTCCTCATCCCAAATTTAAACAGTCCCGCTGCAGTTTAACAAAACTGGGTTTGTTTAGCATTAAGGATTAGATTAAGGGTTTGTTGGGAAATCAAGCCAAACGACAAGAGAGCTAAATACAGTCCTCACTTGCCAGAGGGAAAGAAATGATCCAATTATGTATGGAAATAAGCCGTCTTTAATTGCTGGTTGTAATTGTTAATTATTTAATCATTAAAGCAGAGGAAAACCTCTCTGGACTGCAAAGTAAAATTCGGATACATATAGAGGTGTGAAGAAGGCCTGTGAAAAGAAATGGAAAACTTCACAAAAGACCCACATTTTTTTCCAGGGGGAAAAAATTAAGGAAAATGGGAATATTTTAGAATGATAAATGTTCATATATTCCCTCAAAACGCCAGGCTGAGCATCCCTCATTTGCAATTTTATGTCACACTGCGTAAAAAAAAAATTAAAAACAGTGTTTCTCTACCTGGGGGTCGGGGGTCATGAGGGGGTGTCAGAGGGGTCACCAAAGACCATCAGAAAACACAGTATTTTCTGTTGGTCTTGGGGGTTTTGTGTGGGAAGTTTGGCCAAATTCCACTGTTGAGAATGCTCTTTGATTGTAAGTGAACTATAAATCCCAGCCGCTACAAGTCCCAAATGTCAAGGTCTATTTTCCCCCAACTCCACCAGTGTTCACATTTGGGCATATCGAGTATTCAAGCCAAGTGTGCGCCAAGATTGGTTCAATTCCATTGTTGGTGGAGTTCAGAATGCTCTTTGAGTGTAAGTGAACTATAAATCCCTGCAATTACAACTCCCAAATGTCAAGGTCTATTTTCCCCAAATTCCACCAGTGTTCACATTTGGGCATATTGGGTATTCGTGCCAAGTTTGGTCCTGATCCATCATTGCTTGAGTCCACAGTGCTCCCTGGATGAAGGTGAACTACAACTCCAAAACTCAAGGTCAATGCCCACCAAACCATTCCAGTATTTTCTGTTCATCATGGGAGTTCTGTGTGCCAAGATTGGTTTAATTCTATCGTTGGTGGAGTTCAGAATGCTCCTTGATTGTAGGTGAACTATAAATCCCAGTAACTACAACTCCCAAATGTCAAGGTCTATTTCCCCCATACTCCATCTGTGTTCATATTTGGGCATATGGAATATTCATGCCAAGTTTGGCCCAGATCCATCATTTGAGTCCACAGTGCTCTCTGGATGTAGGTGAACTGCAACTCCCAAACTCAAGATCAATGCACACCAAACCCTTCTAGTGTTTTCTGCTGGTCATGGGAGTCCTGTGTGACACATTTGGTTCAATTCCATCTTTGGTGGAGTTCAGAATGCTCTTTGATTGTAGGTGAACTATAAATCCCAGCAACTACAACTCCCAAATGACAAAATCAATTTTTTTAGTAATGGTCACCTCTTGGGTTAGTAGGTATCTTGTGGCCAAATTTGGCGGTAATTCATCCAGTGGTTTTTGAGTTATGTTAATCCCACAAACGAACATTACATTTTTATTTATATAAATATAGATATAGATATATATCTTGGGGTGGGGAGCAAAAAAGGAAGGGAAAATGGCATTTCTAAAATCAATCACAGCAGACTCTCAGTTAACCGGCACCCATGGGGATTCATAGATGCAAATGTAGTTTCTGCTTGCCTGAGAGTTTCTATTAAAAAATATACCCCATATGTTACGGGCCCATATAATACTGAGATACAGTCAGCGGGGTCAATGGGTGAATGACAGATCTAGTCCCAAAAGTAACTTTTTCCCAAGGTTTTTTCAGGAACCTGGCAACTATAGCATCCTGGACAGATGGCCATTCAGCTGCAGCTTAAATAGATCCATTGAGAAAAAGCCAACCACCTTCGGAGACAGTCTGTTCCACTGTTGAACAACTCCTGCTGCAATGACGTTTCTCAGTAGGTTTAGCCGAAATCCGCTCTCCTGCCATTCCTACCCATTGCTTCTCATGCAGAGAACAAGCCTTCCCCTCTTTCCCACCTTCTGAAAGCAACCTTTCAGGGATCTGAAAAAGGCTAACTTGTGTTCTCCAAGATTAAGATATTCCACTATCGGAGTTTCTTATAGGTCTTGGTTTCAAGGCCCAGCACCAACTTCATCACCTTCCTTCGTTCTGTCAATCTACACTGCAGAACTAATGCAGTTTGATACCACTTCTCGCAGAGTTCCATCGCACTGAGTCACAGCAGTTAAAGTGGTATCAAACTGCATTAATTCTACAGTGTGAATGCACCCTTTGAGCAGCCTATGCGCAAAATGACTCGATAGGAGCACGGCAAGAAGAACGTTGGTAGGTTCAGGGAATGAGCCAGACTTGGTGAGGTCTTGTGTGGTTTGCAACAACTTCCATCCAAAACCCACTTGGCGTCAGTGGTCCATCACAGGGAACGTCTCTTCGGGGGCCAGGAAATGCGAACCGTCACCAAGAACTGAATCTTCTTTTGTGGCTGGGGAAGGAAATGAATGTTTCCATTGCCACCAAAGACGATCTTTTCTGGATCATGTGCCAGGTCATGATGTGTAAAATTATTCCCTTCTGAGCAAAAAAGGGGGGAAAGTAGGGGCTCCAAAACCACAGAAAGGAGATGGGAATGTGTGTGTTTGAAAAAAAGGATGCCTTGTTTGCATACATCAGCTTTTTCACAAATGTAGAGCCTGGATGACTGCCTTCTTGCAAAGACCCCCTAAACTGTGGGTATATATATATATATATGCACCTTCAAGTCAACTTATTTATGATGACCCCATTAATTCCTTTCGTACAGTGGCCTTTATTTCTCATGCCAGTAAGGTAATGCTCAAGATCCTGCAAGAAAGACTCCAGCAAGACATGGAGAGAGAGTTGCCAGAGAGTTGCAAGACCTGAAGAGAGAGTTGCCAGATGCTGGGTTTAGAAAAGGCAGAGGAACGAGAGACCCGATTGCCAATGTTGTTGTTGTTGTTCATTTGTTCAGTCGTTTCCGACTCTTTGTGACTTCATGGACCAGTCCACGCCAGAGCTCCCTGTCGGACATCACCACCCCCAGCAACTTCAAGGTCAATCCAGTCACTTCAAGGATGCCATCCATCCATCTTGCCCTGGGTCGGCCCCCTCTTCCCTTTTCCTTCCATTTTCCCCAGCATCATTCTCTTCTCTAAGCTTTCCTTTCTTCTCATTATGTAGCCAAAGTACTTCATCTTTGCCTCTACTATTCTTCCCTCCAATTAGCAAATTGCCAATATCCGCTGGATAATGGAGAAAGGCAGGGAGTTTCAGAGAAACATCTATTTCTGCTTCATTGACTATTCTAAAGCCTTTGACTGTGTGGATCATAATAAATTGTGGCAAGTTCTTAGTGGGATGGGCATCCCAAGCCACCTTGTCTCTCTCCTGAGGAATCTGTACAAGGACCAAGTAGCAACAGTCAGAACTGACCACGGAACAACAGACTGGTTCAAGATTGGGAAAGGCATACGGCAGGGTTGTCTCCTCTCCCCCTTCCTATTCAACTTGTATGCAGAACACATCATGCGATGTGCGGGGCTTGAGGAATGGAAGGCTGGGGTGAAAATTGCTGGAAGAAACATTAACAACCTTAGATATGCAGATGACACCACTTTGATGGGCAAAAGCAAGGAGCTGAGGAGCCTCCTAATCAAGGTGAAAGAAGAAAGCGCAAAAGCTAGGTTGCAGTTAAGTATCAAAAAACCCAAGATTATGTCAACAAGAATGATTGACAACTGGGAAATAGAGGGAGAAAACGTGGAGACAGTGACAGACTTTGTATTTCCAGGTGCAAAGATTAGTGCACACGCAGACTGCAGCCGGGAAATCAGGAGACGCTTACTTCTTGGGAGGAGAGCAATGTCCAATCTTGATAAAATAGTGAAGAGTGGAGACATCACATTGGCAATGAAGATCCGCATAGTTAAAGCCATGGTATTCCCCGTAGTAACCTACGGGTGTGAGAGCTGGACCATAGGGAAGGCTGAGTGAAAGAAGATAAGATGCTTTTGAACTGTGGTGATGGAGAAATGCTCAGAGAGTGCCTTGGACTGTGAGAAGACCCAACTAGTCCATACTTCAAGAAATAAAGCCTGACTACTCATTGGAGAGAAGGATAGTAGAGGCCAAGATGAAGTACTCTGACCACATCATGAGAAGTAAGGAAAGCTTAGAGAAGACAATGATACTGGGGAAAATGGAAGGAAAAAGGAAGAGGGGCTGACCATGGGCAAGATGGATGGGTGGGATCCTTGAAGTGACTGGCTTGACCCTGAAGGAGCTGGGGTGGTGACAGCTGTTTTGGAGCTCTGGGGTGCTCTGGCGTGGCTGGTCCAGAAAGTCACAAAAAGTCGGAAACGACTGAACGAATGAACAACACCAACCATGAATTCCATAGGGTTGGACTCAACCAAACTTAACATCAGAGGAAACCTTTACCTTTTACCTTCCCCCCACATGGGATGCAAAGCACTAAAATGCAATAAACAGCAATCCTCTTAAAACATTAGTTTGGGACAGTTCAAAACACGTTAAAACCTATTACGTCAGCATGGTGTAGAAAGAAACGCACTGAATAATCACAACAAGTTACTTTGCCTGCCACCTTTTCATATTTGCCACTGATTTCCACAAATCCTTCCCCCCAGGAAAATTAAAACCATCTGAATACATCACTTTAAA